>JAODTK010002943.1:0-171114 GCA_026419785.1 Sclerodactyla briareus | reverse complement strand
GTGTCGCATACCGTTGACGACTGCAACGAATTTTGTGGCCGATATTTTCCCTCATAACGAATAGCACGCTAATGAACTGGCCGTCGTCAACTATGCATATCTCGTGACCGTTCCGCCTCCAATATAGGTGAAAAAGTTTAATTGATCATTTTTTTTTTCATGAAAAACATATTCTTATTCCACCTTGATGCCTCCCATCTGTTTATGAATAGAAAATATTTACTGGCAGTTCGTCGCCACTCTCATTTTTGCCACTTCGAAAAGTTTGTCAGCTTATAAAGTGGCTTTGATATTCATGTAGATAGGAAAATAATGAAAATTTTCAAATATTTTCGAACAAATTTGCATTTTCTTCTTCACTTAATTTTGGTATTATACTTTTTGTTCCTCTGCTGCGAAATCCTAGAATTTTCACCACAAGAAAACACACAGGTGACAGCACCTAACGCTGTTAGGTTATTGTTTTCGTAAGTGTTAGTTTGTCCGGGACGGCTGTACAACTAGACTAATGGAGCGTTATTTTTATTCTTTGCTTCCCTCCTAGAATATATGTCAACCTTAGTCCAGTGTATCCACAATAACCACTCGGTGTTCACTGTAGTGCGTAGACTTTCCGAGTTACTCATCCTAGAACAATAAACGTTAGTGTCCCCGCCACTGCGCTTTACTTGGCTTCTATCTCGGTGTTTTACTGTAGCGGGCCTACATTAGTATGGTTTTGTACTGTTGCAGTGATCGTAACGTATAAACGTATCCTTAGCAACAAACTTAGGCTAGTGATAACTGATAATGCCTGTGGCTGTATAGTGTAGGCCTAAAACGACGTTAGTGTTTTTACTATATGAGACGAGGCAAATCGTGTGTTCACTGAAGTAGCTAGCTTAGTTTTATTGTGAAAAATCTAACATTTTACCACAGGACAAACATCATGGGTACAGGCTATCCTGGGTAAGTTATTGTAAGTTTTCATGTACGGGAGCAACTTGTCGGCGTCGAACTTAAGTGTAACGTTATTCTTTATTCTCTATTTTTCTCTGATCCCCGCCTAAGATTTAGGTTAGCCCTTAATCCACACTTACAGGGCTTAGTAATAACTGTGTGAACTCCTATTCAGCCTGGGCTAGCCCTGTAGGCCTGAAGGTAGTGTGACTAGGAAAGACCGAGGCACAGCTGGTGTTCATTGTTTGAGGAAGAAGACTATATAATGTAGCTAGCTTGACTTGATTGTACAACGCGATGAAATCGCTTGCTTACAAAAAGTAGTCGGTCTATGATTTTGGTGTAATATTTCTGCGACCCCCTTCCCAATCCCCGGCCCTCTAACCCAACCCATTCTAAATAGGGATATTTGGAACTTGGAACTAAATATGTAAAAAAATGACCTTCAACAAACAATCACCTTACAGTTATACATCACAATTCAAAATGTAATACCCTCCATGATGTTAACTCATACACTTTTTGTACATTTCCGGTTTAGGCTACAAGGCCATTGATAATGTTTCTTTCTAATCTTCTATTAGAATTTCTGTCCAAACCCCACTCTAACCACTTTGGTGCAACATTGGCTGTAAATCACGAGTTCCAAATCAACCCTATTCATTCCCATATCCCTCTCATATCCATTCCTCCCACATGTCATCAATTCTTTAATTAAAGTTGAAATAACTCACATTGAAACGTGCTCAATAATTAAAAAATAAAAATGTAGGATTCTTTATTTCCACTATCTTCTCTGTGTTGAAAACAACCTGCTACATGACCATTTGCCTTAAGTACAATACGGCTACTACTTCGTAAGGATGTCAGGACTAGATTTTTGTACGATATTATTATTTACATGTCCTGCATGCTAAGTAATTCAATAGATGATTCCTGAAAACACATTGATCATTTCAATTGTACAATTTACTTCAGAAGGTACGAAACAACAACCAATGTTCTCTTCTTCCTGCTTGCACCTATGTGCAACATTTCACGCATGATACCATAATCACAAGTTCATTGCAAAGATGGAAGAAATGACCCGGAATGAACCATAATGGAATGAAAACCTATAATGCTCCTATTCACCTAATTTCACTAGTTGTTAATTCTTTGATGAAGGCAAAAGGGAATCTATGTGATGGTGAGGTGTGTGTATCTATGTGTGTGTGTGTGTGTGTAGGTGTAAAAGAATCCATAGTTAGTATGTAGGTCGGTTATATGAAGTAAGTATTACCCTTTTGTGTCCCGGTCTCATGATGATGCAACTTTGTAAAATGCAATAGCTAGTGAAGGAAAAAGTGCACTACAACCATACTTGGTGTGTAGCTTGACATCATGAGTAGAGTATCCCTATGTTGGGGTTGGTACGGTCATCTGAAGTCAACAGAGAACACGTCTGGAAAACCTTGTAGTATGGTAACTACGGTACTGAACACAAAAGTGTAGAGTGTGACCCTTAGTATGTAGATTGCTATATGAAGTACATGATCCCTATGTTTCTGGGTTAGGTCCAAAGTCATCTGAAGTCAACAGAGGTAAAAAAAACTGAATCCTTGCAAACATGACAACTAGTGAACAAAAAGGTGTAGGTAGTCCAGACTGGTATGTGTTGGCCGTAGTAGTTGATATCCCCTATTGTTTTTGGATTTGTTTCACGGTCATCTGAGGTCAAATTTGCATTTTTGTAACTTCAATAGATTACAACAATACTTGGTGTGTAGCTTGACATGTGAGTAGATGATCCCTAATGGTTTAGGGGTCGGTAAGTCATTGAAAGTGAACAGGAACAAAGTTCTGAACAACCTTGTAAATAGCATTACTACGAAATGCAAACGTAAAGCAAGTTCAAACTTGGAATTGGGGGTTGCCCATGTGAGTAGATGATCCCCATGATTTTAGGTCTGGTCCAAGCTCATCTGAGGTCAACAAAGTCAAAAGTCCGGAACACTTTGTAAACAAGATAATTGACTGAACACAAAGTGTAGAAGGCCCATACAGTCATAACGTAATCCATTCCAATTCCTCAAATTCTCTCCATTATTGTTAGGCTTCTTTCCATATCGAAATTCATCATCGCGAGTAGAATGCGCTGATTTCTGTTCCAGCTACCGGGTCCCGTTTTGCTCTCCGACTTTTGTCAGAGGGGAAATTGTCCAACCTGCCCCCCCTCCCCTTACCACCCCCCCCCCCCAGGCTATCGGACATGGATCATAAACGCCGCGAACGATACAAGCGGACAGATCCAGGAGCGGGAAACTATATGATCAACTTCAAAAGTGTTACCAAATCAGGGAGAATGTTTACATTGACGTCACGCCTATCCGCTACCAGTTCATTCTAGCCACTATTATCGCGGGCTTTTATCGTTTATAGTGTGGCCGCTCCAATTTTATCGTTATCATGGTTATGTTTATCGATATCGTTACAGTATGGAACACACACGTGAGTGGTAACGTAAAAAAGTTCTCAGCGACCCCGAAGGGCCGAGTGAGATATTGTACAATTTGTCATTCACCTAAATTCACTGGTTGCCGGTTGGCCATACAAGGTTAGTTGTATGTATGGGATGGGTACCACGGGAGCGGTTCCCTGGATGGCCGGTACCCACTGGGTGTTTAGGCATGGTGCTGGAGGTTCAACGCTGAGGTATACTCGAAAAGGTGTACGTGTTTGTATGCGTGTGTACGTGCGTGTATGTATGTGTATGCGTATGTGTGGCGTGTGTGTTTCACGTGTGCATTTTGCTTGATAATAAAGACGGAGTATGGGGAGGCCAAAATCCTATTATACTATAGGCCCCAAGCCTACCCTCAACAAGCTTGTACCAGCTCTAACGTTGATCGCCGCAGGGACAAAATTTCGATGCCACTTCATCATTTCTAACACTACTAAGTGTCTTTCCCTGAAGACAAGGTTGTCTGGTAGTTCAACCTCATGTAATTATTCCCGCCGAATTATCATATCCTCATATTACATCATTGCAGGTATGCCTCATATTCGCTTCAATGAGACTGTCACTGACATTTCCACGCTGTTCATTTGAATTCCGTTAGCGTCTCGGCACGACGCACGCGCACATAATGCACGGAATCTGCCTCCCGAGTTCCGAGAGCACGTTTAAGCATTTTTATAGCAATCCGTCTCCGAGGCTATAGTGCATAATTAGGACTTGAGAATCTTAATAGGTTCTAGGAAGCTAAAAGCCTTACCTCGGTCGAGAATGTTATTTGCTGATGGTAGTTCTAACATCGGTCGAAATCTGTGGGTTATTGGTCGAGAATGTCGAATTATCAATGAGACGTTGCAGATCCTCTTGCGTGTCTCGCCGAACAAGTCGGAGAGATTCAGCCATCACTTGTCGTATTAGGTATGTATGTAATGGATGTATGTTGTATGTATGTATGTATGTAGTATGTATGTATGTATGTATTATGTATGTAATGTATGTATGTTGGTGTGTTTGTGGGTTGTTTGTGTTATGTTTGTGTGTGCGTGTTTGGTGTTCCCACTTCTCGTCTAAGTAGGATCGGTTTCATCAGAAAAATCTGGCAATAATACACCATGTGATAAATTATATGTAGTCATTGAATAACAGATTCGCCAGTAATTATGGAAAACGACATGACTACAGACTACGACTGAGACTACGTCGTTTAATTAAACAAACAACTTAACATGCCTATAAACGCCTATATGTTACTTTGCGTTCAATCCACTCATATGTTCATACCTGGTTATGTCCCCGAGACGGATGTGCATGGTTTGGATGAACAAATAAATGTACCGGTACTCAACTAGAAAATTGAGCGATTATTTTCAGGGTCAGATCGCCATCATGTCGCGAACAAATTTGACGAACGTGGCCCCTCAACAATTTCTGAGTCTTAAATGAAAATAGGGAAATAGAACCTGTAGACATAGGGCGTAGACGTACAGTCGGGCAAAGGCCTAATCGGGCGTGATGAAAAGGCAAACAGTAGCTAGCAAGTGATGTTGGCGAGAAGAAGCAAAACAGTAGCAGTGGATTGCGAAATGTCACTACGGGACTATCGGCCGCATAGATAACCAATTTGGGATAATGATTGGTCAGTATAGGCTAAGTGTTTCATGTTGCCCCATCAATAAGATCTCACTAACTCAAATTCCCGAATAATTGGAGGACAATCGGAAGACAATGATCAATTATGTCCTTAAAGGAGCAATGTTCGTTAATGCAACTGGAAAAAATAGCGACGGTGACGAAAAACCGGCTCACTCCAATTCGGTATCAATACGATATATCGTCACCATGACATGTCAGTGCATTGAATCCGTTCACTGTTGAGCTATATTCTGCTTTGTACTATCATACAAACGGAAGCGTCCTGTTTCTTGTCTGTAGGTGTTTGGCTGCCAACACGAAATTGCCTGTTCAAATGTTAATAACACAAGAACAGTAGGAGTTTGAACCGGCCAAATTTTGGATGGATTGTTGGTTATGGGAATGGTCCTCTCATATTATATATGTAAGTCCAAGAAATTGATGAATAGTCAGATAATGTCGTGAAAAGGTGTTCTAACTATGATTTTTTTTTGTGCAAAGATTCAACACTAAATTCCAAATCGAACAAAAACAATATGCGACTCATCTGTCCGCAAGGTTTGTTACTCTCAAATGACACTCAACTTAATTTTAGCATAAATCAGCATAAATTTTGCATAGGCATTTTTACTGCACTTACAGCCTAGGGTATCGTGTTACCAACACAACGGCCAATGGACCTCCACTCGGGCGGCCTGGTAACTGACGAACACTCAAATCCAACATGGTTGGCACAAAAAGCCAGTGGAGGCAAGAATAACAACCACATGTCAAACACAAAAATTGAATGGGAAATATGAATAGTTTTGGTTAGGATCTATGGATCGATACACTACTATAGTTTGGCATTTGATGATGTGCCAACGTTACAACATGGGTTGTTGTTACTGTTGGGCAGTTATGGATTCCGGGTGAAGCATTGCGTATCCCGAATAGCACACCTGCAGCTAAGCGAAAAAGGGAGCCTCGGGAGGATTGCGAGTTCACCACCCCATGCCTGATGACCAGATGTGAATAATAATGTTGTTTGTGGAAAGGAGATAGAAACATCGTAGAATTCGGAAGCAATTCGAAGTCGTTCGGAATGTTCGAAACATCTGTAATTGCGACTCAGGATTGTCATAAACAAGTAGGTCGTTTTTGCATCTAATTTCTAAAAAAAAAGTATTTGTGGCCCGTGGGGAAGGGGTGGAAGGGGGGGAGGGCGGGTTTGCTTTCTTGATCTTAGAACCCCTCTCCATGACAACTCACTGTCGTACGGCGTCCGAGCCTCGCATATAGTTGGAATTTCCTGATCCACTGTCAAATTGTTGACGTCTTTATTTTACTGAGCAGCTTAGCCTCATTCCTTGTTTCGACAAACTCTCATCTCTGTGTCGGTTTTGAATCTCTGGGACATGTCAATCGCGTCATCCTTCAATATGAGAGGTCTTTAGTCTGCAGTTACTCGCGGCGCGCCCCATGTGCAGAAATTTCATCCACCGCAACTCTTCTCCCCACCTCATAGCGCGTAGGGCTCACTCCTGGGCATTCTAGAGCGATTTCTTCCAAGTTCGTGCCGGGCTCAGAAAAATGTTATCAGTTGCAGCTTGATCAGAGTACAATAATGGGTGATCCCATTTTATATAGTAAGGGGCCAAGGGGGTCGAGCTAAAGCTTTGTCATTTATATCGTGTTTTACCTTGGTATACAATCGGCCCCAGTTCTTTCTCCTGTCAGAGGAACAGGAACTGATGTTTTTTTATTTGAGCTGCGGGAGAGCATCTCTACAAGAGTAATCATGCTAGCCGTACGTCCGTCCCGTTTTCTGTTCGTTCGTTCGTCCCGTTCTGTTCGTCACGTTCTCATAACATCAAACAGTACATGCGATCAGAGGTGAACTTGGTGGTGGATGAAGCTTGTACTGGATAGGCTTTGAGACATTATGTTTGCATAGTGTGCATTAGATCCTTTACTCAAATCCAATAAATTACCCAATTTGCAACTTCCATTGAGCTCTCTGTGACGGTGTGAGAGAGAGGTTGTTACATTACTCCATCTCTCTGCAGAGCAGGGTTACCTTATCTGTCAGTCCAGATCTGCCGCCTAGTTGACAATAAAAACTAGTCCAGGGAGATTATTTTTCTATCCACATATCGCTCTAGTATGTTGGCCTGGTGACCATCTAGAAAGAGGTGGTTTTCACATTGGGGTTTTGGTGGGGGGTACATGGATGCTAATATTCGCATAGGAAATTTGTTGGGTACTTTGTGCTGGGCACTAATAGCAAATATTAGGCCAATGTGGGAGACAGTGCAAAGCCATTCCAAGGGTATGGCCCAACAGTGTCAGTAACGGCTATTAAATGTGAACAAAAAACAAGGGATTGTTGAAGAACATGCAGTGTAATCGCCGGAGGAATTTTGCCTCCGCATCTTCAAGTCGTTTCGTCTTGCGCTTGTTTTCTAGAACTTATGCGGAAGGCAGGACGCATTGCAGCAGTGGGTTCGCATTCACCTTTGGACCCCCTCCTGTTGCATGCCGGGTGCTCTATCACTTGCCTAGAAGTCGGACTCCCCAACTCGACCTGGCATGCAATCATGCCCACGATCTGCTTTCGTGCAGGAGGCCTACACCAGTATAATGATTAATCGATGTCAGCTGCGAATCCTCACAGATACACGGATAAGAAAATGCTCTTGATAACCTCAGCTTTGAGGGTGGGGGCAGTTCACACGCAGACGGCGACTTGCAAATTGCCTACCCCTCGTTTGCGAAAAAGTTTAACAGGTTTGTCGCATTTCTGTAACGAGCCGGGACATCATTGCCTATTTCGGTCTCATTTGCCTTATTTCCGGTTTAAAAAAAATCGCAGCGGCGAAAGCAACAAGCGGAAATAACAAAAAATGGTCTCCGCCATGAGTACACCCAACACCACCCGTCTCCCACAATTACAACGATTGCCAGGCACGGCACTGAAGGGGTTGTGATATAAAGATTATCATTGTTTTGCCAAGAAGTTGCCTAGGAGTGACGTTCGATGCGTTGGATGTTGTATTGAAAAAAAAATGTTCTCCTCATGATGTACATCTCGTTTGGGGATTTTCAAACCGAGTTGAGGACCAGTGCGAAAATTTGACACGGGAGCACTATCGATTTGGTAGTTTCCTGCAAGTAAGTGACTTTGTATGATCTTGGATTGTCAATGGCAATTTCTATGGAGAAGGTTTCCTTTCTTTTTTTTTTTTTTAAATGACATGGAAGTGTAGTGACTGTTTGTTTCAAATTGGTCCTTGGTATACCATTTGCAACTGATGGGTCCCAAAAGATCAGCATATTACCCAGGACATTGGTAACTGGAGTTTTCCCCCTTCCTGGTATTGCGTTTTGGCTCTAATTGTTCTTTAGGGACCTGACGGCCACCACACCACATCACAGACCTACAGGCTCGAAATAACTCGATATTATGCTTGCGTCGTCAGATGTCGTGCTGACAAGAAGTGACGCACAAATATACACACACGCAGAGGGAACGTGCATACATTGATCCCTTGGAAGGGATCGAAAAACATCAGGAGGAAAATAATTCTAAGTGATGACCTCGGATATTTTTTTTATACTTCTGTAGGCCAGCATTTTGACCATAGCGTACCTCACTAAGCTGCCTTGCAGCCTAATAGGATTTATACACAACTCCACCTTGCCGATAAATATGTAGGACGGACACACGAACCGGATGGAACCTGATACTAATATGACCTCGTCCTTGATTTAGACGTAGTAATGAGAATGATATAATCTCGGCCAAATGGTCAAATTATCAGAAAACGTCCCTGCCACCGCAGAGTCACTATGGTTCCATGCAGTCAGCGACATCCAAGCGTGCGAAGAGCTGAAGAGTGGTGTGAATAACCTCGGTGCTTGAGAGAGATGTTCCGAACAAATCGATCGTCGTTCTCACCCGAGTTCACACCCCTAATACAGAGGGATACTTCAAACCAGTGCGACGGAGCGTAGCAGCGTCGGGGTCAGAGAAATACCTCTCAAACAATTCCCCTTTACATTAAGTCCGGAATTCCGTGAGACTTTTCTCGTGACTTCAACGATACGTGGTAGTAGTAGTAGTAGTAGTAGTAGTAGGTTGAGTCTCGTCTATCCGACATGCTCACTGATCAACATCCGCCACGTATCACGATCTTGTGCAATGGTTCATCGTTTTCCTCGACACGGTTAACGTTAATGTCCTTGAATTGCGTCTTGATTTGTCCATGCGAGGTTAGCCATGGGTCTCCCAACTGGTTTAGCAGTAGGTCGAATGCGACTCTCAGAGCAATCTTTGCTGGAGCATCCTCTTCAAGATTTGCAAACGGCTAAGAAAAATCTCAATTCTCCTAGTGCTACTATCGATGACCAAGGGATTTGGTTGTTACATCATAGAGTTCCATTGTTTTGTATCCAATGTTATAGGGGTCAATCCGATGTTGAGAACATTGCGAAGTAGTCTTCTTTGTGGCAAGTGGCAATTTGTGATCTAAAGTTCCTCGAATGCAGGAACAAGATGGACGAGAAACGCAGATAAAAGAGCAGGATGGTAACAAGATACGAAGCAGGAAACAAGGAAACTAGTATAATAAATATTAATCTGAACTATGCACTAAAAAACACGACACTGTGTAACTAGTACACATCCCAGAAATAAGCAGAATTGCACAATAGTTATATGTACAGTCCACACAATCTGTGCACTTTTCATACAAAATGTTAACACAACGTTGTGTAATTTCTGCATATTTAGGATACAGGTGTGTCCTACTAGTTGTTGTGATGTGATGCCTCCCTTTCTTGCTTCCATTGACTTCTTCACTGGAGTTATGCAGTCACGCAGTGTATCCGTGTGTTGGCGTGTGTGTGTGACGCTTCTTGTAAGCACGACATCTAGGGGACGCAAGCATCCAGAGAAAGTTCAGAGCTCATATACTGGGCACGGGATTGGTTGCCATGTGGCGGTAGACAGGTCCCCGTTGTTTTTCTAGTCGGGTCCAATGTAGGCGAAGATCAGCAGATTCAAAATCTGGAAGTGATAGCATGATAACTGTGCAACGAAAAATAATGTACAGAGCTCATACTCGGTACGGAGGAATTCCGTTGGAGTGGATGATCCATTATCGTTTTGGGGACATGTCGAAGGTCCAATCATAGAGGCATGAACTGGGAAATCATCTTTTCAACCACTCATTGGCTCGACAAGGAATCATTGAGCCCTTTGGTTCTTCTCAGAGCAGTATAGTTGACCAACAACAAACAGCTATATAATAGAAAGAAATTCAGTCGCCCAGTTTGACCTTCCATCTCGGGATTTGTATTAACATTTTTTTTTTTATAGCCAATGACAACTGGAATCATTACTGTCACAGCGATTACAGTCTAACATCCTCCTCGATGGCAAGCCTGATTAGGCTGAAATGCCAACAGTTAATACTACCAACCAATACGGTACCGTCATCTGGAAACCCATCCGTTATACTGGAGGAAACACGGTATCAAGTTATAACTATGATGATGCTGAGTCGCAATACGACAGACAGAACATTTCTTCTCGAGAGCGACAGTCTGACTGTCGGAGATGCATTTCCTACAGCTTCTCTGAGATCTTTCCCCCCTAGGCAGCTAGGGGAGCCACATTCTATTCTGCCAATTCGGCAGTGGAAAAAATGTACCTTCTTTGATTTAACTGCTCGGCCTTCTGGCCGCAGTTTGGTTGACTAAGCCAATATGATCAGATGATATGACCATCGATATGATCCACGATACAGTCTCGGCCGCTACTAGAATCTCGACCAAGAAGCAACGACTGTCCTCCGCAAAATCCAGGATTTCGTAACGTGCGAGGCGTCTGGAGAGGATGAGAAGATTTCCCACTAGAATGAGATTGGGAATTCGGTCAGGCAGAAAGCGGTCGATTCTGGCCGGGCAAGAAATAGGAGAGATTTGAGTACATATAGGCCTATAAGAGGAAAACCCTGACAGTAAAAAACTAATGAAATGCCCGAAGGTGCCACAATTCCGGCTTCGCGCCAGTGTGACTGCAATGAAGTTTCCCATAACTCGTTTGACCCGTTTTCCGCCTGTGAATTTGTTCATTTCACGGCTTTTTACAGCATCGAAGCTTTAGCCTTTAACCGTTGCTCTTCGAATATAGATGAGCAAACAGACTTGAATAGGCGATATGCATTCATGTGATGTGTACGCCGTCGCCCGCGGCGCTGTTATAATGAGGGGAAGTTAACCCGAGGAAAATAATATTACATGACTCTGAACTTAAGACGACCTCGCCCTTCGAGAGGTTAAGAAAAATTCTTGGGAGAGTCAGAAATAAAACACGGCTGTCCCTGTAGGGACCGACAACAGATCTGGCACACGCTGGTTGAACGTGTAGAATGGGGTTAATGTAATAAGAAAGACAGACATGTGGCAATTGTACGAGCTGGACTGTTGTGCTGTTTTGGCTAAATAGGAGCTAGCGGTGACCCGACATGAGCTGAATGGCGTTTCCACGCTTGGTTTATGGATCGATAGTCTGCTAATATTGCCTGTAATATGTGGGTGGTGTATACTCTACTCCTCTAGTCCTCATTAATATTCAGAAGAGGTGGGATTTAAGTAGTTTCGCTGAATACGATAGTGAAAATGTTTATTTTCTCTTCGAATAGTTACAAGCATTATAGGCTGCTGCTGCTTCTCCAGTTAATATTCATGAGTGGGTTTCGCATGAAAGCAAATCATGAAATGCCAATATCTGGACATCCAAGGTCCGATTTTGTTCAAGTAACCTAATTTTGGTATGACATCTATAAGGAGTGCCTTACTTGGTATTGCATTGTCGCTCCTCAATGTTATTCTTAAGAGGCGTGGCCAGAAATAGTTTCGCAAGGAGGCAGGCCTCAAGGAGGCATTGCTAACATTGTTTGGCATGGTGCTGATTAATTCAGTTAATATATATGAGTGGGCGAAGCTCGGAACAAAATATATAACAATGCCGTACCTCGACTTCCATGCGTCTGATTTTCGTCAAACTAGTTTTGCTGACTTTAAACCTCATGAACGCTTAACGCTATTAAGATTTTTTAATAAAATAAGTTCATAATATTCCTAGAGTGGGCCTAACATAATTCGCTGGAAGAGTCTTGTGATGCGATAAGTTGAAGACGAAAGAGTTTATTATCCCATAGGAACCAGGTAACTAATTGATGGTCCCTGTTGTTTTGGTATCAATTGAAATTATTCTGAAGTGCGGCTTAAAGATGGATTGTCGTCAATTAACATGAATTTTGTAAACATATACTGCGCCCATAAATTTAATGATTAAACCAAATGGATATTTCACTCATTTTCTCAGTCCAAATAAAATTGATATAATAATAAGTAGAAAAGTATATGCTTCAAATTTATATATACCCCTACCTTACGATATTTTTGTCCGTGACGTCATGCAAATTCGCCGTCGCTTGTTTGCTGGGGGCTAGCAGAAGATGACAATCCATCCTTGTTAAAAGAAAAAATCATAAGTTTCAACAACCCTGCGTGTGTTTCCTTCCCTCAAACTTGTTTGTCATAAAACTTCAAATTGAGGATGGCTGATGACTACAATTCAGTATGCTGTTTGTTTTATCTCTTTATTATTCATTGACTAAGGTTTAGAGACAGGCTTCTTCCATTAAGGAATTCTGACGGATGGCTTAAGAGGAAAATGCAAAGGAAGAAAATAGGGAAGACATGCATGTCTTCCCCTGTACTCGCGTGGTGGATGTTCCACAGTGAGTGAAGGGGGTCTCTTTGTTCTGGTCACCAATTCGATGAATATTCATTAGTGGCAGAACTTAAGAAAATCATAGTGCCAATATCTCGAAAACCGTATGTCCGATTTTTTATCAACTACCCAGAGTCAATTGATGTCATTGTATAGGCAGATTGTGCCCATTTTTTTCCACAGGTCGCAAAGTACCGTATTTTTCGCGGTAGAGCAATAGAGGCAAGTAACTTTGCCCAAGGGCACCTAGTGGAAGTGTTTGGTCTCTGGGGTTTTAAACTCTGAACTGTTTCGATCTACAGACAATGAGTCTAACATCACGTGACCTAAATTTGGTCTGTTTATCAGGAATCACAATCCCAGGGTTTTCTTTGAATCCGTCACATAATTGAAAGGAATTAACTCTTAATGTCATGTTCTATTGTGTTATTGCTGTAATTCTGGGAAATATTTGGAATTTTTTCAATTTGTGGTTTTTCATTTTCCGCGGGAGAGTGTCATTCTACAGACTGTGCGTAAAACTGTATTACCGTACCCCATGATGTGGTTCGACACTGGTGTCGACACCGAGAATGACGAATGCGGGTGTTAGCTCCGACACCGGTGTCGACACCCCATACACTTTGTAATGCAAGTCTTTTGGAGGGCCGGGGTGTTTGTCCGGGGGACCCTGGTGTCGGGGGTGTGCAGAACCCTGCCAGTAACCAGTACCAGTTGGCCCCCACACTGGTGTCGACACCGGACATGACGAATGCCGGTGTTAGCCCTCCGACACCGGTGTCGAACACCCCCATACACTTTGTATGCAAAGTCTGTTTGAGGGCCGGTGTTGGTGTCAGGACCCTTGGTGTCGTGCAGAACCTGCCAGTCCCAGTACCATGTAACACACAAACCTAGTGGTTGGCACCGTTGGTGGAGAGTCGGCCTTCCACCCGATATAGACCGGTCAATTCCTGGTCGGTCATGCCACAGATTTTAAAGTGGTACCTGTCTAGATTTAAAGCATCAGGGACAAACAAGGGGGTAGGCATTGCCTCTGTGTTGATTACCCCGACCACCCCTCCCCCACCACCCCCCCCACATTAAGGTAACCGGGAGTCATTCCCTGGTGATGGATCGCAGCTGACATATCCAGGTCTGCTCCTCGCTGACCTTGAATAGGTTTCGATCCTCTGCTCTTGAGGTATAACCTTGAAAAAATGGCACGCACCATGGTATCATCCAATTTTCTACTCAAACGGCTGTGACTCGTTGACCGTTTCATCTTTATTTAGATTGAGTGGTCTACACCGGTGGAAATCCCGATCGGGATAAATGAATAAATAATTGAATACTGTAGTAGTCATCATTTCTTTGTTTTGGTTTTCCCTTTTTGTCTCAAATAAACTCGAAACGGCTGCTCCACGTTCGAAATCACATTGACAGATATGACGACCGTGTCCGGACTCTGGTGTCCACGAATAGAAGCCGATAAATAAACATAATATGCGGGTTTTATGTTCACATTAGAAGGGTGACCGAGTTCCCGCTATCTTGGTTCAGTTCAATAAACATAAGCCCTATAAACGTCTTGGGAGCGAGGTCTTTGATTTGTTTGCACAACTGCAACAAGCAGACAAGAACTCGTGTAGGCAGGTATATGGCCTACTTGCTGGCAATGTCGGTGAATGTAAATCAACCGAGGATTGCTGTAAGGCCATTGATTATAAATCATCGCCGATCATCACATCATCACCAGCATCAACACATATTCTCATTTATTCAGCTGCAAATTGGCCATCATCACAAGCATCATTTTATCTTCATCATCATCATAAATCATTATCATCAAAACATCGTCAACATTACAATCATCATCATCCATCACCATCCCACCACCATCATCATCACCATCATAATCATCATCATCATCGTCACCACCACCGCCACGATCACATCATCACACCACCCACAATCATCATCACCTCATCATCAAGTCATCACCACCACCGCCACGATCATATCATCATCATCATCACCACCATCAATCATCACATGCATCATTATCAACCAACCACCTGCACGATCCTATCATCATCACATCCCATCACCACCATCATCATCACATCATCATCACCACCACCGCCACGATCATATCATCATCATCCAAACCATCATCACATCATCATCATCATCACCACCCCCGCCACGATCATACATCATCATCAAACCATCATCAATCATATCACATCATCACCATATCATTGTCACCTTCCATCACAGCCGTCATATTCTCTTCCCGCAATAAGACATTCTCATCACCATTCGAAGTCTGAAGGATGCGATCATCTCACCTAATTATCTGACATCATAGCCTATAGTCACCATCATCACACTAACACCAAGCACAACCATCATCACAATCGTCACCATCATCACTGTCGTCATCACATAACCATCACCACTGATCGTATCAATCATCAGCTCATAATCCCCATCACAGCCTGTGTCGCGTGGTAGCAACTGCGAGAGAAGCGACGGTCACGCCTGACGTCTGAAGGAAACATCGTATCATGCAGTTCGATATCGATGAGACTCTGCAAACGTTGAGTTGTGTATGTTTCCTCATAGCCGCTGATGGAAGCGAAGAGGGGGGAGGGGGGGTTGCTTGCAAATTTACGGGGGGGGGGTATCGTGAACACTCCTTTATATACGCTATCGTATAGAATATACATATTATTCTCCGATCGAACCACTGTCTGCCGGCTACCTACTGGTGACAGTAATTAATTGCATGAAATCACTCCGGGGTGATTAATTTCCCCATAGGCAGACAGTCTGTAAGATTGTTTGGGACGGACTGGTCAAGGGGAAGATTCCGTTTACATTGTGCAATTTACTAACGCACGTGAACGAATCTTAGTATTTATTCTAAGCAACGTACGTAATTTCTTGTACCAATATGGGCCCATAGGGATACCCGGTGGATAAGACTTGGTAGAGCGCCGGCATTTCACCTTGAGATCGGCGTTCGAATTCGGTTCGGTTACACCTTTCAAATGGTACCTGTTGTGACAACGAGGGGTAATGAAACTTACAAAATTTGCTGTCTGCGTGTGATTTACCCCACCCCCATAATAATGTACCGCCAAGTAACAATGCCTTATTCCGGGTAGATGCCTGGTGAAGGATTTGCATCTGCCATAGGGTGCACTATCCAGTATGCCACCTTGCCAGGCTTGACAGTAGGATCGATTCTCTGCTCGGCAATATATCCTAAGAGGAAAAGACACAGTCACCTATGCATGACGAACATGACAGGAACACAGGGGCATTTTGTTTTTTTCTTTTTTCTCGGGGAGGGGGATTACAGATTACAGTTTACCTACCCAGCTTAAATTCATTTAGGCCAGTTAAATTTTGTACTGAACTCAACTGGACCCAACTGGATTCGCAAGCGGACCCCGTTTGGTTTCAACTGGACTTCGTCTTGAAAAAAAAAAAAAAAACAGTGCTAGTATAAAAGCTATCAGACTTAGTGGACTTCATATCGCCCTAAACAGACTCAAATGGATCTAACAAGATTCCAACTGGACCCAATTTGGTTTCACCTGGACTATCCCAGCTGGAAATGCCCTTCCAGAATGGACTCGATAAAGTCGCTATCCTTAAAGCGCGTTTCCTGCACCGGGCGGGCGGGCGGTACGGGCGCGGGTCCGTTTTGGAAGACCGTTTCCATGCACGCGGGCGGGCGGGGCGGGCGTTTCCTCGATTCACGCACCTCCTTTCTCACTTTTAATGTGTATATGCGCTATATACGAACCGATGTAGCCTACTTTTATTAATATTGTTATTATTCTTATCTGTTATTATTTGTCATTATTATTGTTTTATTGTTATGATTATTATTGTTGTGTTTTGTTGTTTTGTTTGTTGTTCGTTGTCGTTGTCCTGGCGTTGCGTTGTTGTTGTTGTTGCCTTGTGTCGTTGTCGTCGTTGTTGTCGTCGTTGTCGTGTTTGTTGTTGTTTTTTTTGTCATTGTCGTTGTTGTCGTTGACGTTGTTGCAACACCGGACTCATACTCGTGTTTAAAACCTAAACAAACCGGTGTTTCATTTTCTGAAAACCATTGTTCCTGAATGTCAAGATTATGGCCCAACATTAAAACTTCACAATTGCCAGTTTTGGAGATTTAATTAACACTCCTTGACACATCAATCCGGTTGAAACAATGTAATATGTGTTCAAAAGTGGTCTAGCCGTTGAATATAGACACAATCTGTATCAAAATCTCCATCCCTAGTGTTGAAACAGTTATAATGGTTGTTTGGAACATCATTTGGAACCTAAAATTGTCCATCTACTCGCCATTGCCCCGTCCTTCAAGCCGGTAGGAGTGCAGGGAAATCCCCGGGAATTGATGTCGAAGATACCACGCGGACACGCGGGCCGGGCGAAAAAATCGCTACATCACCGATTCGAGAAACGCCGCCCGCCCGCCCGCCCGCCCGCCCCCCGTCCGTCCGCGTGCATGGAAACGGCTCCATTGAAAATCCGATGAGCGATTTTAGACGCCCCCGCCCCCGCCCGCTTGCATGGAACGCGGCTTTAGCTGGACTAGTCCCCCCCCCAATATAGGCCTTTCCATAATTTGCACTGCTGAGGGAGCTCATACTATAGCAATTATAATTCCACAGTTCGGATGAACTCACAGGCTGATATGTTGACACAGTTTATTAAGCTGATTCAGTGTTCCATTGGCGGCATGGTAAATTAATGTCATCAACATGGTCCTGGACTGGTATGGCTGAACTGGTCTAAAATGTCCCCTTGCACTGGTCCGTAATCCAGTTGATCTAGTTGAGTAGTCCTGCGACGCGCTCAGTAGTCGATGAACTAACCTATCAGTCCAGTTAGTTCCGCTGGTCCATCTTTAGGGAATAACTACATTATAACGTAGGGACCAAGATTAAGGTGAGGAGGGGTGGGGCATGCTTCTTTACGGTGTTACCCCAACTAATTCGCTAGTGGAACTGTCCGTAACTGGTATTTCTGTTCCGTTAACCTGTGTCAACCGTCCATTGAATTGGTCTGTTGAACTGGTTCAGTTATTTGGAAATGGGCTGGTCTAGGGAGTTATGTTTAATTTGTCCCGTCATATTTTTAACCCGGTCCCTGTCACGTCCAGTAGATTGAATTGGTCCAGTAGTCCCGTAGCAATTCTTTCCAGTATTTGTCAGTTGACGTTCCAAGAGAAGTCCTGTTCATTGGTCCATAAATCCAGTTGAACTGGTCCGTGAATCGCTGTTCACACCTGGGCGTACGATACTAATACATAGATACGATACAATACGATAAATTTATCGATGGAGGGTTCCCACTTGTGCGATAAAAATTCGTACGCTAAATTTATCGGATGTCTCGGGGCGCTACTCTGACGAAGAAAGTGGTGGGATTTATTGAGAAAAAACAAAAAAAACAACCAGTTTTCCTCTTTTGTCGCTTGCCGACGTTGAATAGCCTTCGTCGGCAAAATTGTTGAATACCAAAAAATTGTGTCTTTCTCAGTACTGTAGGAGGCCTGAATCGTGTTTATCGAACCAGGTTTGAAGCGAATAACAACTAGTTACATGCTCTTCTCTAGTCGTCGAGCCTGTCCTTAGCCTGTCCCTCCCCACCTCCAACTCACCGAGTACCCGCGCTGTTGCTGCGCCAACCATGAGTTACTGTCCGCTCCGGCGAACGGCTCAACCCAAGGGTCTCGTGTAGACGGAACGCGGTGGACGGTATCGTCCACGGGGATGCCCAAAGACGCGCAATTAACGATCAACGAAATCCAGGCACTGACCTCGCCATCTTCGCCTACCCTTTCGTTGGACCCCCAGACTTAATACTCATCGGTATCCAAGAATAAATGTAAAGATTGAGGTAGCCAAAGGAATTCAGTCAATTCAGTCATTGAATGAAATTGGCTCTTGGTTATCTCTGCTCAGAACAGCACTTGAAAATTAATGCCTATAAACGGCTCCACTGTGTACCATAGACTTCCTTCCCTCACTGCCCTACATGACATTATTATCTTGGCGTTATATCGACATTATATCCCCCCTGTAGCTTATTTCCTTTGCCCCCTTCGTTTCTTTTCTTTCCGACTCTTTCTTCACATGAGGGTTAGGGTGAAGTTCCCGTCAGAACGTCAGGCTGTGGATCGACCCCTCTGGGAACTCCCTCCTACCCTCCCCTCTCACAAGCCACAACACCCCCTCCCCCGGCCACTCACTACTAACAGCATATTCTCCTTCTTTGCATGTCACATGATAATGCTTGGACGCCGACGCAACCTGACCCTCCCCATTACCGCCCTGGTCACGCTACTATTTGGTATTGGGAAGGCTCATGGATTCGAACTAAAATAATGGTTTTCGTAGGTCCCATGCCTGACGGCAAATAGAGCCTATAAGCTCAAGTCAGAGGCCAATGTCTGTTCTGGATACGTCACTGCCTTATACATTCATCAAAACCCCTGATTTTATCACGAAAACCCACTATTCACGCTAAACTTATAGCCTGTTGGCGTTCAATACTCTTCGCAGAATTGCACAAGTTTATCACTGCATTGCGCAATTTATCGCATCCGATAAATTTATCTTACGATAAAAGTTAAAATCTTTCAACTCGAACTCGATAATTTATCGTATCGTATCGTATCGGAATCGCACAGGTTGACCACTTCCTATTGAAAAATACACTTTTAACCCTCTAAGTCCGATAATTTATCGTATCGTATCGTCATCGCACAAGTGTGAACAGCCCCTTAAAGTCCCATTGACTGGTCGAGAGAATCCAGGTTGAACTGGTCGAGAGAAGTCAGTGAACTGGTCGAGAGAATTCCCGTTTGAACTGGTCCAGTTACAAGTCCAGTTGAACTGGTCCATAGAGTCGCATTTACCTGGTCCCGAGAATTCGTTGGACGGTTCAGTTGAGTCCTATATTACCACTCTCAATTTGCAATCTTAACCATGCTTTAGGTATTTGTTGAACATGGAAAATGCGCATGTCTGTACTGGGTAGAGATCGGCGCAACGCGCCCACGAGTATCAAGCGACTCATGATGGGGTTGGCAGCCCAACAGAACACAAATTCGATTAGTCCCTCTCCAGCCAAGTGTGATGGTCGCGCACAGCTAGGTCTTGCAACTGTCTATATCCTCAATGGATACGAGCTGAATGGCCAGTGCGTTCCAGTAATGTTTCATCAAGATTATTTGTATTATTTTTTCATCAGATTATTGTATGTTTCATCAAGATAGTTGTATTAGTCATTAATGTGTCAAAAACACAATGGCAAGTAGTTTAGAAGAAGTTTCCTTTCCAATTATTTATTTCAACAATTTTGTTCCATCAATACATTTGAATCCATGCAGTGCATAATACTTAATGTTACAAAGAGTAATATTTTGGTATATATCTCATCTAGTATATAGCCCCTCTATTCCTGGGTCCTTATGAATCTTACTCTGTGCCGTCAGCCTTGCTTAATAATTGGAATCAAATTGTACGAAAGCCAGTTCTGCATGCCGACTGAACTATGTCTACCATTCAGAGCAACGGAAGTCATTGAAAAGTCCAGGTAGGAAGTCCCGTTGGGTCCAGTTGAAATTTCCATTTGAACTGGACCCACTGACTTGGGCCAATCCAGAGCAGTCCATTTGAACTGGGCCCAGTTCAACTGGACCAGTTGGTCCAGTTTCCACTGGACCTACTGGAATTTTTTCGCTAGGTAGATGGCTAGAAATAAATGTGGATCAACTGCAACTTTTCATTCATAGTATTTTGCAATTTTATACCCGATGAGCGGACCTTCAATGAACTTTTGATGACATGATGGTGTAATTCACAATGGTTCCAAATCCATACTGTACACAATTTATTATGCAATTCCAAGTATACCATGGCAGGCCCCGTCAATAACAGTGCATGCAGCCTCCCCCCCCCCCCCTCATGATCTTTAAAAACACCACACCATCACAAATTCTATAAGCATCTAATATGCGCACTCAATTGGAACCAAAAAGCTTGCCCAATCACTACCCTCGGACACAAAGTTCATATGGGCAGATGGGTCCGGTACATGCACCCGTGCATCGCGGACATGCGATCAGAGGTTACTCTTAGAAATCCGAAAATGGCCCACCAAACTCAAGCCGACAACAAAGACGGCCAAAATATAGTGCATCAGCATTCCGCGCACTCGCAACCTCGGAAGACATTCTATTTTTCAAAGTATGTCTAAAAACTAGTTTTTTAACCTTTAACTGACCGTGGATGGCCTTGATGTTATGACTCCATGGGTTACATGCATCGTTGAAGTCGAAAGCGGTTCGCAACTATAGTCCCACTGTTCCCCGAGGGGCACAATATACCGCGATATAGGAACCGGCACTCACTCAGACGATCCGCGGAAATAGCCTAGGGCCTAACTTAAGGAGAGCGTCCCTCACTATCAATTAGCTCTATATTGGAGCTACCACGGGGGCCCTACACCCAAGCTCTAACATGCCCGAGACTGGACTGTCATCGTGTAAATATCAATTATTATACACACGTGCGAACTCAGACGTATGATAACATATGAAGTTTTTTGGTCTTATGTATTGAATGTGACATATTCGGAGGAATCTTCACAATTCCTCTTACGGAATGAATTATCGACTACGCATACCCAGCGAGAAGCGGTTGCCAGCTCCGTATGATCAGGACATATATAATCGCACATCGTCCTGTGAACTACGAAACGCCCCCGCTAAACATATTTCCTTTACCGAAGTCAATCCGCCGCGCCTCGTATAGTCTATCCGTCTACTGTCACACATTACCGCAACGGCTGGATCTGCGGCGAATCCCCCAGCTCTGGGTTGATTCCTATACATCGCAGACATCCGGCGTGAAGCTCCGAGGATCCGATATTGATTAAACCATATCGACCGATGAGATTCATGCATAACATTAATCCAAGTGGGAACGAGATGAAATGAAGTGAAGATCGATGGTTTCTTTGAAAGAGAGGGCCGATTCAGAATTTTCGAAACATTGAGAGACGAAAAATTATATAGTGTGCGTTCGCGTGCTCCCCCCAACACTCACTGCTGGAATAGGTAAGCTGTGTGTTTCGTTGTTGTAGGCACAAATACAGAAGTGATGAATTAATGTGTGACTAAGTCTGCGTTCAGCGTTCCGTTGTTTGTGTTTGCCTAAATACCAGCCTATAGACAGCCACAGAAGGCGAAAGGTAGTTCTAGTAGTCGGGGAGGGGGGGGGGGGGGGGGGGGGTGAGGTGGTGGGGTTTTTGATTCCGAATAGGGTCCAGGTGGGGGTGGATTCCGGGGGTGTGGGTGATGATTCCGAGATTCCGGTGATCCGAATTAGGCGTCAAGATGCCAAAAGATGCAAAATGATGTTATGTGTGAGTGTGACTGTGTGAAAACTTATAGTTAGGTCTCTTAAGGCCTACCAACAATCGCCCCAACTCCCTATTTCATAAAAACTGATGTTGCTAATACCACGAGGCAGACGAAGTTGTCTCCTTGCCTGTAACTAAAAAGGACCACATTGGTTAGTCGGGCTCCTACCATGTAGCCTCCTACCGTACCGATAGAGGACATTCCGTCCCCTATATTAAAGCGGCCAATTTGCATGTGTCTACCGTAAAAACTGGCTAGAATAATAGAATAACAAAACGACGGCCGACGAGAAGTTTGCATGAAGTCAAGAATCAAAATTGTTCTATTAATCTCGAATCCAACGGGGTATATTTTTACAATGATATGTCCATTCCAATATCTCGGAGAGACCGTTTCCGTTCGTGGACGTCATCCAAACGCAGTCCGCTTGGACGAAAAAAAAACAAAACGACGGACAAGTGTTTTTTTTTTATTCTTCTCCAAAACCCCTTTTGTGGAAGCCTCTCTTTTGGTTTGTAAAATGGACTGTTTTTTGGAGAGTAATAAAGCCGCGTTTCCATGTTAAACAATTCAAACCGTTTCATAGCCCGTACAGGACAAGAATTCTTCCCGCTTTACCTGCCTTCCCTACACCATGCATCAGCATTTCAGCTCTCGTTACATAGCCTACATTAGTACAACATCGGAGCATCAGCACGTCCTTACGCACATGCATGCAAACTACACACATTAGTATAGTAGGCGTCGTTAGATCTTTGTGTTGTGACATTGGTAGCATTGCGTTTCGCAATACCGGTTAACATGATTTGAAAACATGTAAAATTGACCGACAAATGAAACCATTGCGCAATTCATTCCCCACCGCGATTGAAATTAGACACTACCTAAGGAGTATTAATAGATCTCCCTCGCCTGCAGGAACTTCTATTGGCCCAAGTTATGAGTTTACTGCACCTCCGCGCCACCAGAGACCTTTTACGCAGAACCGCCGGTTCATTCTTCATAAAGCGAATCCCCAAATACCCACCAATGACGTCGGAGACACCGCCCCTTTCGCCCGTCGAGGACGACAGACAGGAGGAATATGAAGACGGCTTCGGCGCGGCTAGCTCGACTAGTCTCGTGACCCATGAACGTTAGCCCGGTATTACTCGGTGGCTGTGTGGTGTGCGAGTGTTGTTAGAGGGGTCGTCGGGCTAATGTGTATTAAAGGAGTGGACTGGAGTTGGGGGAGTATACTATGGTCAATGAGTGGAGGTAGTATTCAGTATACGGAAACGGCAATTGGAAACAATAGTTTGACACCTTGAATAATCTTGTGAAGGACGTCAGTATCATGTGCTAACACGTTCTCAGTTTGGGGTGAAGCGGTGGAATCGGGTTCATCTCGAAAACCAGAGGGCAAGAGGGGCAATCAGAGAAGTGAAATAGGCCAAATTCATCAGCAATTCTGTGAAATGTTCATTATGAGTGGTACATTTATATGGGTTCAAAGCCTATACTTTCGTCACATAAAAACCCAATTCTGCCAATTCAAATCCAGATATCTTGGAAAAATTATGGAAGTAAGTTGAAGATAAGCTTTTTATGAAGACAATACCAAATGGCAGTGTTCCCACCAAGATCCCTCATATATATACCTAATGTTAGAGATGACTTTGAAATAAGTTGCTATCTAAGGAATTCGTACAATCAAGTTTGAAAAAAGGTTAGTGTCTTTTCCTCTTAAATTCATCCCGATTATTACATGGGACAACTATCGTTAATTCGTACCTTGTTCGCCAAAAGGTAAAGCCACATATTTAGCAAATGAGGAATATCATAAAATGCATTGTTTCCAAAACTGGAGCATAATCTCTTGTACTGTAGGTGTGTAGATCATGTTCACCCACATGAAAAGAAACATGCTCTTTGACTGTTATAAATAATTGACTAGGCAAAAATAAAGGGTTACGGAAAGTCCCTCAAAAGTTATAAATTAATGATTTGACACAATTGCAGTTGATAAGGACACCTATGTTTTGTGAAGTCAACCTCATTTTGAAAAAACTTTTAAACCTTGAGTCTCCAGATACCTTCAAAATAGGCCTATGTTCCAAAGTTTTTCCCTCCTGGAATCCAGATTCTGGATTGTTTTCAGATTATAGGTCCATGGGGGAAGTGCAGTGGACAGGCATGAGCGGAGGGTCAGTCTGTGTAGCACCTGATAGAAACTATGGGGGGGGGGGGCTGTTTTATAACAGATATAGGTCCATGGGGGGAGTGCAGTGAGAGAGCAATTGGAGATGAGTCACTCTGTGCAACACCTGATGGACACATATGGGGGGGGGGGGGGAGGGGGGTTGATATACAGATAAGGATCCATGGGGGAAGTGCAGTGGAAGAGCATTGAGCTTGAGGTCCAGTCTGGCAACACCTGATAGACACATATCAGGGGGGCCATATATACAAAAATAGGTCCAATGGGATAAGGGGAGTGGAGGAGCGCATGAGCTTGAGTCACTCTGTGTGACACCTGGTGGACACATATGGGGGGGCTGTATAGGAGAAATAGGTCCATGGGGGAAGAGCAGTGAGATAGCATTGACTGAGGTCAGTCTTGCAGCACCTGTGGGCACCATATGGGTGGGGGGGCGTATAGACAGATATAGGTCCAATGGGTGAATTGCGTGAGTGAGCTTGACTATACTAGTGACGGTATGTCGTATCGTAATTAACTGCAACCGGGATTCTTTTATTGTGACGTCATGCAAAGGTTGCCGTCGCTTTCTCGCCAGCTACTAACAGACGACATAGCCTCTTTGAACAAGACTACCTACAATGCCACCTCGATCCGAATGATGCTCGCAATTATCCTGATTTCGTGCTCACGACTGTCGCGAGCATTTTCGTTTTTCCCCTCCAAGGCTTTGGATGACCTGGCCTTCCCCATAGCCTTACATGAACTTAATAATCGGAGCATTAAAGGTTTATCGCGCTCACGAGGAGCATCATTTATATGGTTCGGCACCGGTCTCAACAAACTATGGCGAACTGCCGCTGGGAATGAGGAATGAGTACGGACTGTCAAACACAAAAACGACAATATCACTTCAATCCTTTGGGGCGATGAGCTGAAATAGAATATTTCGAAACCGCTGACTAGCGCCGTGGTAAGTTGACACGTATAACTGAACGACGGAAGGTCCAACGTCCGCGAGTCGTGATGGTGATGGTATAGTATTAAGAGGTAAGCAAAATAGGGATCAGTTGTACTACGTACGCTGTGAGCTCCCTATATATATAGCTTCTATAAACCATAATTACGGGCATTACATGATACAGATTACACCCACTGGTCCAATCTTCGTCATTGGCCGGTTACCTATCTATAAAGGTGTCACTTCTCGCATATTAATCGCTCGAACAACCTACTTCATTGGGCCGAGCAATGCGGGGTTAAAGGAGAATGCGAAAGGAACTAACAATGCGAATAAGAGACCAAACATTGCAATGAATGAACATTCTTCCCCAATTTGATCGAAAAAATGAAAAAAATATTGTTTACTCTCCGAAGATATGACATGGTTGCATGTTCAGCGGACTACGGCCATTTTGATGAGGGTTTTGCTTTCAACTACCCCTCATAGTTATATATAGGTTCTGTTTTCTTATAATTTGTCGTCAAATATTTCAAAAATAGTGTACATAACTCGAAGCCAATTTAGGTTATTTGATCTCCACAGGATACTTCTGCAGTAATTCATTGGAAAAGTGCGCATTTGATTGCTCATAGTTCTTTTTTTTGCCCTTATGGTAGTACTGAAAAATGTAAGAATACATTAAATTCCTGCTAAAAGGGTTGTGGGACATCATTAATTGGACAGTTCAAGTACCTTGCAATTTATTTGAGGGGAAAGGGCGGCGCCCATCTCCCAGTTTAAAACGCATCTAACTGGAAGGGAAACATATTGGATTTTGTGTGTGCAAAATGCTATTACAATTGCGGTTTCATACAGAGTAGATATTTCAGGGTTCCATTCTCATGTAAATATTTACGTCTTATCCTTCTTCATCATCCACCTCTGTTAAACTCTGTCAAGTGGCAAACGCCCCGTACGTAGTTGCTATATTAGTTTCGGCTTGATTGCGTTCAAAGATCGCAGAGATAAGTTCAAACACACAAGTCTGCACGTAGCGTTGAATGGTTGACGTTCGGTATTTTCCGGCGTACCAGTGCGTGCAATGTCGTCGGTCTCTATTGCTGATACGGCATTATTGGACAGGCCTCCTAGGAAACATGAATTGAGGGCTATCATGAAGATGGAATTATTTTAAGAATATTAAAAGGGACATTCCAGTAATAAGGCAGATGTTAGGCCAATCCAGCATAATTGTTGCCTTTGGGTATGCAGGGAGTCGGATTCCCGCCACGGTCCTAGTCCAAGCCCGAATCTGTAGCGAGAGGTGCGTGGGGTGGCATCCTCCTACTTTGACGCCGCAACACACCGCAAGGCAGCACGCCGAATGAAGGAGTTGGGGTGCGAAACCCTCGGAAACCTTGAGCCTGGAGGTTGGGGGGGTGGGACACCTGACAGTTGTGGTCTCATGATGGGCCTGTGCTGGACGACCCCCCCCCCCCCGTAGATCAAGTCTGAGCAGGCTTGGCGGTCCGTGGGCTCTGGACAATACTCTCACTTCATGAGGAAGCCCGATTGCCTGTCTTGTCAAGGAGAGGCTTAGCCTAGGCTGGCATGATGTTGCACTCTCTCCGAAGTGCGCCGGCGGGTTCATGCGAGATCAGTATAGGTATACACTCGCGGATTGGAGGCGACCGCCTAACGCCCCCGTAGCTCAGTTTGGCGCAGCTTCGCGGGTACCTCAGGGAGTCGGGGCGGTTACCAGACCTAGCCTTGTCGTTTGCCTGGCGGATGCCGGACGGATTGGAAATCGCGGGTCAGGAATGCTGCTTTGTGCCTTCCATACAGGCATGTCGATTTCCATAGTAGCCTGGAACTCCTAGCCCGAAACCCCGCCGGGTGAAAGTGAAACTGAACGAAGAAATAGTTCATGAGTTAACTACCACACCCCTGAACTAAATTTAGTGTTTGAATGTACTCCTCCTTGGATAAGACTCTTTTTGGACCTGACAAATGTTCGGTTATGACTGATGGTTGACATAGATTGGGCGTGTATTTGCCCACTATTTCGAGCAGCAACAGCACGAGTGTACGATTGTCTTGGCATGTTCGCTGCAAGTACGGAACTCCTGTATCAACTGTCTGATGACTTGAGACACTGACACTGAAATGGCATGGCTCTTCCCGATTCCTTCCTATTTTTTTTTTTTTTTTTTTTGTAACAAAACATCTCATTTGACGTACGGTTCTCCAGATCTCGTTTTAACAACTTTGGGGGTAATTTGGCCACTAGTTACCCTGAATTACCCCACACAATTAAATATGCCTTTTATACTCACAACCGACATGTCTAATATATTGGTTACGGTACTCTAAATGGTGTGTTTCGAAATTACGCTAAATGAGTATTTCCGAAAACTTTATAATTATGGCTGTATTACAAACGGCTCCGACCATTTTTTCTACAGACAAGTTGTAAGTGTAGGCTCATGAAGATAAATGTTTATGTTCTTCCCCCCATCGTTACCTCACTCGCCCACAACCTAATATCATTAGCTTCTTCAGTTGCAACCGATTGGCGTTTTCCGGATATTGCACCTACAGTTTTTCCCTCTTTTTGACCTCTCTGGATTACCTGATCTTGAATGACCTTCAACTGGCACCAAAGTAATTAAAGGACACTGCCGGATGAATTTAATAAAGAGTCTAATATATTAGCTGGAATGAAAAAAAAGACCGAATGCGTTAGTCACCTTAAGTTCGTTACGCCTTTCATTACGGAGTTAGTCCTTTGAAAGTTCGTGCATGTACGTGCATTGCGCAAGTCAGAAGCATCACATCAGCAATAATAACATGATTATACTTGCACAAACCCTGTTTTCTATTGAAATTCACACATTTATTTTCACTTCGACAGCATTTAGTATGGGAAGGATCGCTTTGTGGTTTTTGTAGGTGTTTTTATGGTTACTTTGTGGAGAAGACACAAACTTCTGCTAATGGTTGACTCATTCAACAAAAACAATGAAACATGTACATAACTTCCCGGGTTGCCAAGTGTGACGTCGCTTATTGCGCAATTGGATTCTTCCCAATTTTTCTGCCTGAATGGCCCAAATTTAGAAGGCCAATAACTCACATAGAACATCGTATTGAATTGGGTTCGGGCCTATATATAACGTTTTCTCTTCCCCCCGATATAACCTCATTGTATCCAAGCCTGCTTGTCCTTTCGGTTTTTATGTGCATTTATGGCGTAATTTTGATGTTTGATCCTCGATCTCGTGTTCACGAGGAGCGTCAGAGCACCCGACCCGCCCCAACATACCTCATATACAACACGTCGCGTTGTCCTGTCTATATTTCTTTCAACCCTTCATCACAAGGACCCAGACGACGGGTAGAAATTTTGATGCGCGCAGACAGTATCGGAGTATCGATCTAAAACCCAACCAGTCAACCTGCAGAGTCGAAAACAACCCAGCGTCCTTGCGACGCAGTAACGTATATAGGCCTTAGACTATCCCCCTTAAAAAAAAAACTCCTGCTCCTGCCCATTACACGAAACCTGTTGTTTAGCGAACCTACAAAAAGCTTTCTTTGAAACGGGCTATGTTGGTTTTAGTCGACTGTTAGGGATAAGTAATGACCGTGGAATGAGGAGACCGGATCGGCTGAAAAGTGACTCATCCGAACAGGGAGACCGATAGTTAGGACCCCACAGTCATTGCAATATGATCGTATTCTGTATACAATTCGACAACACGGAGCCTGATACTGATCCGTGATCATTTCGTTTCGTAGTCGCCGGCGTAAGGTTGAGCCCAACTGTCGACGAGAAAACACCCATCATTCATTAATGAGTCATAAATCTGAGTCGTCATTTCGGTTCACGTGAACGTCAACCAGCGGTCGGTATGTATTCAGTATCGAACGGTTATACCGCTTACGAGGAGGACAGTTGCATAAAGGCGTTGCGATATACGGGGGACGATTTTTCTCATCGCAAACGGGCCTATTCATTCAGTGCCGGGTGTTGTGAGGCATAATTTTGGCCCTTAAAGAAAATATAACAAAGTGTGGGACAAGGGCACGGTCTATTATTGATTTATTTTTTACGAATATGGTAATAGAAGCAAAATAATAGTTACGGAGTAACATTGACAAAATTCAAGCACGCTACGAGGTCAATCATTCGACGTGGTGTGGTGGTCTGGGGGGGGGGGGTGTGAGGCGACCCCGCCTTCATATCAACGGGTGGGGGTGAGGCGACCCCGTTGACGTTTGAGCTCAGTTATTAAAAAAATTCATTGTCGGCCTATATATTTGTTATTCAATGGCTGAATTAATAAATTACTAGCTATCTATCTATCATCTATCTATCTATCTATCTATCTATCTATCTATCTATCTATCTATCTACTATCTATCTATCTATCTATCATCTATCTATCTATCTATTGAGTCGAATCTAAACTTTTTCGGGGAAACGACGGGTATCTCCGGAAAATGTCATTACCGGAACGCCGTTTATGATCAATCTATTTTAGTCTAATGTATGCCCCCCCTATAAATAATCAGACCCGTTCACAATGAACTAATTCAGAGAGAGCACCAAGCCCCTTCAAAGAACTGGAATGAACTCAAAAAACTATGACGACGTGAGGTATATATAACCCCCCCCCCCCCCGCACCACACCACACACTAAGCATACAGCGCATTTTTACCCCTATTTACCAACTTTGAAACTTGGAAAAAAAAAAACGTTGAACCTGTCACCCGCCTCACATTCGCCCTCTTCCTCTCTCCGGATTGGCAACATAACTGTCTTGTTTGGCGCCTCATCGATTATAATGCTTATAATCCCTGGATAAACCTCTTTCCCTGAAACCAATTCTTGCGCTGCGGAAGGATGCCGCATTCCTGGTGCTTTCTCACTCCTTAAATCATGAAAGTTAACGGGGAGGGGAAACGGAAAAGAGCAACAATGCATGCGCAAGACGACCACTAGCATTGTAACAACAGGACGGCATACCCTACATACTACAGTACACAGCGCGCGCGGCGAGACGAGACGGGTTCACAACAACATAGGCGAATGTCTCCTAGTCTCAGACTTCCAATAGCAGGGATGCGCGCGAAAACATCAACACTATACTATAATTACTACAGCAGTATAGACGTACGGCAGCATGGTACATAGGCGTTGCGTGTCTAGCGAGTCGAGGTCTGATATGATAGATAACCATAAGCGAATTCTCGCGGGAGGTAATTAACGAATCGGAAAGATTTCAATTAAAAACTGATTGTTACGGGTATTTTATACTGAATACAATCGTACATGGGCTCAAACTCGGCAGAAAGATGGAGATCCCGTTAGTCAATCGTATTCAACGACTTGGAAAAGGTGCTGAAAAGCTACCAAACGGTCGCAATGTCCAGTTTGGGAGGACCGAGTTGCAGTACGGCACAGGCACGGTGGGTCTCGCTTAGCGGGAAGGCCGCTGCAGCGGATTCTGACTTGGAATTTGCACAGAGAACATTAACTCGGCAGCAGTCCCCTTCATGAAAGGAGCGGATAAAGTCACGGACGTTCTCCCCGCCCGTCCCCCCGGGGGCAAAATTGTTGGTAAATTTCGATTTAGGACTCAACCCACCGCCATTTCCGATCCAACAATGCCAGTGTTCACTCCGTTGGATCTGAAACACAAGTGAGCAGATCACAACGATGCTGGAGGGGGAGCCTATCTCCCGGCTTCCACTGTTGGGAGGGGGATCAGAGTTGTGGTTGCCAGAGTTTGAACACGTTTTGCGAGATTTCAGCTTGCAGCAGATAAACGCTATGTGCGACGAACTTCACATTTACTGTTCAAGATGTAATCCAGAGCAGTTAGAGGTTCTCAAACGTACGGATATTGTCCATTCAGCGCTCCAAGCTGTGGACTCATTACAAAAACAGATGTGCAAGGCTTGCAAAGCGCCTCAGGAGCACGACGTGAACTGAAACGCGAAAAAAAGGACCTGGAGAATCCCACCTATCCAATGAAAACAGCTTAAACGTGTACCCCGAATGCTTGGAAATGTAAAGGAATACTTTCTCTCGCGAATTGTAAATGACATTGAGGCACCTTGCTCGTTGTTCGGAGTGCGACCAGGTTTTCAGCCGCAAAGTTTTGTGGTTGGGATGCCCCTCCCACCGACACAAAAGAACAGGACTGCCATTGGGTGTTGACTCCAGCAACTGGAGGAATTACCTTACATCTCTGCAAAGATATCGACCATGAGCGCAGAGATTGGAAAGACATGCTGGAAAAACATTGGGGGCAGGCCACGTTTGACTTCAGCCACGCGCAAAGGAAAGCAGGTGAGTTAAAATCTCACTCCTGGAAGGTTTTTGCTTTATGTTGACTCCAAAATCAATTATATTCTGTGTTTTTTTTTTTCAAGGTGGTATGTATTGTTCTGGAGGTTAGGCTGCTGTGTGCTGTGTGATAACACACAGTTAATTTGCCCAGCTGAGAATTGTGGCCTTTTCATTTGTATGCCATAATACAGTTAGTCTGGTAGTTTTGAAGGGTCCGCCCTGTAGTCTGATAGCAACCGTCTCATTGGTCCCCTAATTAGCAACAAAAATTTCATTCGTTCCCCCGTCTCATTGTCCCCCCGTTCATTATTCAGTTCTATTGTTCTCCATAGGCATGCAGGGATAGATTAAACTGATTTTCCCGAACTAGGAGGGGGGTGCCCTTCTCCAGCCCTCGTATGCCTATAATAGACGGACCGTCACGATGTACATAATTATTAAAAATATCTAAAACATCTAAAGGCGGGATTTCGTCCCTGAGTCGAGTTGATCTGTCAAACCAGACTAAAACTAAAGGACCAATACTACGGGGATCTAATGACCGGGAGGGGGGGGGGGAGAGACAATGTGAAACGGGGACCACTGAGACAGGGGTTCTATAGACATTATCCAAATTTTGAGCCATCACTTTAATTCCACTAATGTAAGTAGTAACTTAGCCCTTCTAATTTAGTAATAATAGTAGTAGTGTATTATTTTGCTGTAGCCCGGGAAACTGTCGTGTGTGTGATATAGGACAAATACAGAGGCTGACAAATTCGATCGGTTTTTTTCCCCCCAAGTTTGAAGCCCTAGTTCCTATACATTTTAAAAACTGTTGAATTGTGATGTTTCCTACAAGAACATCTTGCCATTTTAGTTTTTAGGGCTATACTGCATAAGGATACTGTAGTGTAAACTTCCAATGTTTCCCCAGCCTGTGCTTTTTGTGACTGTTTAACCCTTCAAGTGCCAAAACCAAAGTTGACATTTCCATTAAAATATGTGCAGCTTGTATTTTGTATGGTTTCTTTCCATTCTCTTCAGTCTTTGTATCCCCTGTCATTGCTCATCCCCACTGTCAACAGCTACAATACTGGCCAGTCCGACGGTTTATCACTCATTTGTCACCTTTGCTGACAAACAGGGAGTAATCCTCTAATTTGTTAGTATGAGTGGTTATTAATCAGTCTCGACGGTTAGTAGCGATTACAGGAATAGGAAAATCAATATCTAGAGAAGTTGGAGAGGGCGATTGTGTTGGGATCAGGGCCTGTCGTGAGTTTTCAGCGGGGGGCAACGATTGCCCGCCTTGGGGGAGCAAAAAATTAAGGCGGGCCACTTATTGCCCTCCTAAAATTTAGGCGGGCAATTGGAAAATGGTATTATTTAGGCATTGCTATTTTTCCCTGCGAAAATCATGAAATGGGTTAGACACTACCAAAGGCTATAAGAATGGAGTTCAAAAATGGATGATGGGACTGGCTGTTGCCTACTTCACTTGGCACCCCTGTGAGAGGCTGTAGATGAATAGAAAATATGGATAGGCAAGGCAATGGCCGTAAATACTGTCCTGGTGTCCTCCTCCACATTGAGGCATGGCGCATTTTTGTTAAGACCTTTAACGACCTCACATCTCCACGGGAAGGGTCTGTTAGTCCATACCTGCCTGCCAGTATCACATTTGAAGCTGTGGGAGATGAAAGGCCCCTCTAGGAAGATGGATGAAAAACGAAAGGAATGTAGGTTTTCTCAGTCTTTTCATCTCTTCCTTCAAAAAAAGTTGTTTGGACAGATAAAAGTGAAAATTCAGAGGAAGCACATTATAATATGTCCATTGACCTTCAACGACTTGGAAATGCCACCCATTGTTCAGGTCCAACAGTAGTCCACATCCTCAAAGTTGGTTTAAATTTGACAACGTTGTGAACAAAACACAAATTTGACCTCTGGTGACCTTGAAAAATCACGTAGTGTTATTCGGGACCAAAACGTTTGGTAATCCACCCACCAAGTTAAGTGTAAATCGGGAGAACTCAGTATTTTTGTGTAAACCGCAAATAGAGGGCAGCAGACATGCAGTGATGCCCACCTTCGAAATATCCGAGATTTACAGGGCGGGACACATGTACCAAGTTTAGATCAATCGTTCAGATTAAAGCGTTAAGAGTTATGTGCTAACGGCAAGAGTTTCCGCAGTGGAAACACACCCAAAAACCATAATATCTCAGACACTTCTGTTCGCGGGTATAATGAATTATCTAATAGAACAACTTCAGAACAGCTTGTGTAAAGTTCTTCATTAAGCTACAAGGTGTTTCTCCATTACTATTTGAATGTCCATCCTTCACTTCTGTCTTGAAGCCAAAGTTGTCTGCAAATCATAGCTGGAACCCGAACAGGTATGAACGGTAACTCGGTATGTCTGTGTTTTGTCTTTCTGGGGTCATTAGCCGGTCCATTGCAAAGGAATTGAAAAAAAAATCAATGAAAATAGAATGTATAGGCGGGGTAAACCGCCAACGTGTTATTCCCTCTTCGAGCAAGCATGGGGAAGAAGTTATCCACGCTTTTGAGCACATAATTGGGAAGAAGACTAACACCCTCAAGACCCCCATTTTGCTCAGCAAGAAAACAGATGAACTTCATCCACCAAGTTTTGTTGTAATCCATGGAAGGAACGGGCACATGAGGTATGCAAATTTGCCACGATGGCTTTGAACTCAATTTGTGAGAACAAATGTATCCCCCATACCACCAGTTTCGTGCAATCTGACAGTGTTCGGAAAATCGCAATGTTTTAAGTCGATGGATAAAGCGCTAGTTTTGAAAAATCAAGATGTCCGCCGTGTGTGGTCCAATGGGCGAAAAACTAAAGTGCGGTCCCAAAAACGACGCCATGTTCGAAACGCGCAATTATGTGAAAAAGTCAGTTCGATCAAAAAAATTCAAGATGGCCACTGTTGGAGGGTGTGGCCACGCTCACTTTTGTATCATATAAGATTCTACAGGCGACTGTACACCAAGTTTCAAGTCAATCGGATAAAGCATGATTTTTGTGAAAAAAATCAAAATGGCCGCAATGTGGCGTCCAATGGGGAGAAATTACAGTTGTCCAAATGATCCGCCAGTTAGGAACGTGCATCTCTGCAAAAAAATCGTTCGTCAGAAAAATTCAATATGGCCACGTTAGACAGGTGTGGCACGACCACTTGAAACTTGTTCAAGACTTGTACATGAAGCACATGGGTGCCAAGTTTTAGGTAAATCGGACAATGCGGTTGGAGAGCTAGAGCGTTAACGAGAAAAGCATTCAGTCGAAAATCAAGATGGCCGCCGCCGAGAGGTTGCGACGCCCACAAGCCTGGGACATTGCAAGGACCGATCTCGATCAAGAGGAGCATTGTATTTTAATTTTACCACGTGCTCCTGAGTTTTGTAGTCTGGCACTAATATATAAAACAAAGATCGATAATAATAAATAATAATGGTGTACATTTACAAGGCGCTCTGCGCCTGAGGGCCACAACCAACCTTAATTCAGCAGAATCTGAAGAAGAGGGGTTTTCAAATCGTTCCATGAAAACTAGAGTTCAGCTAAGCTAAGATTGTTCAAGTGCAACAATATCAGACCCCCCCTCCCTCGAAAAAATTTGGCCCCAACTCTGTATACACAACGTCCCCATTCATTTGGTTGAACAAGCCTTGCTCACTTGGCGCGAGATGTCGAAACACATAACTGAGAGGCGGAAGCAGAAATGAACAGCTTGCCCACTAAAAACCCAATTCTCTATATCCATGAAAGAGGCTACGCGATGTAGTGTAATTTTCTGAGGAATCCCGAAACAGGTACAGAATGGAGCCTATTCGGCAAGGAGAATCTTATCCCCGCGTTCCGCGATGGGTTCCGTGATCTGTGACGAGCTGTCATTCAACAATCGTCTTGTAAACCCTGAACAACGAAATGCTAAACGAAAAAAACAACCAGCCTCATTCGACTGAACACATGGAATTTTAATTATTTCTACTGATCAGCATGTTTTATAAATGGTCACACAGTTATGTAGAGGCCCAACAAGAATATTCACAGAAGAATCAAGTCAATGATCCATAATAGTAGGCCTACACATTCAAAATGATTTTCCCATTCATGAAATAAAAGTATTTCGCTACCTCGGCATCGGCCCAAGATAGCTTTTCGTAGAGCAGCCAGTGTATATTTTAGATCGATCACAACACGTAGGTTCGTGAGACGGCGAGGCTGGATCTACAGCATTACACTGCAGTAACAAACTGGTTTCTGACATGAGAAGGCCTGGACCCACGTTCTAATAATCCGGAACGAATTCAGACAGAGATCGTCGACGCACGTGTGCGGTCACGATGTACGCAGCCGGCTCTTGTCACAGCGGAGCCGACGATCTCGGCTGAATGAGAGCTAACATGGCACCTTCAGCAGTCGGCTTTGGCATATGAGGGGGCTGAACGATCATATTGAACAGCGGCTGTATCGCGACTAATTCCAGGATTTTCACGATGTCAGTTCGTTAACAATTCCTACAAAACCAATATTTTAGGTGCTTGTATTTCATGGGAAGTTAGGGAAGATTCATGGAAGTTAGGGACGGAAAAAATATTTCTTCGCACGGGCAATACATGCCGCTTAGGCGGGCAAAACATTGCACGGCACAAAATAATAGCCGGGCGATTCGTAGCCCCAGTAAAACTATTTTTTTGCTTCCAAGCCGGGCATGAGGCGGCCCGCGGAATGGCCGGCTTTTAAAAAACACAGTCCCTGTGTTGGGATCAGTGTGTTAGGGTGGAGTAAATTACTACAGCCTACAGGGTTGTAATCCCAAACAACCGTTTTCAGGAGGGTCGTGGTGCTTTAAACTGCGAGTGGAGCTTTTTGTCTGTTGTGGAGCCCACCATTGGAGTTGGGGTTATATACAGAGCTGGTATAGTTATGGGCGCACATGCAGGAATAACAACATGGTTTAAAGCCGACTATCAGATATGTAGTGTAAATTGTGAAATACTCTTGGACCAGTAGACCCATATAGGAAAAGATGTGTGAAATCATGTTTCGTGGTGATTACTTTTTGTCAATGGTCCGATGGTCAAATAAGTGTGGATATTCGCAATGTTAGGGTGTGAAATGATTCTACACTTGCACTTTTCATTCTGTTCAATGTTAGTTGCCCGAGGTTGAAAAAATTGAGAGTATGTTGCTCCATGCAATTAGTACATCAAATTACAAGTTGGTGCTTCAAATTCTCTCAATTTGATCGGATAAACAGGCTTAGTCAGTCACACTCACGGGGTCCGCACATCCTATAGTTCACCCTGTCTCAGTGGTCCCACAATAATTGAACCAACTAAAACATCTCTTGGTCCCCCGTTCTCATTGGTCCCCCCGTCCATCATTCCGTCTCATGGTCCCCGATCTCATTTGGTCCCCCTGTCCTCATTCCGTCTCATTGCGTCCCCCGTCTAATGGTCCTCCCCTGTTCTTATTTCGTCTAAGTGGGTCCCCCGTCTCATTGGTACACCCGTTCATTATTCCGTCTCATTGGTCCCCTTTCTCACTGGTCCCGTTCATCCTTCCGTCTCATTGGTCCCCCGTCTCACTGGTCCCCCGTCTCATTAAACCCCGTCTCATTGGTCCCCCCGGGAGGACATTGCAGGGAAATGATTTGCCCGAACTGGGGGGGGGGTTGCCCGAAACTAGGGGGGGTGCCCTCTCCAAACCTTGTTGCCTTAAATAATAGGACTGACCGTCACGAAAATGTATAACATATTTAAAATATCTAGAACCATCCAAAGGCGGGTTCATGCCGGAGTCGAGTTGATCTGGTCAACCAGACTGAACTCGTCATTTGGACTCTGAAAAAGTTTTTTTAGAGAATGGAATGATGATTTGGTAATGAATTATTACCGTATACTGGAGGAGGGTGTTGAAATGAATACATAGGAGGCCAATTTATCACGATTTGTATATGCCACGACGGACTATTGAGACGGGGAACAATTAGACGGGGGTCTAACGACGAGGGGACCAATGAGACGGGTGACTATAGACGAATGATGGACGGGGGGGACCAAGAGACGGGGGGGACCAATGAGACGGAATATTGAACGGGGGGACCAATGAAGGTGACGCGAGGGGACCAATTAGACGGGGACCACTGAGACGGAATGATGGACGGGGGGATCCAATGAGACGGGTGTTATAGACCAAAAAAAAAACCTACCCCACACTCCAGTGCTAGATAAGTTCGCCAAAATATGAAATTCAAAGCCTCTCAGACCTTAGCACTGTGGGTTGATGCATGCTGGTGGGATACTTCAGGGGGGTAGTTTTGTGTTAGCAACTAATAGCATGTATTGGAAAAAAAACTTCAGTATGTCATCCCCTCGATATTTTTTTACACCTTTATCGTAACGATTTGACTAAAATTGCTAGTCTCGCAGAAGAAACATATTCGCTGAAATTCCTTTTTGGCCAGGTCATAGTGCTACTTTGTCACTGAGCTAGACCACACTGCATTGCAAGAGGCTATTTGCAAGAAGGTTATGGTGAGCTAATTCATTACCTTAAGTTCAATCTTCTGTCTTTTAAATTGGAATCTTCTGTGTAAGTGCTGGTGAACTTTATAAGCTGAAACTCTTCCCTGTCAACCGCATAACTTCAGAGGCACTATTTGTTTGCAATTTTGCCATGTTGTAGTTGTAGTTCGCACTCTGGGCATGCAATATACAAGCATAATTGGTGTCCCAGATAATGTAATTCTTGTACTCGATGCCCCAGCAGAGAGTGCATTTACGTTCAGCAGTTGTGGCCATTATTTGACCCCACATTCTCATGTCATCACTGGCAAAGGTGAGTTGAACAACGAAAGGAATGGAATGACCGGAAGTAGGACGCACTAGTGTTAGTACTTGAATGAAGTTCGTCTTTGAATTTCGGTGATAATTAGGTCTTGGTATTCACGACCTCAGTTGGTGTTTGGAGTTACCTATGGCTAACTGAGCAAGGACTCGGGAAGTGCACACTGACACAACATGGGAATCTGCCTCAGTGATATGTATTTATGTAAACATTTTTTTTTATAGGGTCAATTAATAATTCCTGACGTGGTTGTGTACCCTCAGTTGAGGAAACCTAAGTATCGTTTTATTGTAGCCTACTGTAATGTGCTGGCTAGTCTCACTGTGAGACGTCTATACAAAAAATCTCACTACCTGATGAGATGCCAGAGGATTTTCTGTAGTCTAAAAACGTTGATGTGTTCTCATACTGATGCTGAACCCAAAGAAACGCCCCAGGAACGTACAGTTTTTGCATTTTTTCCGTCGTTATGGACTTCATGCCTCAGTGACTTAACCTAAAACTCATTAAGAATCTTACTTAGTCTTGTGCTATTTGGGGTATTCCCCACTTCCTGTGGCTTCTTGGGGCAGTCACAAAACCCCCACTACACCAACCATGTTTGATGTGGGCATGGTGTGTGTAACTGTATAAGTGATAACAAATATACTGTATCAACGTTGGTGTGTGAAATGTACACATCTTTTCTTGAATATTCTCATATGTGATAATTTATGGCTTACTCTATGTATCATAGGGCTTAACGTAGGCGGATACCGGGTTGCTGCGTTAAGTGTCTGAAATTAATGGGCCTCCCGGAGACTGTTTGTTGAGGTGAGGTGTTCCCTAGCTACAAAACAGCCATATTCAAGACTAATAATGCCGCTGACGGCTGACCCGTACCATAAAATGAGCAGTGAGCCACATTCTGGCCACCCAAATAACCCAGGTAGCTCATGGGGAACCAAAACCATTGATTACCAGGGCTAGACACACAATTTACAACCTTCCTGGCGGCCAAGTAGAATAGCTCTTCAAACACTGTAATTATTTCTGAGAAGCTTTGTGTACTGAAAGTATACAGGCATCCATCCCTCTATGCATGATCACCCAATTTGTGAGAATTTGTTATTTTTGGCAGATAACCAATAGGGCTCCCTTAGGAGGACTGCTGAGTGGAAATTGTGGGTATAAAAATAAAAACTTTGATATGGTCTGAAAAACTGGTGGCGAACAACAAGGTTTTTCAATGAGTTTGTGCTTTAAAGGTCATACAAATTGGCTTGTGACATTATAGAAATTAACAATTTCCTGAATATGTTGGTTGGTCAGTACTGTAGTCCATGTCAGGAGGCCTACCTATCTAAATAGTAAGATGCAAAAGCCCCTTGATTTATGTGGTGAGTGAGCTCCACATTTTATACATACACTGATGGGCCCATTGACTAAAAAAAAAAAAACGACCGACATGAAGCAATTCTAATGAGCAAATATTGAAAGCTACAATGTTACCCTCAGTTGAATCTTGTTGAAGTCCTCCTGTATATACAGTAGCTTACACACCATAATGGCCACCCACTAATGTTCATTTATTTTCATGAGGGTATTATGATTTCTCGGTCAAATGCGGAAACAATGAAGTATTTGCACAATCATCATCCATTTTCTTCTCCCTTAAATTACGGCAAACCCCTCAGAAATAATGCCTACCGAGTCATAATATTAATATTTCTCCATATTTTTTTCCAACGCACAATTTCATTATACTTGGGCATATTCATTGAGTTTCCATACAGAAGATCCCAAACAAACCGGGAGAGTGTTACCATCCGAATTTGATCGCCCTGTGATTAGATAATATGAGCTGATGAGCAATCTAGGCTTTATCCGCTTCGGCAAACTCATTGAAGACCCATGAATAATGCATCCATGGGTACAATTACCGAGGCAAATTCATCATTTCATTATATTTCGTATCTATGTCCGGGTCTCGTCACTATACGTCCCTCATATGGTTGTCACGCCTCTCATTTAGGAGTCCACATACTCTGCAATATTGATATCACAGCTGGGAGAATATTTGCATCTGGGTAATCCTGACTGATGTCTAACAAGTCCTATAAATAAGGCCCTTGCCACCAGCCAGCCAAGTTTGGCCCCCCCTCCAGGCTGGAGACGCCCTGGTTGTGGTGAATGAAGTTATGCCTCACTTAATTGCCACCAGTGATGCTACCCCTCACTGAGGGGTTGACCCTCTCTTCTTATTAAGAGTGCCTCACTCTAGTCTAAGTGCTGGGAGCCTTTGGTGTTTGGTTGATAGAATTCTGATTTGTCATTGCAATGTGAGTCGCAGTGGTACTGTAGTGGACAGCCATTAGCCGGGTGCTATATATAGGGCAACAGGAAGGCATTCCTATTTCATGGGGATTCTGTATCAAGGTAACACATGTTGAGACAGTGTTGACCGCTGTTGTATCCATTTTCATAATTGGCTATTGTGCAATGTTTATTGTGTATTACAGAGCTATTTAGCCTACTGTATTGATTAATTTTTACTAGTATGGAAAGGTTCTCTGACCAGTGAACAAATTTAGGCAATTTCGTCTTGGTAGTACCCTCAATCAGGACAACATGCCCACTATAATTCTTTTCTGGTTGTCCTATGGATTTTTTTTGCTAATTCCGTACATGCTGACTTTATTGAAATCAATCAAGTAAGTAAGAGAATGGCTACTGGCCTGGCCAAGTTAGCAATGACTTATCCAAGTTTTCTGTAATGCTGTTCACATTTGAATCTGAGACCTTGCAGTCTGAAAAGAGAGACGCATATGCTGCCAGGCAAACTGGGGGTGGGGGTGTTGGGTTCGGGTTTGCCGACCGTTACATGCCCAAGATGGGAATCACGGCACCTGGAAGTAGGTCTTCCTCATTGCGAATGCTAATAGCAGCCAAGCGACTGGTGCCATACTCAGCAGTTAGAATTCACACCCAACCAAATTTTCCTGATTGATTTCTTGGCAGCTGCATTCTGATTTTCTGCTTGCAGTAAAAAGTAAAAAAACACTTCCCTGCCCAGGATTCCAACTCAACCACTAATCTACACTACATTGCCTTGACACTATTGAGACTGAGGACATTATTCCTTCCCTCATTTGTGATTTCTTAAAGAGTGTAATCTCGATCTGTTGAAGCAGTTCTAAATGTTTTTTAATGGTGGAGCTTTTTTTTTCAGGTCCATTTTTCCTCTCCCTACTGCTAACATCTTTGGTACTTGTCTTGTGTGTTTGGATGTGTTGTAACTTCCGTTTGTGGTCGTTGCCTCTCGGCCTGTTGCATATTCGTATGTTTAATTACCCCCCCTTCCGGTTCACTGCCTTCTCATCATCTCTGGCCAGTGAGCCAGGGAACGAGCGCCAGTCACCCGTCACCCTGGGATGGCCTCTATGTTGACCTCTACTGCATGGGATCATCATAGTATGTTGATGCACTGCAGCAACTCTCCCAGCTGTCCTGCCATAATTTCATCTCCTTCAAAGCGTTCCCGCTCGACAGCCCCTTTTGGGCGAACCTGGCAAGTGCTCGCTCATAATCTCCATTCAAATTTGCCGTTGAGCAGACAGGCATGCAATTGCTGGTCTGAATGTGTGTGTATTTTATGTAATGTTGATGTGTGTATGTGAGGAGGGTGCGAGTTGCTTTGTGGCATCCTTGTATAGTTCTCAAAGCATACTGCTTAGGGCTAATCCAAGCAATGGTGGAAACACAGCTAGTCAATGAATGCGATATAGTGAATGTACACCCACCTACCAAAACTGTAGCTGCAAGCTGCACAAGGCACATCTTGTATCTGAACACTACCGACAGAACCCCCTCATGTCCGTTCGGAGGCACAATCTAATTATGAACGTATTAATTGTTTCTTCTCTCAAATGAGATTGGAAAAAAGTTTTGGTTTTATTATTTATCATCATGCAGCATGGTCATTATTTTCCTTAAGATGGATTGTCGTCTGCTTGCGTCCAGCGAAAAAGCGACGGCGAATTTTGCTTGATGTCACGACAAAATATCATAATGGGGGCTTATATGTAAATTTGAAGCGATAAGTTTCTACCTTATTAATCCGTCATTGTATTTTGACGGTTTCAATTTAATCCAAATTGCTGGGTGCAGAATATTGTTTACAAGAGTTTTTAGTTGACGACACTACACTCCATCTTTAAGCCATCTGACACCCCCACTAGTCTAAAAACATTTAACGCATATCACTAGCTGTGGCTGTGAGCGTGACAAAGTCTGTGTACCCAAGCAATCTTTGGAATTGTAAGGAATGCTTGTAGCAATTTTTTCATAGAAGTTATTGTGGAATACTGGTATGCTGTGTTGATGACAAACACTGCTATGCAGCGCACGTCCGAAGAGCATACAATTCTGCTAATTTGATGAGCAGTTCGCGCCGGTTACAGCAGCACAGACCAGCTACTCCAAATGCTACACCTACAAAGGCATACGTAGTGTAGTTTGATATGTAAATTTACCCTTCTGCTTGATGACAAACAACGGAACAAAACAACTGGTCACCACTACCTACTACGAACACTATTCTTAACTTTACTGATTCTGCCAGTACAGTCCTACACCCCTGCGGGGCTCTACCAGCAGACATGAATTATTCCTGCAAAAGTGCAATGCCAAATGCACTCACTTTCATCTATAAAGCAGGCAATACTATCATTATTATACTACCCATGAGTGTAACCATAATAACTGTACGTTGACACATTTCAGACTGTAAAGTTGTTCACCCAGGCCCTCACATTAGTTGCAACATTCGTGTTCCAACAGAATTACAATGGAATTTGGAGCTCTTCTGAGGAAGGCGGATTTATTTATTCCATGTTCCTGTGGAAAAAATATAGAGAATTACTCATTCTTACAACATGGGTTTTATGTGATTAACAGTCCAAATTCAACGAGTGACAGTACGATATTGTGGCTAGAAAGAAGCCGGTGTTTTAAAATTTTAAACTCCTACCAGACTGCAATGCATATTGATGGCCTTGCATTGTGTGTGTGCAGTAGATTGCCCCCCAAGGGTATGAGGGAGGGCCTCCATAGTTATACCCAACAAAATTTGAGCCATTCCCATGAGTGACCCCCCTGTGTGGAATTCATCCCCCCCCCCTTCCGAGTTGCTTTCCGAACTTGGAAGAGTGGTGATGTCATCTATAGGCACGAAAAAGCGAATGCCATCCCTCAGTGACAAATGTGACCCAGCTACTATCTATCTGTCCCCACCATTGTTCAATGGCCATCTCTGACAATATGCAAACGATGGCGTCTGTAGCGCCATAAATCAGAGTGATTATAGAGCCTCTAATAATCAATGAGAGAGGTCTGCTGTCAAATACCGCCCCCTGGCAGGCAGCCCAAGGATATTAATCTATGGCAAAGTCTTTTTTGTTTAACATATGAAAGTGAGAACGGTAAAGTGTTGCCACTATGGTATGGGCATTATTTGTGTGCTCCCAAGGACATACATCTGGCACTTGGAACCCTAAGTTATTTTCTTTGATGTTCTAACAGTTGCCAGTTACAAACGCTGATAATCCTACGAACGTCTGAACAATGACATGACGTGATTGGCTCCCCTCATCTTGGAAATTGTAGCAAAAACATGTGTCTCTCAAACCCTTGGCCACACGGGGCAGGAGGGGGAGGGCATAGAAAGAGGGAAGGATAGAAAACGTGTAGATGCGTACTCTCAGATACCTGGTAGGGGGGATCATTGACAATCACACCTCTGACCAATATTTATCAGATTCTACAAAAAAATACATCTTAAAACAGTCATATAAAGATTTTCGAAGAGTGGTTGCTAGTTGGATCTAGGCTGTCATGGGAGAGCTATGGGGAAATCCTGTTCTTTTCTCCACCCCTACCCCCTCCCCGACTGTCAGTGGTTTATAGCATGCCATTACCATCATGAAAAAGGGCTCATTTGGTTACTTTCACTGCTTGCAGTGGCCCACGGAGTATCAAAATGGCCAGTCTGTGGCCAGGCAAGCTGTTAGAGCAAAACATTGGAATGTAGTGATTTATACCTCCAAAATTATGAGTTATTATTGGTCTGCTATATGAGCAGCATCTTGCTGGAGGTGAGGCCACCCAGTGATGAGGCTGGGGTTCGCACTGTAGGCCTACACTATCTCTGCTGTTGATTGATTGCATGGAGTCTGATTACCATTACCCCGCAAATAGACTGTGGAGAGCACCAGAGAATGATTTATTAAACAAAAAAACTGAATAACTTCTGTTCTCTACCTTGAATGTACTTGCCATTGCAAAAGTTACCTCCATAATCCCTGGACCTGGTCAGTCAGAGGTAAGTCAATGTCAAATGACTCAAAGTACATTATAGTGACTCAAACATTGAATCTCTTCTATAAATGGTTGGTCAACAAGCAGACTCTGGGGTTTGTGTCCAATTTACTTGTAGAGGAATGGAGTGATGGTGGCTACTAGTTTAAGTGAATGAGGGGTGTGTTTAAAGGGAAAAGTCCAGCCAAAAGTAATAATGTCCTATGATGTGCCTTGAAAATCATGCAAATCTCTAAACTTGGTTTCTGTTAACAGCATGTCGGTTATAAGATTACCCACTTTTTTAAAGATTATTAATTTATCACACTGTCATGAAGTTGGCAATTTTGCAAATTGGCAACTTTTTATGATGTCATACCACCAATTATAAGGGAAGAGTTAAGAATATGTCCTCCAACTTTTCCGTATAAAGATGGTGTAGAGTATGACATCATAAAAAAGGTTGCCAGTTTGCCAAAATCAGCAACTTGTATGAAATTTGAGAAACAGCATTCCCAAACTCGGAAAACATTGCTATAAAACCTGGAATAAAGTGATATTTGAATGATTTTTATTCTCTTAACATTTGAACCCAACCAGAGTAATTAATTTGCTGACTTATCCTTTGTACAAGAATAGATACCCATCTCTGGCACGCCTCACCGTCTGGGTCTATGATGAGGTGCGTCAATACACAGACATGTGGCATAACTTCCGGCAGGTCTCCACGCCCGTGTTGTTCACGCCACCGCTAGCTTATCCTTCATTCACCCCTCCAGACAATGGAGACTTGAGGAGATCCCCCCGAATTGGACCACCGGTGACCTATTTAAGCTCTTTTAAGACAGAAAGGAAACGATGTCCTTGATTTACAATCGGTCATTGTCCAAAGGTTAATTTCTTCTTTTGTAGTGTCATCTAGACTAGAGCTGAAGGTCTTAGGAACTGTTTTCGGACATTGCCCTGCATACAGAGAGAGGTAGGGTCACACTCTCGCCGGGTCTTTGCTTCGGCAAGGGGCTTCTAGGAACAGTGTCCTATCACATCCTCCGGTCATTTTCAGTTCACTCGGGCTGTCAGTTAGTTGGGTTTCGTTGGCTTCCTTGGGTGAATTCTCCAGGTGTGTTTTGGCCCGAATGTGACCGGACACAGCGTTCATTGCGTGGGCTGCCTATTTTGGTGCTTCCTGCGGCATCCTGACCCTGATAGCGGGGATCATCGCGGGTTGTTACAAATGGGATTCTGGTGATTAAAGCTTCCAGCCCCGCGCTAAGGGCGTCGCTGTGGCCTTTCGTTCACCCACCTGATCAACCTGTTTCAATATACTCGATCGGAGTTGCCTCGTTTTTTAAACAATTCAATCCTGAGTTGGTTTGTGGTTGGTTAAGTAGTTTTTAACCCTGCGGGACGGAGGTGAGGGGTCTATCTCACTGTCCTCTCTCCCCTTCTAAAAAATGTATGCAATGATATTCATAAATCAATACACAACATCCCAAAAAGATTATGAGTGTCTGATATCACGAAAATCCTCCCTAATTCTACTGAAATCATAATGGGTTGACTGTTCTCCACTAATGTTGTTTGTCCAAGAGTGAAGATAACTCATGCAACATAATACAACTTTCATCACTTCTTACATGTACCTCTGAGGTGGTTTCACTTGTCTCCACCACTTGCAGTTCTGTACAACTGATGTTATTCATTCTGAGCTGGTACGCTTCCTGTTGATGAACGATTCCCTCTGCTCCACAGGGTCAAATGGCAGGGTAATCCTCTTCATTGACTTTCAATCAGATCCCCCCTTCTGTTTTCTTCCTCCTATACTTGGAACCATCAGGTGTCCTCACAATGTATGATCTTTTGATAGTTTGACAACTTACTACATGGCTGGTGTCCAAGAAGTTTGACACTTCACGCTCACATTGTCACCTGGTTTTAATGGTGGCAATGATTTGCACTGCGATCAAAGTACAACTTTTGTTCATCCTGCCTTGCTTGCATTTGACCTTGCGCTGGTCCCCGTGGGCATATTACCCTATAATGGTTCAAGAGGTTATCTGAGTAGGGCAATTTGTCCCTGAGCCTTCTACCCATCAACATTTGAGCTGGAGAACACCTAGATCAGACTATTGGCCCGTGGTTTCTAAGCTGGAGTAACACAAATGGATCATCTTGTCTTTGGTTCTTTTTTCAGCATCATTTTTACAGTCTGAATTGCATCTTTCCTATTCCATCCATCCAACCATCCATTGGATTGACGGAATGTGGACTTGCTGTTTATGTGGGGACTGCCCACTGTTTTTGAGAATTGCCTGGAAATCAGCACGACAAAACTGAGGGCATTGTCAGACATGATTATCTGTGGGATACCATGTCTGGCTAAGATTTTGTTACTCTTGATATAGTTATGACTGTTGACCTCTTTGTGTCTGTGTAATAATCGACAAGTTTAGGTAGTTCTTGCCCATTCAAACCAAAAAAATCTATACAATTTTCTGTTCTGCGCAATGGCCTGTTGGGAATTCCTGATGTTTTAGAGGCTCCCTGTTTGACCTTTTCGAAACTCATTCACACTGAACACTTGGAAATCATATCTTGAATTTGGTAATTGATGTATGAGGCCCAGAATACAACCTCCCTTGCCTTGCTTTGCATTTCTTTTCCATGCCCATGTGTCCTTCATGGACTTTACCTAGATTTCCTTCTCATTGCATAGGGTAAGAGCACCCTTTTGTCCTCTAAACCAGGTCATCTATCACATGAATTTGCATCTCTGTACTGCAAAAAGGCATTACAGTCATTTGGCACACTTGTTTTGCTTTTGGCCACCAGTTACAGTACTCTATATCATTTGACTAGATTTGCTCTGACTTAGGTATTCCCTAATGTCCTGTTTCTTGTTATCTTTTCTGCTATACTGTTATTAATGACAGATCCCACATGACATTCAACAACACTTTCCAGAAGTTTTGGTATTACTGCATGAGGTAGGTTCATGCTCGAGAAAGAGCATACCGCAACATACTCTCTTTTTCCTGGTTTGTAGATCATGTTGCCTGGTATTTTTGAGACCGATATCACAGTATTGGATTCGAGGTGGTGCATCTACTAGATGGCTTTCGATGAATTGGCTTGCAAATGGTTGTGATCAGTTTTCTATGGTAACAATTACGTCCATACAACATATGATAAATTTGCAACCAGACACCACAGCCAACAACTCTTTTTCTATCTGATCCTAGTTTTGTTCATTTGGAGTTAATGCCTCGGATGCTATTCTATCGGTGAACCCATTTTGAAGAGTAGCGTCACCGCGCCCTTTCTCTGAAAGAATCTACTGATATTGTTATACGTCTGCTTCTTAACTCGAAGAATTTCCGCACTGGTTGTGTTGTTATCCACACTTTGAAGATTGTCAAAGCATTTTTGGGTGACATCCCTAGCCATTGCCACTCAACCTCATTTTTTATTAGTTTGTCTGAGTGGAGCTTGTTAGGGTGGACAAATTTTCAAACAATTTTTCCCACATAGGTCACAAGACCTCGAAACCTTTCCATGTCTTTTTGGATTTTGGAGTTGGCATTTCAGTAATTGCCATCTTTTTGATGGATCAGGTTAATGCCATCTTTTGACAGAATGTGCCCAAAGTACTTTATTTCACTTTACACCTATTTGACATTTTTCTTTCGAAGTTTCAGATTAGCCACTCCCGCACGATACAGTACGTGTTCACAGACGAAGATCGTGTTCTTCTTTCGATTAGCCCCATATCAGAATGTCGTCGATGTATGTTGACACTCCTTCCAGACCTTCGAATACTTTGCTCACTTTCTTGTGAAGTACTTCAGAAGCGCTGCTTATTCCAAAGGGAAGGTCCTGCAGAACGGTAGCGTCCAAATGGTGTTGGCAAATTACCAGTTTTGCCTACTTTCTTCGTCTAGCTGATCTGCCAAATCCACTTTGTTGCATCCAACACGAAACGTATTTGGCATCTGTTAATTCTGAAGCAATTTCATCAAGCGTTGGTGTGGAAAGTGTTTTCACTTTGTATTTCATTGTTCACTGTTTGGGATCCACAAGCATATTCGACGAAACCGTTTCGCCCTTTGAATGTGATGACCGGTCCTTCGAGACAAACCCAACCGCCCAGTAGACATCAACGGCTCTTCCGAGTAGAATTTGTCGCTGTTTTTTGCTGTCATGTTTTTCCTCACAGCTTGGTCCAGAAAACTTGAGGTCCATCTATCTATCTTCTTCCGAAACCTGTTGTTTCTCCTTCTCGGTCTTTTTGGTTTGCGTTTCTTTTGGCGGACTGCGTTTCTTTTGGTCGCTTCGCTTTTGAGGTGGTTGTTTGGACAGGAGGTTCCCCGTTTTGGATAGATTGGTCGTGAATTGGTCGTAGACAACTCGCTAATTTTCTTGGTCATTTGTTTCCTTGTGTTCAACGATGTTTCCACAGACACGCTGTAATTAGGCCCAAGTTGTTTGCAATCCTGCAATCCCAAGTATTGCTTGTGCTTGTGATCCTCTACCACAATGAGTCAGAAATGTTTTTGTTCTGTCCCTGGTGTTGACATTTCAGCTGACATTTACCTTTGAACAGCTATCTTTGTCCCAATATGTCACTAAACCTTGTTTTTTGGTTCTGCGAAGCTTCGTTCGAGGAATCTTGTTGAAATATGTGCTCTGTAGTAACACCTTGGCTTGGGCTCCGTATCAAGTTTTCAGGGCGGGGTTCGTGCTGTTCAGTTTCCAATTTGACATACCAAGCCTGTCATCACAGTGTTTGGTAAGCTCATCACCGACAAGAGATTTCTTCTTCACTGTCAGTGTCGTTGTACTGAACCATTTCCAACAGTATTTACTTGTTTGTTCGTGACCGACAACAATGCCAGCAACGTGTTTGTTTTCCACAGTAGTTTACACAGTTTTTCCATGTGCTGTGGCATTGCTTTGGACAATGTTTAGTTCCACACTTTTTACACTGCAGATTCTGTCCATGGCTTGTTTTGTCTTTCATGTTGCTGGTAACCAGGCCTATTACTCTAGCGGCCATGTTTTTTGTTGGAGTGCTGTTGTCTCCCGACTTTCAAGACTTGTTTTTCTTGTTCACTTTCAGTGTTAGTTGTTTCACCTGTGATCGGATGCTTTGCACAGCGACTATGTCCACAGCTGTTTGCAAGTCAAGCTTTGACCTCTCGAAGTAGTTCTTTCTCGAACTGAATCACTCACTGCCGTATGCCACCCACTATTCGGTCCCCTTTTATGAGGCTTTTCTTGTCAGGTCCCAAACTCGCATGTTTTGCTGCGAATTTTCACTTCAGTGACAAACTGGTTTCATTGTCTCATTCTTCTTTCCTTTTTGATTTGTAGATAAGAAACGTGTCTCTCGTAAGTCCATTTTCAGTGGGGCGAATGTTTCTTCAACTTACCCAACCAGTACCCTGATTTATGCTGTCGTCCGGTTTTCGCGAAACGAACGTATGGTAGGCTTCCAAGGACACATTCCACCCATGCTACCTCAACCGATGGCGTGGCAATAACAGCGAACATTGCAACTTTTCCTCCTTTTCGTACTCAGACCGACTCAATATTTCGAACCTCTGCTTCAAAGCGTTTTCCAGTTCTCTCTGCTACGTTCCCGGTGGTGTTTAGGCGGATCAGGCAGTTCGAAGATTGGTCCATTTTCCGCGATTTTGGATCCCCATTTTCTGACAACTATGTGACAACTTGATTGTTGCTATGTCTAATCTATTACATCATCTCTAGGGTGCACAACATCAGACACAGTATACTGTCACATCTGCATGCCGTAATATTCTTCTGGAGATGTCCTTCAAGTTCTCTTGTGATGAAAATGCCTAATTTATTGGATATAAAATTTAATCTTTTCTTTAACCTAACTCTGTTAAACTTGGGCAAATAAGTCTGAATCGTCACTGTTCACAGTGTACATGCTCAACGCTTGTTTTAAATTTTCATAGGATTATAATTAAGTATGGCAACTGCCTCATTTTTTCCCCCTGGTACAATTTGCCTAGAGTAGGCCTGACTGGGAGGACCTCCAATATTGCTTTCTCAGCTCTTGACGTATTACATGGTGCCCGAACATCAACAAATGTAGCCCCAGTACTCTTTGCTCGGATCTGGTGTTCACAGGTCCCAAGCAGTGAGGCTGATTTTGGTTTTTTGGTACATTTTCATTGCTCCTTTAATTTTCCATACTTTTGTAGTATCACTTCACATTATCAAATCCTGCCAATTCCTATTCCCCCCAGGAGTTGTTATGACTGAATGAACATGTGTTTTGCTCTAAACTTGGCATATTTCTGCAGCACCCTTGATTTCTTCCCTACCCACCTTGAGGCATAGGTCGAATGCCACCAATAAGGTGAGAGGTCAAGGATAAACGGAAATTGGTTGATTCCTGTGGGTAATTGCTATCTTTGTATGCTCATACCATACCTGTTCCATCATGTAAACAAACAATGGCCAAAAGTGCAGGGCACAAGGCAGGCGTTGATTAACATGTAGTGAATTCCACTATGCTATTGAATGTTGTGCCTTGAACTGAGTTGACTAAACCAAATATCATACACATGGATCATACATAGCATCTGTGGACTTGTGTGTTCTCCATTGTCTGTGCATGGAATTGGGTGAAGGCTGGTACATGTCAGTTCACACCACAAACAAGCAGAATTGCTGCCTTGAGCAGGAATTGGGGTGAGCTTGTAGTTGTCAAGTTCAACCACAAAACAAGCCAGAGATTTACCTACTGTCATAAATTTTGCTCTCACTGGACCAGCTGAGCACCTCTCACAGTTCCAAATGTGCAAACATCTCTCTAAGGAAACTTCACATTATGCTCTACGAGACCTCAAACCTTACTCCCTGCTCGACACCGCACAGTCACAGACTGCTGCTAGTCACATTAATAGTAGAACTGCCCAGACAGCCCCGCCAGCAACATGCCCTGTTGCAATACATACTGTACCAGCCACAAATTGTATCTGTCTGTCAAATCTCCTGGGTGAATTGTTGGGTGTAACCAGTTTTGAAACCAGTTTGGAGTTCAGAAGCAGCAAATACTGTTTATTTCGCTGGCTGCAGAACAGTGAGTGCGAAACAAATTTGGTTTTCCGTTTCCGCATCCCATGGTGCGCTAGGGAGTAGGGCCATACCCATGGGCACAGTCCTGAACCAAGGGTGCATGTTGTGAACCGAGTGAATGTTACAATTCCCCATATGACTTTTAATTACCCTTTTTTTTCCCTTTATGAAGCATGGTGACGCAAAAAAAACAAAAGAAGAGCTTCCTATTCTAGGGTGAAATGTCACTTCAGCTTCCCCTGACTGAACAATTACGTCACAAGCAATCAGTTTGTTACAAATTGGGAGGATTTTTAACCATTTTGGGCTGTGACACCCCAATGTCAGTTTTTGCCCACTATATAAATCATTCTCCCCATGCACCTTGTTCCTGACGTTAGGCCCAGCGGATCGGACCTAGAGTTGTCCGCGGTTTGCACCCTTCCTGCAATTTGTCTGAACTGCCCATCCGCAAAAAAACATCCACAGCATTAGGGGTCATTTCACGCAGGGTAGGTCTTTGACCAAGAAATGAAACTACTTAATGGGGGGAAACTCCTTGTCCCCCTTTTGTAGTCCGGAGACAAATTTCCATAGCGTTCATAGATCCTGTGGAAGGAAACGGCGGCAGTTCCGAGTGTGTTTTCCAGGTGTTCTGATATTGTCCTATTATCGTTGAACCATTTTAGGAAGTCGTTTGCAGGGTAGCGGGCTAGGCTATGGCGCGTTTGCACAGCTTCCGGGCATCAGGCATGTAACACGCAATTCGATTTGTCCCCCGGCCATCATCGCCATTCGTCCACATCCGACACGTGCAAGACTAGCTTAACCCAGCCTGGTGGATAAGAGACAATGGGTGAATCATGTGACCCTGCTAAGTGGAATTCCTGTTGTGTCTTTGAGCAAAACAGTGATATAGGAACACAGTTAAAAATTGCTGCTAAGCAAATCCGTTTGGGGCTCGTGGCTGAAATTTGAGGGTATACTACTACTTGCTGTTTTAGTTTAGGTGTCGGATATTTTGAATTTGAAGCAGTCATCTTCATCATCAAAGAACTCGTCAGAATGGTTGGCTTCCAGCGGTTGTTGACAAGTTTTTTTTCTTGGGGGGGGGAAACTGGTTTTCTGGTTTCAGAATCTATTCAGCTAAATAAACATGATTGTTTCCCACTGCTCATGGGGTGGGTTGCACGGAAAAAGGTTAACTGTATACTCCCACAATTTTTGCTGTAAGCTGATGACACTACTTCCCTAAAACCCTCGGATCAATCCCTGTTCTATCTTGCTAATATGCCTGTTAATCTTTCTCTACCCTTAACCCATGTAAGCAAATCATTCAACGCAGCAATGCGATTACCATCATAATTTTTAACCCCGACCAGTTTTAATGGAACGCCCGTTGGAGACTGTTACTCAAAGGCACCCCACGCCACATCACACAACTGGTGACCAAATGTAAACGTCTGCCTTTCGATTAGCTCTCTGAGGCAATGCAATTCATACACGTGTAGGAAGGAGCCCAAGATGGGGCAGCCTCATGTATTATTGTGGGAAGTCACCAATAAGTTTTCCTGAAAGAGTCAGCAGGGTTTACCTTCAGTGCGGTTGACTACGTTCACTCTACCTGGAGTAGAGAAACTGGTGGGGTTCACACTCACTACTGGGAGGCAGAGAATCCTGGGGTTGTTCACTCACTATATATGGGGAAAATAGGAACCTCCTGGGATTACTTGAGAGTTCAGAAGAAATAAATAATGTGTCAAAACTACCCTTCCCACCATATTCCCATTACGATTTCCTGTCAAGTGAAATTAAGCCCACATTCTCCTCCTAACCTCCATTCCTTGAACAAATCGTCGATGATGGTAGAATACTGTGTATTATGTGCAATATATCACTCACACAAAGCGGCCAAGCTGCAGCAGCTTAGAGCATATTCCCTTTAAAGCCATGGGAGCCTTCCTGTCCTTGGTCTGTCTGGAGTGGCTTCTGGTGCATCCATGACATGGGCTGCTCGCTGGAGCACCATCTCTACCTCCTTGTGATCTCTACATAACACCGCTGCCCAGCCCCAATGATGTTGTGTTAATGGCTGGCTGGCTGGATGTGCAGGCGCGCAGGCCTGTAGAGAGGCACTGGGCTGAAGGTGACCTGCAAGCTCCTGCTGCAAGGCCGTGAATGAGGTGAGTGGGTAGGTTAGTGTGAAAGTGGGGGGAAGACCTTGTAATAACAATCCTGTGGTTCCTGGCTTCAGTCTAGACTGAATGTCTTGTCTGGGTGATTCATGTAAGCCCAATAATTGGTTCCTATTTTATGTGCCAAATAGACTAAGGACAAGGCCCTTGCTCGTGTGTGTAAAGGAGGAACAGGTTTGAATATAAGCATCAACCAGCCGGTGGGTCCTTCATGTAATTTTTCCCTCCATCGGAGTCCTGTTAGGTCACTTGGAAGGGTCGTTTAGGATGGTTTATGCCTGAAGTTTCTTTACATCAACATTGGGTATGTAAACTCAATACATTGGCCCAAACCCCTGTTTTGATACAACATTCAGTTTCAATTCGAGCTATTGTACTTCACAAAGTTGGTGAAATTGGGGATCTCATGGGTATTGTACAGTTATCGCTGAAAATCCTATTGCACAATAATTTGACATAATTTTTTTTCAACAACCTGAACAATTCTTCAGGTATCTATGTTTCCGAATTTTTCAAACATGTTTTTGTTTTTTGTTGTCTTTCCAATGTAAAAAATTGACCATGAATCGGGCAACTTGCCTTGTTCGCTCCACAAGAATAAAATGGCACACGCAACCGTTGGTTCTCCTCCCCAAACTAGAAATTTAAAACATTCCAGTTTTCAGAGAAACAAAAAAAAACTTACAAGAGTCTACTACTATGCGAGATTCACGTTTTGCAAGATGTCATGTCACAACATTTTCTCTTGTACATCTTAGCATGACCCTTCAAATCCTTTAACGACTGAAGAGGAACACATCCGGTGACCTCCCTCTTTACAACTGCCCTCGATAAATAATACATTCCTCACAGCTTTCCAATAATATGGGATTCGAGGACTTTTCAGATTGATGATACTGCCCCCCCCCCCCCCCCCCTCCAGTAAGGGCGAGCAAGTAATAGACTCATTGTCAAAAGTAGGTTGTCAGATGTCCTGTTACATATTGATGATGAACACCCATTAGGCCAGGTCCATCATTCATGCTCCCAATCAGAGTAAAATATGCATTCCTGGACAGTCCTTCACATGACAATGAGAGCTAAACGCAGATAAAAGGTTTCAACGGACAATCGAATGATTTGAGCTAAATAGCCACTGGTCTACCCTTTCCTCTGCTAAAACAAGTGCAAAAAAGTGCAGTGAACGAACACAGACTAGTGAATTGAGGTTATTATGTCATATGACCGGGACTTCACCCTGGAAAATGTCCTGGACCCAGCAGGCTACCATAGACAATAGCCATGGCAATGATGGTTGTCTGGGTGATACAATTTATTTAATGGGACAGGGGAGACATGGATAGGGCTGATAACAGTATCAAGTTTCCAGGGTATGAATTCCTTCAGATATGTTGCATGAGCGTGGGGCTGCCCTTTTCACCCCCATGCTGTAATCCCATGACAGCTAGGCCAGAGGGCACTACATTTTTGAGAAGGTATGTGATAAATGGAGGGCTATTCTTTTAATATGACTTCTGGTAATCCAGTTCCAATCTCTGACATCTCATAGCACTGTTGCCCTCATAAACAATTTCCCAAACAGGATTAGTTTATACTTGCACCTGTGGTGTTTTGTTCGGCCTGGAATAGTTCTTTAACTATGTGGGGTAGGCCTCGTAACATTTAATGTAGGCTGAATTAGGATGTTTTCCCTGTATGGCGGCCTCGGTTCATGCCTGGATTCTGGTGCCCTCAAATCCCAATCGTTTTTACTTCTCAACTACTTTTGGTTTTATCATTACCACATGACTAAACTCCCGAAGCCTCTTCAAACCATCTTCTATGAATTACTGTCCTGTATTGCATGATTTGGCAACCTTGGGTTAGTGATTTTTTGGTGTGTCATGAATTTGAATTGCTCTGTTCCTAAAACCAAAATGTTGCAGAACTTTTGATCTACCATAGCCGGAGCCCAAATTGACTCGGTTTGAGTAACCGTGCGGTTATCTCCCAGAGATAACTGTGCAGCCTTAGCTGAGCCCTGCATTTTTGGAATGGGGTCGGTCCATGTTACTAAGTCAAAGGTCAGACTGGTCACCTGTGGTAATCATATTGAAAGTGAAGTCACATTTCTTGAGTATTGACTGCTACTGCACATTCAGAGTTACCAATGAAACTGATTGTCTGACAAAGTCTGGTCGACTTCCTCATAAAATGAAAGTGCCTCTTTGCATTGCATTAGTTAAAAAAAGGGTCAGTGTTTATTGTTATAGCCCTCTTGTTAATGTGAAAAAAAAGGCCACCTAGACCTTACAAAATTTACAGTCCGTTTCAATGGCACCATTGTATAAAGAGCCATCCTCCCCTGAGCCCTGGACACTGCAACGATATCATGCCATGCTAAGATCCGAGTTTTTTGGTGCTTTCCAAACAAGTCAAACCATCTTATTCATTATGGCCTGAACACCCTGCTACAGATGGACCCAATTGGCTATTTGCAGAACCATCCCGATTTGGAACAGCCCCTCCCAATGTTTTGAGGATCACAAATTTTCTACTCGGGACTGAACACATTTTTGTAAGATTTTTATCGTTTTTTGATTTCGTCAGAGGAATCTATGCAGTCATGTCCGTGTGTGTACACCAGTGGTGTGGTGTGTGTGGTGACGCCCAGCTTGTAAACAACTTGATCAGGTCTGAGTAGATGAGGCTTATACTTGGTATGTGTGTTCCCCATGATGAGTACATGAACCCCATTATTTTGGGTCAGGTCAGCGGTCATCCGAGGTTACCATAGGTCAAAGTCTGAAAACCTTGTAAACACGATAAGCCCAGAATGGGCTTCATCGTGTTTACAAGGTTAATTAATTATAATTTGGTGTATAGTTTTTCTCATGGGGAGTTAGAACCCTATTTTTTCGTTAGGTCGGTGTGAATTTTGGTGAAAAAATAGGAAATGTGTGAAAAATCGAAAGTTTGGCCAATTTTGGCTTGTAAACACGATAAACTCAACCCCACGAAGCTCATACTTGTATGTGTGTTCCCCATGAAGAGTACATGCACCCATTGTTTTTGGAGTCCAGGTCAGAGGTTATCTGAGGTCACCAGAGGTCAAAGTCTGGAAAATTTGGTCAGATGTTACGTTGCCCACAATGAGCTGGTACAATCTCCCATTGTCTTCGTGTCTGGCGATAGGTTGTCAGAGAGAGTCAAGGAATCCCTGAGCCTATTGGCTTTCCCTGGTTTAATATGGCATTACTCAGATTCTACTTCCTTTGAAAGGTGGGTGACGCATCACCCATTCAGGGTTCTATAACACCCACTTTCAAAATGCTATAAATCTATCAAATTCCGTTTGAATTTGCTATTGATTCTAGTTACATTGTAGAGACTCTATGTAGACAGTGTTTCATTTGATAAAATTCAATTAGCAATCACTAGATACCATTGTAGAATTGTTTCTTTTCCTTCTTTTAGGCCAGGCTTCAATTTGGCACAGCATGGTTTAAAAATGTATATAGATTATAGAACCTTTTTGGTCTCCAAAGAGTTGCAGTCCCTCAGTTTCTTTGTTGAGCTTTGAAGGCAATACAGTGAGCATCATTAGTCTACTGATCGAACCAAACTGAAGGAGGGGGGGGGGCAAGGCACTTTGCAGTTTCCATCCGTGGTAGAAAAGGGCCCACCAGCAACTCTGACTAAAAAAAAAACAGTGAGTGGAGTTCCTGCAAAGAAGTTTTGTCAGAGCTTTTGTCCCCACTTATTGAAGCGCCAATTACAGGGCTATGCAGCCAGGGGCAATAATTTATTCTGGTCATCATAATTACTCAAATATCCACTGAAGTGACCCTCCTGCTTGCTGTTAGCCCTCCCTTGGGATAGGGTTAATTGGAGTGTTTGTTATTTGTCATCTCCAGAAATGTTGACTCCCAGCAGCGACCACTGCATGGAGATCTGGACCAGGGTTGCCAGTTCAGACATTCACTCAACGAGTCCTGTCCTCCTAATGGTAAAAAATCCAGGCGGTTGGGAACACTAGCTATAGCAAGCCCCTATTATAGCTGCTGCCAACAACAATGAGCAAGTTTACAATGTGGTCATAATGTGCGACATGTTCAATTTGTGAATACTTGTGTCACCACAGTCTCTAACTTTCTGTATCTTCATTGTGGGACATTCACTAATGAAATCAGGAAATGATTACCAAGGATTGTTCATGGAATAATTACTATTTGAACTGATGAGATTTCAGGTCTCCTGAAATAAACCCTCTATATACCTATTAGTTGGACTGATAAAGGCTGTCATGACCGTGCAAGCAGCCAATCAGCGCCAACTGTACTAGTTGCCTATGCAATGTCCACTAACAGTTAAGAGGAACAAGCTAGAAGTCTCCGAAATCGCTCATCGCTCTCTCTCCCATTCGAGGCTAACTCTATAAATAACAATGAAAGTCTAGAACTGTCATTGATATTACACCAGGGAACAGGGGGTTGGTCTTTGTCCATTGCTATTATGCACTTGTGAATTATAGCAATGCCCCCCCCCCGCCCCCCCCCCCCCCACCTGGGAATAGCAGGGAATGTAGTGGCTACTTTATTTCTCAAAATGTAACATAAGTGTCACATCTTCAGCTAAACTGACCCTCGGCATTAGCAGGCCAAAAATTCAGCACACATTCCGCTGTTTTTGGCCTTCAACAGTGCAACACATTATATGGAATGGACATCACACGTTTCCCAGCTAACTTGAGGCACATCCCATGTTAGAAATCCCTGCCCATATTCGACCATTTGCGAATAACACCCCTTACTTACCATAATTAATGCAGGGGCAAAATAATGTGCACATCCCTTGCTAATTCTGGCACTGTGCAATGTGCTATCCAAACTGCAACCAGGCCTCTTGGGGTGATTTCTATCTGCTCCATTTTGGCACTCTGATCAAGTGACAAATTGGCAACACTAAGGCCCTTTCCTCTTTGAGTGGAATTTTATACTAGAGTTCATCTTAGAAAGTAGGTGAAAGTGCTTTGGTGTGTATTTTCGTATTATACAGCACCAAATAACCCCAAAGGTGAACGTAGGGGAATGAACTTAGCGTCCACTGTGTCGGTGAGGTTCAGGAAGGAAATGGCCCCAGGGAGGCCAAGCAGGCTGTCTTTTACCCATGGTGTGCAGACTGGTGCTGATGGAATTAGCTGTAAATCAACAGGATTAACTTGTGGTTTGCGATTTAAATGGATTATTTGTAGATTTAGTTTGCTTCTTCGTGGAAACAAAATTGTTTCTTTTTTCCCTTTTGCTGGCATCCCGGTTGCATTCTGTACTTGGGTTATAGTAACTTTACAATGAGGACTTCACGTAAGACTACAAAGGGTCAAACTTGTAAAAAAAAGTTGTTTGTGGTTTTCGTCATATTCAGAATAGTCATTCTTGTTTGTATCCTACCCCCTAAAATGTGGGTATATGGATTTTGATTTGTGTTATCCCCTGCATCACGTGAAAACAATTGATTGGTTAAAAAATAAGGTTGAGTCACATATTAGAGTGCTCATGTTTTTATTTCAGCCATGAATAAATTGTCTCAATGGTGAGGTCATGTTGGTTGTTAAGCCCTACTAGTTTGAAAACAGCAGGGGGTGTGGCGATGGGCATTACCTACTTACCTAGCCTAAGCATACCTGCTCCACTACTGCAGGCTAGGGTTGTCATCATGCCACTGGACCCCCCCCCCCAATCTGGTTTCCTAATTCCTATGAAACCTTTCACCAGCTCACAAATACAGGTGAACTTTGGCCAAGGAGCAATCCACCTGGTTTAAGGTCTTCTACAGATTTTTGTTGTGGTACTCTGATAGGCGCAAGTTTTCCCAGCTCAGGAAGCAGTTCGCTTTAGGCCTATTACAATGCACTCTGATATTTAATGGTGCAAACAGCCATTCATAATGTGCCACACTGATCCCTGCTGGCTGTGGTGACCCACATTGGAGGTCTGCCAGTTCTACCCTGGAGAACAGCTTTGAGAGAGGGTTGCCAGGTCATGTGCATGAGACCAGCAATGAACAAAGCACCAGAGCAACAACAACAAGCCTAATGCACTGTTCATTACCATGTATAGGAGAGTCATTGTCAAAAGTTGGTCATGCAGTTCTTGAATCACGTGCATTGACACACTCCTCGCTCACTCAAGGACTTACATCCCCTGAAAATGACCCACTAGTAGGCAAGATGTTTCTGTACTTCTACAAAGTTGAATGACACACCCAGAGTCAGCTTCATGACTGACCAAAATGAGAGAGTGATGCACATGTGAGTCACTTTGAATTTGACTCGCATGTGTGCACATTTGACTGACCAAGCCCAAGGGTACTGGGGGTGCATCCTGCATTGACGAGGGGGTATTCACTTCTGCTAAGTTTAGATGACCAGGCTACTGAGGGAGAACAAAAGTATTCAAAATGTGTCATTGCATTGGGGACCCTAAACTTTAAAAACCCAGCACTGACCTTGTCTTGACACAGTAAGGCGGACCCACGAGGAGGCTCTATTATAGTTGGGACTGAATCGTGAGCTTGCCCATAGCTGGCCATATAGCCAGGGATTCACCCATCACACTGCAAAGACCCAGGGTGCATTTACTAGATGGAATTTCTCGCAGGAGGTTTCCCCTAATTGGCCACTCCTGAGCTGGAGGTTAAAAGGTGGGTGGTCTGTTGGGTCAGGCCCCTTTCTGGCTGCATCTTTCTTATTTCACAATAGAAAAATGTCCAAGGACATCCCCGAATGGGGTGGTGGTGTTTTTTCCTTTTCTCTTCTCTCTCGCATGACAGAACCCAGGCCTAGGGGCAGCAAGAGAAGAGGGAGGGAATGTGACAGGGCCTATTTGATAAACCGTTTCAAAGGTTCTATGTTCCAGCTGGAGGGGGTGCATGTTTACAGGAGGGCTTCCTGGATCCCTCAGTTATATAGTTCTGCAGGACTGCAGACATTCTATTGCAAGTTGGGAACCTGATGTGGCGATTGTCCAAGGGGGGGGGGGGGGGGGGGGGGGATATGCTGACAGCTTTTATTCCTCATCCCACGCTACCCCAGATGTCTATGATGTGGGGAAGCATCTGATGAGATGAGTTAGCGCTCAGAATCTGCGGTTGTATTAAATTACCAGGTTGTGTTTGTTGGTAATGTCACATTGTTTCTGCTGAGCCTGGGCTCTAAATAACTTGAACGTGGAACAGCGACGCCCTACTATATCCACCTTTTGGGGGATTGTAGCCTGCGCGCATAACCACACAAATAAAATATTGACTTCAATTGCCTGGAAAGCTGCGGAAGGCTGCAAATGACTCTGGAGAGCTCTTGTCGTGCCAGCCATCATGGTCTGCCTAGTACTCTCTGTGCTGCGTGCACACTTAGCCATGAGTTCATCCCTGCAATCACTTGGAGAATATAGTCAGAAAATCACATGTTTAACACACGCTTGTATTCCCTGTCATCTTTCCCTAGTCCCTCGACGATCAGTGGCTGCTAGGTCCCCCATTTATTACTAATAATCTCTTTTGTTTTCAGCTGCGATAGCGCACCCTTGCGATTTTTTTTGCATGCGCTATGTGCACTATCTGAAATGCTGCGTTGATGTGCCCACAAAGCATGGTGACAATTGGTTAAATCTTTGCAGTAGTCTATTTATTGTTACTGGTTGCTACTGGTAACGGTACAACCCAGACTAGTCCTGAATACCCAATCATTCAGCCTTTGATTTGAAATCCCCTTCATATTTTGGCCTCCCTTACCTCTGATAACATTAATTAACTGGGGTAAGTGACAGCCTCGCTGACAACCATGAATGTCTGAATTGGAACAGTGATCTATTTATGACTTGCATGTCAGTAGCAGACTTCTCCCTTGCCTGTTCCCACATATAACCCAAACAAATTACCATCCTTTATGCTGCTCTTGTAGTCTGTTTTTACTTGTCGCTCCCAGCACAGAAGGTGTGGTGATGGGTTCATAGATTCCCGGACCTTTTGTTTTAGTTGCCTATAACGACCCTAATTGGCGGGGTTGCAAAGGGGAAAAGTAAATCCTTTGCAGCTATTTTTCTCCCTATTCATCCGATGTCCAAAAGATCAAGGGGGAATTCTATTTTTCGACTCGGGGGGGAGTTCCAGTACTCTACAAGTTTGATGTTATATCACTATATTGTCCTAATATTCAAACAAGTGCGACTTGAATTCATACCTTTCATGAAGGTTCATTCTAATCTAATCTTAATCTATCTTTTGTCCATAAACGTTGGCATTTTGGAAACCCCCCTTAGAGGGGAAATTTAGGCTGATTCCCCTAGTACAGGCATCACTCTGGTGTATTCAGTTTTCATACCTTCGTATATTCTAAGCTTAATGTGCTGAGAGAGCCCTCATTCTTAGTGCTGTGTTGATATCACCCCATAGAATTCTGTGATCAACCTCTGGCCCAGAGGGTCCTTGTTTCTGCTCATTGTGCCAGACACTGTTATTTGGGGGTGGGTCCTCCTTTGTCCACCCTCTATGGGTCCTCTAACTCAATCACACCTATTCTTCTCCGTGGTGCATCGTCCCCCCCCTGTTGAGCACCCCTTAATTGCACCTATCATTCACCTGTCCTGATCACTGATTAGGGGATTATCCCTGCATTGAGCTGCCTTTGCCTACATAGGCTGAAGTATTGGTTTTGCAAATACCTTTCCAAGTGTTTTTAAATTTCAGTTGGATAATGTGACTGTGCTGTATATGCCCTTTACAACTGGTAAGCGCCCAAGGGGCATTTATGGACATAATCATATATTCAATTTTTATGCCATCCCAGAAAACATGTACAGCCAGTATACACTTGTTTGTACTCCACCGTTTCCCAGCATATATGTTGAACAAAAGCCTTGACATAACCACTTAAAATATGCTCGGTCCATATCCTACCCCCTGTGAATATATTAGGCCGCAACTCTTCCTTTGAGTGCAAACTATCATTCCGTTGGCATTTCATTTCCTTGTAATAGGTTTTCATTAATTGAACTAAATATTTTGGTATACCCTTCAAAATATTCAGTCCTAGAGCTGGTTCAAGGCAATTTCGCAGTGAGGTACAATAAATGTGTCTTTTGATGACTGTTTGGGCATGGCGGATTACGTTACATTGGGCAATGGGAATCGTTTCCGCAATCAGTGTGCCCAGTAATAAAACACAGCTTGAAGTGTAGTCTTGTTTTGGTTCGTACAGTGTACAACCCCAATTAGTTTCCGTCAATCGTTGCATTGACCAGTACTTTAGTGGGAGGTCATCCAGGGTCAGTGTGTTATAGGATATTGTATTTCTACAGGCTGCATTTTTGCAATGTGTTGGTCATTATCTACCATCTAAATTAAGTAATTTCCTGACCTGGAGAGTCCTTAAGTGATTGATTGAGCTATCAAAAGGCATATTTACAGTGGTCAGTTTGGAGCTAGCCAGTTACGCCTGCATTAAGCTCACGCCCTCCTTGGTGGTATATAGTGTCCCGTGTCCAGAGGGGTGCAAGGAGATGAAGGGATGGCCAGTTGTTGGAGGTTGTTCCAATTTGGATCCTTTTAATAGGTGGGACTATAGGTATATTTCCAGTATCAATATAATTTTATCATTTAAGTACTTGGTTTTCTGCCAAAGCCATCCTTTTTTCCAATTCAATTTTCAGACGGTACATACACTAGGATGTGCACCCAAAACCCTTCATACTTTCGAAGTACTTGCCACACGGAGCTGGAATTGCTGACAAATAACTCGACTCATATAAGTCAAACAAATACATGTGAGCGATGTTTTTACCAGGTGCTGAACTGCCTGGTGGCTTCCCTATGAAATTCTACGTTATTCATATTTAAGAAAGGAAGCCCCTAGCTGTCAGCGATTGTCCAACATTTGTCCCTCATCACAGGCGAGAATTAAAAAGCGTGGGGGTGGGGGTATCAACGTTCATAGAGCAGGGGCACTAGGGGAGTATAGTGTCCTTCACACTTGGGTGATGGCAAGTGGAATGGGATAGGGGTGATCAGGGGAGGAAAGGGATAGATGGGAACCCATCACATGTGGTGATGGATACCAGGGATGTAGTCGAGGCCGCGGCCGGGCCAGCTTTTCACCTTGTACACTGTCGGTATGGTTGACCTCGGAAAAACCGGGGCCGAGGCCGGGGACGAGTCCAGCAAAATCGGCCTCGAGGCCGGCCTCGGGACTACAACCACTGAGGGATACACATGGAACTTGAAAGGGACTGTATTTGACAAATTAATCCCAAGGCCAGTACTTGGTAATCTGATCTGCCTGAGGACAATTGCTGATGAAATATCAAAACTCTGTGGGATTGTTTCATGCTGACAGGGTATTGCCAAGGTAAAGATTCTGAGTATGGTCAAGGGCAGTTATTCATTCCTTTGAAAAATACAGCAGTACTCTCCCTCCTTTTCCCAAATGCTGTGGGTGTTTCGTCCTACATCACTCGAGTCGGTTTCTGTTAAAATGGCGAAGAGGGCTGAAGGAACGGAGGGCTTTGCTTGGAATTGCAGATTGGCTGGCATATTGAGCAGGTTTCGGATAGTTATCAACGATATTCACTGTTGAGAGTATTCAGTGTACGGCTTCGCAATTCAAAACGATCCTAGACAGGGTCCAAACACATGTGGAAAGTCCGGTGAATCGAGGCGAGTGTGTGGGGTGCCTAATGTCAAGTCTATCAAACATGGTTTCTCAATGATCACTGTTGTGATAACAAAGTTACACTCGCACATGAATGGCAGAACAACATTGAAAGGATTTTGGTTTCGCGCTTGGTTTCCAGTTGCTCACACCCGCAAAATAAACCGCAGTCCTGTTTCAGAACCCCAAAACGTGGGTGTGGGCCTGTTCTGTAACCATGAACAGGCTAAAAACATTTGTATACTGTGCCATGGTTTAGGCTGGTAGCATTTTGCAGATATTTGTGCCTAGGCCTATATATCCTGGCATCACAATGGAGTGTCCCTGCACTTGGTTCGGTAAGGTGCTTGTACCCAGTCCAGTTATCGATTACCTCTCTAGGGTCTATTCTGTGTTCACATGGTACTTCAGAGACCTGACACAGTTATTGCTCAGTGCCAAATATTTGATAACCTATATACTCTGGCCTGCTATTTAGTGTACCAAGTGTCAATGTGTTGCCCCACATTTGCACATGCCAAGTTCCGTTTGTTGCTGGAGAATTGTAAATGCAAGTAGATGAAACTGTTTCACACCAGCACCACTAGTAGTAGTACAAAGCTCTGCATGGGGGAATAATCAACCAGATGTGGTCATAACAAGGGAGAGGGGGGGGGGGACAGGGACAGAACAACAGCACACACATAGTAGTAGTACAAAGCTTCTGCATGGGGGAATAATCAACCAGATGTGGTCAGTAACAAGGGAGAGGGTGGGGGGACAGGGACAGATCGCTCAGCGAGCACAGGTAGTTAGGGTGCCCTAGCAGGCCCTCCGGACTGGGCATGGCGTAACCCTTGGCACGCTCCACTGATTCGCAAGTGTACTGCCTGGAAGTCAGGAGGAGCATGAGTATTCCCCGACCTCCGGGTCACAGGTAAACAGAGCGAACGAGTGAGCAGACACTCCCATTACAAAAAATCAAAATATTATAAATCACCATCATGTCAGAAGTCTTGTAAACTGTTAATGGACATACATGTGCTAAATTATTTGTGTGTTCGCCTCTTTGACTAAAGTTGTCGTAATTAGTCTGTATATTCCTAGTTTTTCAGTGTCCCCCCCCCTCTCCCCCCTCTGCCAAATTCTGATTAATCCGTTCTTTCTATGTGAAGGATAGTCCGCGGGTGTGAAGGAACTAGAGCACTACAAGGATCCGTACATGTCGTGTCTTAACTGCACGCAGCACATTAACCTTCTTGGAGCAACTTACAACAAGGTAGTCCCCAAATTATTGCAGCCTTAACTATTCCAAACAGGCTTTTCCCCAGCCTCCCTCTGGACAAAATATTGCAGATCCTGAAGCTGAACGAAGAGGAATTATGATAGGCGAACACAGCATAAAGTAATTGTCCCCGAGGAGTCTGTCTGTCTGTCGCTAAGTGGCCATAAAGGAAGACATTCGATTCTGCTGGGTAAATGCCACCGCCATAATTAAAAGCTTCAGAGGGAAACTTTTGGCTCATTTAGGCAATCAATCACTAAGGGCCGAGACTAACGCAGCGGTGTTTGGGGGGGCTGTCTCTGAGAAGAGTGTGAATGCGAGGCCACTTAGATCGATGTCGGCCAGGAACGGCCGTAGGGGAGAGACGGGGATGTCGGGGGGGGGGGGGGGGGGGGGGGAATTCTGCAGCGAGCTTCCGACAATTTCGCCAACATTTTTAATGCACCGCACTCCAGGCAGCATAATGGATATGCTTGCTCTGTATGGCCCTTCAATAGGGGGTTTTAAAAAAAAAAAAAAAGGGCCCGCCCAAAAAAAAAAGGAATGGGGGGGGGGGGGGGGGGGGGGGGGAAAAAAACAAAAAATTTGTTAACAACTGGTGCAAACATGTTTGTCCATGCAGAGAGAGAATTATTGCGAGGTTGAAGCAGCTGTCATGATTTTGTCTAGCACATCTCAGAAATGATTCTCTGAATGAATTCCCACTTTTTTTCTTCTTGATCATTCACCTTGCAATGCAGACAGTGGAAGTGTTGAATCTGAGCAAAATGTCTGCCATTGAACAGTTGCCATTGAACAACATTCTATCAATTTCCCTCTCCTAGTTGTTGCCTATATATATATATATATATAAAACAAACACTGACACCATCCATCACAAACAAATTCATGCAAGTTAACACTCCACCCCCCTCCCCACCACATTGAACAGGGGGAAAATGCACACAGAAAGCAGAAGGAATTCTCTCCTGAATTTCAATGGGGCTGTTTATTGGCATGCAGATTGCAGAAAGAACAAAACCGACAGCTGAAAAAGTTTGATTATCCTGCGTGCCTTATTTGGAGTACGCTTCAAAAAGGTTATGTGTCCTTTTCTATACTACATCGTATTGTACTATAGCGAAATGTGGGACAATCCATGTGGTGTGGCAAAAGGCGTGAAGAGGTTCAATGAATAAATGAACAGATTCAATGTCCATTGATTACCCTATACATTAAAAAAATCTCCAATGATGAAAAAAGTGCACAGAGAACAGGTGGATCAATAACAGCTTTACATGGGGTGTAGAAATAGAATCAAGGGACATGGTGGCATACCTCTATTGTTACTGAGAATATGTAGGGCAAGTGCAACCTCTTGGTGCGTACAATCGATTTGTTGAATATTGTCAGTGTGGAAGCTATGTTCAGGCGATATTGTGTCAGCAGTTGTGATGCAATGGTTTATCGATAGGTCTGAGCTACTAGGGCAAGGTTGTACTACAAAGGGTGTCAGGGTTATACTCTGTTGAGCAAGTCTGCCCTGGTTTGAAACCACAGTTGTGCTGAGAAGAATGGTGCCTTCCAATCGCATAAATGTGCCAAACTGTCTGCTGTACCATGCCAAAAAAACCCTGGAGCAAGTGGCGACCTGAAACTTGTTTTGAATGTGATAGTATTATTTGCCAAAGCTATTAACTATAATTTTGTATGCAACAGTCCAGTGAATCGTCCATCTTTGCGGGGAATTAATATATGTAGGCCCTTGTGAGTCTATGCAAATCCCGGCATCATTATCGGGAATCCACGATCGCTCAAACAGTTCTTCCTTAATCACGAGTGTCAATGCAAAAACCTCAATGAGAATCGGTGTGTGCATGGAGATGATCGAGTTGTCGGGAGTGGGTGTGTACAAATGCAATGCAAGTGGGATGCGAAATGGCAGTGCATTGTACACATCAATGTCAAACAGCTGAACACTAGCTACTGCACACGTGTGCTGTAGTCAGTGAGGGGCCAGGGCATCCCTGCAGTTACTGAAGCTTATCATTGCAGAAATCACATGTTGAACTTTCATGTGGGTTTGTTAGCGCCTTCCCAACAGACACACACACCGTTTCCCTGTCAAAATCTCACAGTCACAAGGACTAGCCAGGCCAACTCAGTAAATTGTGTATTCATGTTTATACACATGGTTGGTGTTGTTTTGCTTTGAGCTTCTAAGAGAATCCTCTTGAATATGGTTTTTGAATATGGTTTTTTTGCCCATGTGTTTCAACCAGAACAACCATTGCCCAGGGTTCCAATTGCACGGGGAGTAGGGTAAGCCTGAGGCCTGTATCAGCCATATGGCCTCAGGGGTCTGGCCACTGCACAGTATAAACCTTGGCTCTATTCCAGTAACCCATGCTATATTAATGCCAGCCTGCCCTCGGTGGTAAACAAGCCCCTGCCATGGTTGTTTATGTAATGTCATCATCTTTAAAGCAGCCCTCCATGCTTTGGAAGGACTTGCGGTCTTTGATCCATTGGTGAATTTGTTTACTACACTGTTTGACGAACTGCTGCTCAGGCTGATGTACAGAACATTGCTGTTTGGAGCCAGGTTAGATGGAGTGCAGTCAGTAATCGGAAAATGGAAGTCCCCACTCACAATGATGAACTATGGCCAGAAATTGGGTAGCAGATGTCTAAGATTGATGACGTGCCCACATGTATGCTAATGTTGCATATATGCACTTGTCATTTGCCTGACATACCGTAATACTGGTGCATGGTTAGTCATACATGGGTCTTTGTCAAATTCAAAGTGGCCAAGGGGGTGCATCACTTTCCCTAAATGGTCAGTCACAAAGCTGACTCTAGGTGGGTGGTCCGATTCACTTTATGTAGAGAAACAGGGTTCCCGCGGGTCAGGGAAAAGCTGGAAAAGTCAATGGAATTTCATCAAGGAAAACCCAAGTCTGGATAAGTTTTGGAATTCAGTGACAAGTTGTTGAGAGTCATAGGAAAGTCAATGGAAATTTTCATGAAGTGATGTCACTTTCGTACAACTGTTTGCTGTTGTTGCTTTGACTCTTTGTTGGAAATTCTGTGTGAGATGTCATAGGGGGAGGTCTTGGAAATCCTATATTTGTCATGAAAATTCATGGGAATGGATTGCCCAGAGGAACCCTGCAGAAAGAAAGTAGCAGAGGAAGCTGGCCCACTTGATAGTAAGTCACTGTAAGTCATTTAGGTGACTTAGGAGATGTTCAAATTTACACATTGTTATGACCACCTTTTTTCGACAATCCCGCTATATTATGACAGAAAACAACTGTAGACCCCTTTTTCCAGCCTCCCTAGCTTAAGAGATTTTGATTTTATATATTTTTTCATCAATTCTCTCTTTTCTCACCTTTCTCACAGAGCTTTGATGAGAATGGCAACCCTAAAAAGTGCAAGATGGAGTCAACGGTGGGGGAGGGGAAGGAGGCCTACTTCGCCCCAGGGTGGCCCGGCTACCCAATGCAGAGGCCGTCGGCCTTCAGGCCCTGGTCCCCGACGCTGCTCGCAAAGGAGGGCAAGCTGCTACCAGAACATGGAACAGTACTCGTCCGTGATGGGTAAGTCTTACCGCTGAATGCTCATATTCATGGAACCTTCCAAAGAAAAGAGGGCGTCATCCACAGTCTCGTAACATCCAGGGGCAAAACAATTACGACCAATACATGTCACAAGGAAAGAGATCGGATTAGCTCAGTTGGTAGAGTTTCAGACTGTTGATCAAAAGATTGTATGCAAAATGTCCCTAATCCGATACGATTCACTCCATCGATGGTCATTATGTCTGTAAAATTAGTTCTTTTATACTCAGATGCTTTTGTCGTGACGCCATGTGAACGGAACTGTCCATTTTCCTCCTGGTGTTGAGACGACGATGCCTCTTTAAATGTTTACTAACTAGTTTTCTTGCTCTGTATGTTTTCTTCTTGTTTGTTTTTTGTTGTTCAAAGGCTGCCAAACTGAGTCTAATTCTCCCTGGATCTCTGGCAGGAGGTCCCCCTTCTGTTTATTGGTCTAATCTCTGTTGATTCACTGTGATGTGATCACATTGTTTTGCATAATTTATGTCCTCTGGGTGATATAAATGCCTGGTTGTTATTCACACACCAGTTGCGGGCACCAAAGCAGAGTTGCCATAACATCCTCTGTAATATATATCACACTAGGTGGATCAGTCATACAGGTATGCCCGCCATCTCCCCCTCAATGTGTGTCATGTTGCAACCCCCCCCCAAATTAGATAGCTTATCACTGTGCTATCGATTAGATGCATCCTTGCCCTTCATATTGTCCCACGTCACATGACTCCCAGCCAGCGGTTTTCCTAATCAACTGAAACCGTGCTTTCTGCCTCTATTCAACATGGCCCCCGAGAAATAACAAGGCTCTGTCCCCTGGGTTTGTGTAACTAATCTGTATCTGTTCATGTAGGTGGAACAGGGTATTATATCTGGGAGTGTGAGAAATTAATGACTACGGCCACAGTAAGAATACTCTAGGCCCTAGTATGGATAGTTGTACTGTGCAGGTTCGCCAACACATCCTACTTGAGGACATTCTGTAACGCCAAACTACTCAGTATTACATGAGTGTGATAGTCGCATAACTTGTGCATTTTTCAATTGCATTATGCAGCCCTGATGCCCTGAGCATAGTCAGTCAAGTGTGGGTCATTGTCACATCCAATGTACGTCACTTTCACTAATGGTCAGTCGCGAAGCCGACTCTTGAGGTGCGTCATTTGACTTGGATTAAAGGGATTAATAAAGAACCTGGCCTATCAGTGGGTCACTTGTATGGGACTGAGGGGTGCGTCAATGCACAAAAATTGTATCACCCACCCTCAACAACAGGATCCCCTGTAATATAAAGTCAATGTGAAACATTTACTCTGCAGACCCTGTAACAAACAAACTCATGGGATCTGAATAAAAACCTACAAGATCCTTCACAAAATATTGGAGAATGATCTCATTCACTTCTGAGCGTATACCTATTTTCGTATATTTGTTATCATGCCACAAAGAAACACTATTCGCTGTGTTGTGTCCATGTGCAGCCTCTGAATCGTCCCTCTGTGATGTCATGGGTTCCTCATATTCCTTGAAAGTGAATTGATATAAACCAACAAGGCACAACATGTTCAGACCTCTCAAGTTTGGCATGTGGGGTTTTGACATGTCCCTCTTTTCCCCTGTGATAGTTTGAAGGAGATCTGTTGCATGAACATTGCCCTTGTAATACATTCTTTATGAACGTCGCCTGATCGTGTATTTTACCCGGAGGCCATATGAGAACCCTGGATGGACATGTAATGGGAGGGTCTGTGCCATGAGATAAGATATCCTACCATGTGTTTGTTGCTCTTTGTTGAAACACTTGATACACTCTGGGTGTGTCTGTAAGCCCCAGGGGTGATGAGGGTGGCCATGCAAAATATTTTGATAGATGTTGTCAATGTTCCAAGAAATATGCTAAATTTTAGCCTCTTTCTCCAGAGGTGCCACTTAGACAACATGCTGTAACAATATGGTTGCAAAAGAGGGTGGAGCCAGAGAGGGCCATATTTATCCTGATGGTATCCAACTGCGTTCAGAGTACTGCTGTAGATAATGTATGTGGTGGTAGTACCTGGGAACCTTGCTGGAAAATTCTCTGCCCAGGGCAGTGCTGCTGAGAAGCCATCCTGGTGAAGTCTGACATTCATTGTGGAAATGATAACTGTACAAACATCGGATAAGAATGTCCCCTCTGTTAGTATGTGTTTGGATGGTTCCTCTCAGAGAGTTTAGGAATGGGACCTACCACAGAGTCTTTCGGAAATATATGGATGAACAGGAAGAGGTGTTACTGTTCTCAGTTTAAAGACACCATATATGACACGGACACCATGTGTTTGATGATGTGATATGTCCTCTTGAAGAATAGAGAGCAAATTTGGGTGACCAGATATACGAAAGTTTCAGCAGTCAGTCTGGGTTATAATAGTCTACCATAGGCACATTTGGAGAGATGCTAAAAATGCAATTCGTTCATAGAATCCTATGCCACTGATATGGGGGGATTCAAGCGAAAGGAGGGCAGGCACAAGCGGCCAAGTTTGGCACAATTTTTGCAGTATAATTAAGATCGATAAACCATAATTTGTTTTCTCTCTCTTTTCCTCAGTCACGGCATGTCAACGTATCTTAGGATGGGACCACCAGTTCTGGTGAATCCAGAAAGAGTGATACCTCACACTGCAGCTTCAAAGTAAGTTGCTGCCACCAGCCCCCCTCTCTTTCCCCCACCTACTGCCGTTGCCCATCTGCCACCACTGTAGGAAGAGCTTGTGTACTACCTTAGGACCGGGCTGCTGGCTTAGAAATCCATGGCCCTTCTGGGTTTCAGTTAGACACTGTAATGTCCCGCAAATCTAGTCTGAAGAAAAAGTCCAATGTAGATGACCAAAATTCCAAATTTATAATAACTCTGATGCTTAACTTTAAGACACTTCTCATCTTGTCTGGCTTGCCTAAAGCCTCATAAGTGATGGCAGTAGTCCACAATATTTTTTTCTGTATACCTGGGGTGTGTGTAATATCCCGTGATGTTTACTACTAATGCACTTGTCCGGAATGACGTGTCTGATACCCTGGTGTGGGAAAGTCGTTAATGATGGTTCAGACAATCCATGTACAATGCACCCGCAGGTTTCTTCCTTCGGAAATTCTTCACTAGAGAGGCCACTGTTAGCTCTCACTTTCTACATATCCCATTTAAATTTGTGAAAGGACATACCCACTCGGGCAGCTCACTGCGAAGCATGTCTAAAGGTTTGCAAACCTTTAGCAGGTTCACAGACCTTTCCGGTTTGCCTTGCCAGTATTCCTCCTCCCTTATTTTACACTCTTCTGCCCAGCCTGTTTATTGCTGCCATAAACCCCTCTCACCGTGCCTGCCTGGTCCCCATCAAAATAAATGCTATTAGGAAGAGCTGAGGGAAAGGTCGAAGCCCTAGGCAGTAAACGGGAATACATCCCATGGATGTATTTACTCTGCTGTTGATTGGGGTTGTCAACCCGCGCGCCCATAAAGTGGCCGAATTATACCATTGGCGGAATCTTACAAGCGGATCATTACACGACAAGGGTATTGCCACACTACCTAGTGACGTGTATAGAACTGCCCGCGTAATTCACACAATTGTTAAGTCCAAAAGCAGCAAAGCTGGGATTTTTTCTATGTGTTCCTGGTTTTCCTTGCCTGTAATACAATGCAAAAGCTGAAACATTCTGTTGACATCAAGGATACCCTCAAGACATGGGACTTTGTTCCCCACTACAGCTTTCCAGTTTGTGTTTCCAGTCTCTAGACAGGGTGGACCAACTAGTCAGGCCGATTTGCCTCATTTGAATGTGGCCAAATTCTTCCATCGGTGTTGATTATCCGGGGCTACCCCCCACGCTTCATGCCAGATAAGATTATGCAAGGCCTCTTTATTGATTAGGACCCTACTGACACCCCTGTGGTGTGCACGTTACGCCGTCTGGTCGCGTCCTTTGATGGGGGTTTCCCGTACCGAGGGGTTGAAGTAGGTCTGCCTCATTCGAGGGGTCAATCACAGCGAGGGCTAATTGCCCCAAATGGGCGAGTCCACCAGGTGTGACTTCGGACATTTTGATCGTGGAATCACCTTTGATCAGCATAGTAAGGAAAGGGCCAAAATCAAGGCTACAACACTTATTATTCCCAACAGTCAATCATTATTTGAAGAAACTTGGGAATTGTCATCTGTGTGTATAAGCATGAATAGGCTACAGAAAAAAAATTAACACTGTAGAAAGAGGCTCGCGCTTTTTCCTCTGGTCGTGATTACTGAAATTGAACGACAGAATTGGTTGCATTTTTATTTATAGATGGATACAACCCTTTTTTCACCTCATGGGTTGATGTATGATCTTTGTGTCAAATTAGAGAAATGTTTAAGATACACAAAAGACAAAAGAATCTTTTCTCCTAGCAAGACTAGTTTTTGCCGTAACATTTCAAATCACACTCCCCATCTTCTCTCCACGCAGTTACGACAGCCAGTTTGCCTTCCTAATGTCGCCCGGGCTCCGCAAAAGGTGACAAGAAGATGTAACATCAGCAAAGGCGAAAAACTGTCACCAGGTAGGTGCCATTGAACCCTAGGTGACCTCCACACCTGCCTTATTTTTTCTACCTCGGGCCCCTCTGAGCCCCCCCACCATCTGACTACCATGTACCATGTGAATGAAATGAATGATTAACTATCGACAGTGACGGTAATTTTGGGTAACTTCTCATGCTCTGAGAACATTTTATACGCAGGGCTCAATTTGTAAATGTCTATGTTCATGCAGGAAATAGAGGAGGCGTACTCAGGGGGAAGGTTGGGATTTGCAAATTGGCCATGGTTTCTGTCCTTTCCTCGTATTCCTAATATGTTCTTGGGTAATGCAACTCTGCCACATGGGGTTTGCTAGTTGCATTTCCCATTTCTATAAAATAAAATGCTATTTCCTACCCTATTCATATAAATGAAGTTTTAGGGAGACAAGTAAGTAGATTGTCATTCCCCGAACCTATTGTAGGATATGGGGACTGTTTGAATAGGTAGCACTTGTAGTTTTGTGATGATCTCAAATTTAGCAAGCATCAGGGTTCGAAGGCAACTGTGAGTCAGCTAACTGGCTTGCTTCCCTTTGATAAAAATGTCAATATCGAAGTCCATTAAGGCCTATAAAAAAAAATGGCATCAATTGCCCATTTTAGTCCGTGAGGTGAATGTCATGAAAGATCAGTTGGAGGCTTGTGGAACTCGCACTGACTTGGCCGCCATAGCAGAATGGATTCTGTTGGCAACCACTTGACCGAACTGTCTCTCGTATGCGTAGTCGAGACTGAGTGGGCGAGCCAGAGGGGCAACACCTGAAACCAAATATTGAACAGGCAACTCTACTGTCTCGACGGCTGGCTTAGAGGCTCCTCAAGGCAAATCTGGAGAAGAAAAAACCTGATGAATTAATTGTTGAAGTCCTCTGCTTCCTGTTAGTGTAATCTGAGTACATAGTGCATTGACCAGGGTTGATGAATTTGGAGAGAGAAAGGGAAGGTTGGGATTTACCATAGTGTTTGGCAGTCACTTATGATATTGGTGATATGCTATTTACTAGGTTACAATTTTCTCCTTCCAAGTGCTTCTACTTCTGCCCCTTCTGCGACTGCTTCCTTACCTTTTTGAAAGTCTTACAAGTTACAAGTGTTTATACATATTTTGTAATGCAAACAACCTGTTTGACCAGACAAATTTGATGCCAAGACTGGCTTGACTATCCCCCTTTCCCATCGTTCCACCCCCCCCCCCCCCCCTCTGCCTAGTGGGATCACTAAACGGCACTGCCCCTTCTCACCCTCATTCCAGATTGTTCTGCGGTATCGCCGAGCACCGTGATGTGGAGAGCAGCTTGGAACGGAGAGATCGAGCTGGTGAAGGCGCTGTTGGAGAGCGACGCCCTCGACACGCAGGACGGGAGAGACCGGCTCCTGCAGGAACTCGCAAGGATACGGTAGCACCGGAGGAGAGGCTACAGGACGCCCTGTCATCAAAGAAAAACCTCCAACAGGTATGAGGGCAGCACCCGGGCATAGGTGTAGGAGGGGGCAGCACCCTGGCATGTGCGGGAGGGGGCAGCACCCTGGCACAGGGGTGGGAGGGGGAGAGGGGACTGGCCCCTACAACGGGTATATAATGACAAGCACCAGGCATAGGTTCGCCGTGGGAGGCAGAGCAGGGGAGAGGCGGGCAAGTGGGGGGGGGGGGGGCTCCAGGGGAGAGGCGGGCAAGTGGGGGGGGGGGCTCCTGCAGGGGCTCCTGAAGGATCTTGCAAGGATATGGACACCAGGAACAGGGGCTGCAGGATCGCCATCCGAAAACTGTGCTTGCAAGTTGCACTGATACACCCAGGTATTACAGTTTTCAGCCACGTTCCCCTAAGATTAGAAGCCCGGTAATAGGAGGAACTCTCAATCCCAACACTACCGTGCCGCAGTGCTGCAGCAAATCATGAGCCCATGAGAAAAAGGAATGAAAAACAAAACATCAACAGCAGCAGTATAAGAGACCGGAATAGAACTATGATCTTTTTTTGGGAGACCTTACTATTGTGTTTTCACCACACTAACCACCCATTCGCTCATCGCTCTTCTCCTTTCCTCTGGTGCGCGGGATGGGTAAGCTGCGTCTAGGCGTCATAGTGGGGCAGAGTGTTCGAATAGAGGCGAGGAGAACGAAGCGTCAGTTCCAACATCAAATGGACTGCGTCCGACTGGACTACGAACGTCGCCTCCATCAGGTGACCGAAGACAAGGAACGTTTGGAGCAGGATCTGAGGCGGTTTTCTCGCAGAACCATGGTAAGTCCTGATTACATGGATATAAAGATCAACAATTTTCTTATTTCCACTTTGCAGAGGCAATACTTTCCAAATGAGGGGGTTTGGGGGTCAGAACCCCCCCCCCCCCCCCCATGACCCAATTGATTAATGAAATTTTAACACAGAAAAGTTTTTGCAGTTCAATAAAAGTTTTGCAGCTGTATTTAGCAAACTTGCAGTAGCATGTGTCTAGGGGCCCATACATTATACTTACTTGCCAATAGGGAAGGTGAGGTCATTTATGAGGGCGCACTTCCTTTGGGTTCCGACCTAAAAAAAAAATCAGAAACTGATTCTTTTAATGTGTAAAAAATTAATAGGAAAAGCCAGTAGGAAGCACACAAGAGCCCTCAGTCAATCCCTTCGATGCCGTAGGCAACTATAAGTCAACAATGTCGTCACCACAAAGTCCATAATCTGTAGTCATTTGAGCACCCCCTCTTTAAGAATCTCAGAACAATTTTTCTGATGGTGTTCGATAAGCCCGTTCTGGTGCACATGCTCACCACAGAACAGTTTGGGGGCATAGACAAGATTCGGTCGGATTCCCCCCATAGCAATAGCGTTACGGCTTATTTTAAACTGTCACCACTATCCCATGTTTCCAGATGTTATTGGTGATATGTATGGGGGGAAATCTGTGTAGTTTTGTGTTGGCAGGGTTAGTAATTTTCAGCAGAGGAGTTTCTAAAGATCGTTCTGCACACTGTACATTCAACGTCAAACTGCTGGCGTTCCCTATGTTCCCTATGACCTTTGACACATTGTCATTATCATCTCATCAACTGTCAACTGTAACTCCGAACTGGCCTACTGATATTGAGGTCACAATTGAAGAATAAAAGTAATTTCACTTGCAAAGTGGCAACCGATCCAACCTGTGAAGGATGGGGGGGGGGGGGGACAATTGTGTGCTTGAAAAAAAAAGGTGCAACTTGAAACTAGATGGCGTCACATACAAGTTAACTGCAACAAGTTTGTGGCACTGGGAATCATGGTTGAACCAGGAGGCTAGCTGTGGGAGCAGATCAGGTAAAAATGCTGCTGCTGCTGGTAAAACATGTGAGTGTGGAAATCAATACATTGTCTCACATCTCGAAGATGAAGTTCTCAACACCTATCTTGTTCTTTTTCAGGTAAGGTCCTCGAGTTGAGCAAGGACAACGCCCAGCTGACGTCGGAGAATGGAATCCTGTGGAAGCGTCTCCAGATGGAGCGGAAGCGGCACTGGAGTGGGGGTTCGCCCAGGCCGCCTTCAAATGAGAGGAAGTCAGTGACCCCGCCATCCAGGGAAGCTCTCTCCCAGGGGGGTTACACCACCTCAGAAGAGCCCTGTCCTGGTCGTCTCTGGGAGTGCCAGCCCTCACGAAAAGTGAGGCTCGCAGGTCTCTCTAGCTTCTAGTCATAGCTACGCATCTGTATCATTGTCATTTGAGGTGTCAAGCTTTATCGTATTGGTGTAATTAGGGAGATTTGTAACAGATATTCTCCTAGACGCAAAAGGTTGCCCCCTGGTCAAATTGTTGTTGTATTAATCCGCAGATGAGCGTTGGTGTGGTGCCTGTGAGCTTTGTCTAATGTGCATGGGGAGAGCTGTTCCTTAACTGCCATGTAACATCTCATAGCTCAAGCCATCGTTAGGGTAGATGTTTGCCATATGCCTAGAGGTTTAGGACAAGAAGATATTCACTGTCGCTTTGTGTCTGCTAATCGTCATATCTTTTGAGAGTGGGGCTAAATTTGTCGCTTATGGACAATTTTCCAAGAGTCTCCTGGGAGAGTCACTATGGGCAATTATAATATAGCTGTATAAACATGTAAATAGTTCTTCCGCTTGTCATGATGTATCTTGTACAGGGAAGCAGACTGCCTGAAGTTTCAACAACTGTAAAGAGAGAGAGAGAAGCTACCTGCCGATTGGGTCGTGTAGCTGAGGTCTGGGACGAAGCCTCCGGCCAGTAGGGGCAGGGGGTGTTTAACGTAGTCGTTTATAGATTTAGAGAATGGCATTGATCTTTTCTTCTTTGAATGCTTCATTTACAAATCTGTCAATTACCTTTTTAAGTTCCTGTGTTTTTTTTTTTTTTTCATTTTTCCTCCCAGGGAACGCCAGATTAAAAAACATTAATCCAGCATCTTGTACTTTGAAATAGAGTATCATTATTATTATTGCTGAAAGCATTTTTTCTTGTTACTTTGAAAATCCAACCTCCATGTTGGTTTTAGTTTCTTTTTTGCCAACTATTATCAGAAAAGGAGCGTAGTTGATGCTTCAAACAAGTTTTATCCATCTTCATTGCCAAAGGGAGAGTTCCCTTCCTCCCAACATAGTAGCACATTGCTGCACCAAATTTGTTTTAATTTCTTCTATGCCAATTGGTAGTTTGTTGAGGTTAACAGTAAGTCACGCTTGGTTTTCCCCCATCTGTGATAGGGAATCCACACTGCACATGGTCGTGGTGGAGCGCCTGGTGTGTAATCGGCAGAGGGCACTTGGGGGCTAGGGTTACACGTTTTGACCTTTATTTTGCTTTGCTTCAGATGACGGGTATTGTATAGAGAAAAAAGTTATCCACGTTTTCCATGAACAGTAAAATTTGATTGGTTATTTTTTATGCATGTTCGAGAATTAGTTGATGTTCCTATCCTGAAATTGAATTAGCTTGTTCCTTTGTATCACAGATTATACGAGTTCTGGGAAGGCATGCCATTCCTAGAATGAATCATGGGGAAGGGGCATGGTGTGGTTCGGGTACAAGGGAGATGGTGTGGTTCGGGTACATTGTATGAAAAAAACGATGAGTAGACTGCCTTTGTAGATATGTGATGTTGGCACATTGGCTGTTATTGATGACTGCAGGGAACTTTTTCTCATTTGTTGTGATTTTTTTTTCCTTCCTCTAACCGAATCATGCTAAGTTGTCAAGTGAGCAGTATTAGGAAGCCTGTGGGGAATCTTCCAGTTTTGAAATGGAATTGTCATTGCCAGTGGGCATTTGAAACAGTAAGTACGGTCAACATTCCCACTGGAAAGTCGAAGGTTGTCACAGGTTGTGCTCGGAGAGGGTGGGGATGCCTCGAGTGTTGAATAGTTAACCCTCTAATAGCCCCGAATAGTTGAACATAAAAAGGGGTCAAATATCGTCCGCCAGAATTGGCATTGTAGTCCATCCTTGCCTGACATTCAAGCGAAGCAGCAGTTGTTGCCACGAGTGTTGGCTCTGGGGGCGATGTTGGCTCTGGGCATGTGATATTTTTCTACTCTGTGTTGTCTTTTCAATAGCATTGATCGTTTTTTTACAGTGCCAAAAGGATACTTCAGGAAACTGCTCAGGAATATGTGAGGACTCTTCTGGGAATTGTTGGATTTTGAGGTAGTAATTTTCTTGCAACTCCCGTATCTGCGTGACATTTATTTGTTGTCCAGATTTATGAACGGGTAAATTCTGGGTGATGTTAGCTCCCCAGCAGGTCCATTGTGGTTCAGGAAGCTGATCCTCAGCCCCGCATCCAAAAAAATGTATGCAGGCATTTTCATTCTTTTTGAACAGAGGTCCGAAAACCCATCTTACTTGAATGGTCGATTGAAAGGTTATTTTGGTAAACTTGGGCATTTTACCCCCACTTTGCCTACATTGGCCTTGTGAAATTCCAACAAAAAATTGAACTCCTTTGAAACCCTGCAGTTTGCATGGAATCTGCAAATTGCTGAAACATCCTCAATGCTTTATTAACCCGTTGTTTTTCTTCAGAAAATACAGATCCCTTCGGCGGAAGAAACGCTACGTATTTTTCAGCGCACTAGTTAGCCTCCCACATTTTGCTCGGGTGCTTCGTGCTCGGCCCTTCAAACCTTAATATTTCATGACGTGCAAGACTGGTTAATGAAAAGCAGGAGGCCATCAGCAGAGGGACCCAATCCAGCGCCCTATATAACTTGAGAAAAAAAAAATGGTGGCGGGCTCTGCTATTTCGAACGTTTGAAAATGGGGCACAAAACATTATCTTCTGCTAATGCAATTCAACAATTTCTCATTACGGGAGAAAACATTCAATTATTTTTTTAAGGGGGGAAAAGGCATTTTGTGTTTTTGAAACATGAACTTTCACCCATGCATAACCAGTTGTGAGCAAAACTGTCCATTAGGAAAGTTGTACAAGCCCAGATACTTACCGATTTTTTTGAAAAAACAGCATAAAATTATATCTGCAGGTAATATTGATAGTCTGCTTTATTGATCATCAGCCTCGCCTGTTGGGCGTGATGAAGGTGTGGATGAATTATATATGAATTTTAAACCCAATTCAGACCCCATTCGGTTTCACTAGGAGCGCGTGCAGGATGCCAGATTGTCCGCATAGAGATGCACAAATTGTCAGAGAAGAGGGGTGGGGGGGAATTGGGAAGGGAATTAGAGGGTTAAGTGGGTATTGTGGCTGCTCTTTGCGGCAAGACACAAGAAGTCCTGGTTTCTTTGTTGTATAAAATCTTGGTGCAAGAAAAAAAAATAGGTTGTGTTCATTATGATGGGAGGGGGAAATTAATCATGACAATTTATCAACAAGTTGAAAATTTATGAAAATCGGGGCATTCTCCCAAATTCATTCGAGTATGATACGTTTCAAATTTTGCTATATTGGGACATGCGGAAAAATTGTTGAGGAAAAACGTAGGCATTCTGATGATCGTCAAATTAATCACGGCCTATAGTAATTTCTTTTTGGTGTGATATGTTGAAATCACTTGCTCGTTTAGCTGGTATCAAAGAAGTATGTTATTTGGACGTAGTGTACATTGTACAGAGACATAAAGCTGTGTCTGATAGTGGCGCAGTGTAAGCGGCATTGGGGCGTATAATTAACCACCGGTATATAACAAAAACTCATTCAGTATTTTGTATATTTCCACAGAATTTTTAAACTCAGGGCTAATATCAGAAGAAGAAAAGTTTGTTCTTTAAACATTTATTCGGTTATTCAATCCTCAATCAGTATTGTGGCCTGTTGAAGCCGCCCCCCGGGTGTCTGTGGGTGTGGGGTGGCCTGTGGCGATCCTAGGATTCTTTTATTAGATTGTCATGGGGGGGTTGGTTTCATCATCCTGTTAAAACTTCCTTCGATGGTTGTTCGTTGTTCACATGCATTTTCTTGAGAACGCCAATGTTAGTTGGGGACAGTAGAATGATCCGCGTTCCAATTCATGGTTACAGTGGATTTTCGAGCGAGGTTGTTTCTGCGGTGGGGAGATGTGGGGGGGGGTTGTAAAAGAGAGCATATCATCACCATTTGAGTCTTCTTCAATATATATATGCACTTAGGGTCGTTGGGTTGTTCGTAAAATGTGTTATTCAGTATAATCTGTTGGTTGTGTTCACCCTGATCGGTCTGATGAGTACGGTATAGAAGCACATTTTAGGGGAGTATAATATCATGTTTTATTATGTAGAGGAAGGCTTTATGGTGTGTGGATGATGGATCGAAACATGTGGGTAGCTCAAATACTCAACAGGCCAGAAATGTTGAAATGTTCAGCTCGCAGGGTGTGCATGCCATAGAGTAAAGCGAGGACCAGAGCAGTCTATATGCATGTATGCTATTAATGGTGACTATCAAGATCTGGGTGGGTATTTGGGAGGGGGACGGGTATCAGAGGTGTTCATGCATCAGGACTTCTCTTCGTGGAACATGAAAAAACAACATTGTGAGCTGCTTTCACCCAAACTCACCTCGGCAGCGAATTCCTGTGGTAAAGAATTGCCTCTTGTTCCATTGACTGTGACTCGTTAACCACAGCAGGGTACGCTATGTGGGTCATCGTGGCATGGGGTAAGCCTTCCACCCTTGTGAATTGCAAGGTTGGGCTTTGGGGGAGGATTGCCAGACACATGCATGACCTGTGTTGTTATTAAATCAATAAAACTGAACATACCCAGCATACAGCGGTTTAGAAGTTGTGGCAAAGAATCCACGCAAAGCTGGAGGTCTGGCTATGACCTTCATTTGTTTTTAAACAGTCGACATCATATTAATATTGTCCCTCACTGATGTCCTTAAACTTTTAGAACATTTTTATTTTCTTTGCATTTTCTGCCTGGCACTCTCCGTTGGAGAAGGAAACTTTTCATCTGTACTGTTTACAACCAGATAATGCAGCAATCATGCATTGTCCAATGAGATATGGTGATTCGGTTGTTGCATATTAATAACATGTTTATTTTCTTGCAGTGTAGGATTATCAGCTGATGGGTTTACGTAAAGTTTTATTACTGAGTATCCTGAAGAAATATTTGAGAAGGTTGGCGGACTACTATTGGTCTATCTTAGGATAGGTAGGAAAAATGGAGGAATGCATCTCAGAAACTTGATCTTTACTGTGGTGGAGCTTTAGAAATGTGTTATTTCAGGTAGGCATATAGCTGCAGGAAATGCTCATTTTGCTGACACCAATCAGCTGTCTTGATCTTAGAATGCATCAACATTCATGACTCTATTGAATCACAGACTTTTAACATGAAAAAAAAACTGTTTGATGTGTTCGAGGGCATCACTGTGTTCAGCACCTTCACCAGATTGTGGTCCTGGTGCTAGAGAAACTATCACTGAAACGTAAATGGAAGTAACTGAAACGTAAGTTAGTCCCGGGGTTGGCCGAGAGGTTTACATCCCATCATTGCGACGTAGTAGCAGCTGGCACAAACCGTGTTCTGGTAATTGAAGCATCACTGTTTATCCTGATGATATCGGTATTCGTTCATTGGCCAACTCTTCACTCTGTTGTTGCGGGAGGGGCATGGCCCCCTCGGAATGGTTTCAGCACGCTATTCAAGCGAATGGTGCACTGTATGTTCACGTAGTTGTTAGCAGGAAATTCATCTCATCAGAGCAGCACTGCCCGTGTGCTCTGATTTATGTCATTGATCGCGAGTGGAGTCATGGAAGATGAATTTTTAAAAATTGTCACACAGGTCGTTCATTTATTGGTGAAATCCTTGAGCTGGTATTTTCTGTGTGCAAAATACCGGTCTGACAAAACTGCATTTTTGGCATAAAATGCCTAGTCATAAAGTGGAAGATTAGCCTTTCATTGATTTTTGGAATCTTTGGTATCCCAATGGCTGTAGGGGGGGGGGGGGGGGGGGGGTTCTGGGCATACACATCTATGTATTTTGCCTGTAAAGCAATTGTCTGTTCATATATGCCCCATGGCAGGGATGATCTTATTCTAGTTCATCCTTTTCTTTTTATATTTTAATCTATGTACATCATTGAAATCATCTATTAATTCTTATTCTGAAAGTAAGTCTGAAAGCATGGTTAAATAAAAAAGAAAATCCATGGTATTCCAATAAGGGTTCCCGTTTTGTTTGGCCTATTGTCGCGTTGTAGTGGTCTGCAATGTTGCACTCGCCCACCCCCAACCAACTGCCTAGCACCCCCTCCCCACCCTCCCCTCCCGACCCGGTGGAAGCTCACAATGGGACTGGGAACTGGGACCAAAATAGGCTGTGAAAACAAGTGTAAACATTAATTTCTTATTAGTTGAGTTCCAGAGTTTCGATGCCTGTTCTCGTTAAAAAGCCAGCCCTTAGGGGGGTAAACAGTCTAGCACACTGGAGGAAGAAAGGCAGTGGGCCATCCCTTGAGGGGTAGTGATGAAGTTCCAGACATCTACAAGCCTTCAGTCCAGGGGAACCATTGGTCCAAGGCACGGAATTCACAAATTTATCAGGTGAATTCGATGTCTAGTATTTACAGAATGCTTCAACAAAGGCTGATGTCAGTACTGAAGTGCTTAAAGACAACTGCGGATGAATATATGAAGAGGCTAATATTTTAGTTAGCTGGAGAAGAAAAGCTGAATGGGTCAGTCCAAACGAAGTTCATACGTTAGTCCTTTGAAGTTTGTTGCATGTGTATTGTGCATAACACTGATGTCTACAACCTGCCGAACATCTTTTTGTTCCTATGAAATTGCCAACACTTATTTTCAACTTGAAAAGCATTTAGTCTAAGAGAGAGGAATGCTGTAGAGGGTTGGTAAGTTTTATGGTTACTTGTAGTGCGAAAGACAACAGAACTACTGCTAAAAGTCAACTTATACACAAACTGAAAACATGAAAACACATGACATGACGTCCGGGTTGTCCAAGTGTGAAGTATTGTGCAAATTGGGGATTCTATCAATTTCTCTGATAAGGACACCAACCACATCGGAACAACGTATTGGAATGGGGTTTGAAACATAAGATGCAGTTTTCCAGTCTCCATGATATGACATCTGTTGTATCCAAGCTTGCAGTTGACAGGATAGGGTTGCACTAGATGTGGATGTTGTGCGGTATGAATGTGAAATCAGTTCAGCGAGAGATTTGAACCCCAAGTCTCGAGGTGGAAGACCGATGCTCTACCAATTGTGTTATCCACTCGGTCAAGAAATGGTAGATCGACCAAACCCGTCTGCAGTGCAGGCGACGTCGAGGGCGCTCTCACTATAGCATTCAGAGCAGGACATCTACCAAACATTATGTGCAGTTACTCATGTCGATAAATTTGGCAACTCATCCCCTTCAAGTTGTCTCCTCGTAGCCGGTGGGCCTACCGCGGGCCTATTCTATCCTACCCCGACCATACAGGGAGTTCTATACGCATGACCACATTCTTTCAGTGCGCATACAGAATGAGGCGTGAGGGTTTAACCAGGAACCAATGTTTTTCGAAGATGTTGAGGAGGGAAAAACTATCGTCGACGGAAACCTATAATTTACAAGCAGCTATCCTATACAACTGATTTTAGTTTCTAGTTAGCGTAAATGTTGTCTCACCTGACCAACTTTGGCTTGGTGTGTGTGTGTGTACAATGCGTGGTGTAAACCGGGTGTGTGTGTGTCACATTTTCTCGTAGCAGGATTCTCCGAAACGTATGGACTCTATTTTTGATTCCTTGCGAAGCCAAAGAATCCATGCAGTCACGCGTGTGCGCTTGTGGTGTGTGTGTGTGTGTATGGTGTGTGTATGTGTGTGTGTGTGTGACACTTCGTTTCCCGGCGATATCTAACGAACGCAAGGCATGTATTTGTTCATATCATTTGTGGGTGTCACCCATGGAAGGGATGACCCCTATTGTTTTTGGTACCATCATGGTCGTTCAAAGGTCATGAGAGTCAAACTTTTGGACAGTGTTTCCGCACGATATCTACTGATCCGCAATCAATATGAAATTCATATTTGGTAGGTAGGTGTAACCCATGGCGGGGAATGACCCCTATTGTTTTTGGTGTGAGGTCAGGTCATTTAGGGTCATCATATGGCCTCTTATCCTATCTTGGCAACGACATTTTAGAGTGATGTCGTAATGGTAAGTTCTGTTCGTCTGTTGACTACATCTGTTGACCGACTTTGACCTCAATTGACCTTCTGACCTCACTTGACCTCTGACCTAGTGATTTTGCCTGCTTTTTTGTATTAGTGTTACATTTTCGAACCACCAAGTGTTGTTTGCCTCTTCATAAAATCTGGGTTGCTTCCCTTTCCCCCTCCCCTCTCCCCTTCTTGCCCCAATACAAGTATTCCCCCATGACGACGTACATTCCTTCAATTTTCATTTTATTATTATTCTGATACTTCTCATATTGGACTAGCACCAGTGACCACCTATGTGTATGTATGTCCTCTGAATCAGTAGTGTCAAGTGTAGCTATGGGTGGCGTGGGAATTTCAAGGCAGATACGCCTCTTTCTTACATCACCACCCCCCCCCCCTCCCCCAGGTTTCCATATGCACCTCCTATTTAAATTGAAAATGTAGCCCAATTTAAAGCCTGCATCACGGCCTCATTGACACTTCCCTACTTGCGTAAGGCAGAAACGCTTTTTCTTGCGTATACTTATATGGATATCGATGGAGGGTAGACAAACTGGCAATTTCTTCCATAGTCGTATTTTATTTACTCGAGGGGAGAATGCCAATTTTGTTGCTTGTACATTATTGAAACGGTGATATGATCTTCCCCTTTGCCCATTTAACGAGTTATTACAGGCAGAAATGCACACCAGAAATGTCCTGGCTGAATTCATTTGAACACCTATGTCTCCCAGCCATTACCTCTTTCAACCACTGTCTGCACTGGGGTGTATACTTAATAAGCCTTCAGTTTTGACTGTCAACATTCCAATCCGCAAAGGATTTAATCTCTCAAGCTGTGGTGTGTGAAGAAACTGCAAGACGTGAGAGTAAACAACACATAATAAACTTGAGACTGCCTGTCAGACATTCCATTGGAAATGGTACCTGGCACTGGCAATGCTCAGCGATTGCGATGGGGGAATCCAATTATTCTCTGTGTGCATCTCAGACTACTGATTATCTGATTATTTACACTTCCCTACTGTGAATGCGAAAAGCCCACTTCCAGGTTGTGAATGACTTTGACAGGCATGACTGACCATTGGGTATTCTTACCTGTGATTCATAGAAAAGCCCTAAGAGTGGTTACTGTGGTTGTGTGTAGAAGCATGAGTTGGGAGGAAGAAGCAATTGTCAAGGAAACTTTCTGAAGTAGGAAGACACAACATTTGTGGCATTTTTTTGCCCTATCTGAGCAAAAAGTGAGGGCATTACCCTGTCCCCATGAGCAAAAAGTGAGGGCATTACCCTGTTACCCCAGGCAAATGGGCAGGGGTTTTAGAGTCTATAAAGTATCTCTCTTCTTCCCCAGTGCCTCTCTACTGGTGTTGACTGTCAAATGATGTGACTATTTGGGAAAGTGTTGCCAGGATAATCACATGTTAAACCATTGGGCCAAACGTCATACTGGATCAACATTAACTGAGCCCCAAATTAAACGTCTCAACATGGGCTATATATACTAGAAAATTTCCAAAGATTCTTGTCTTTTCTATTATCTATTTGTTTATTATCGTGCAGCCAGAAATTTGTTATGGGAGTGCTGCATGGGGTGGGTCATATAGGAGACATCCTCAACCCACCAATGTAGAGAATATGTGCTTTGAAAGCTTGTGAAAAGTTTGACACAAAAAATAGCAATAAGACATTTGATGGACTGGTAAAATGGCTAATTGATACAAGTTTTCTGACGTTTGCACTTTCAATTGCATGCCACCCCCCCTTGTACCCCAGACCAAGTGAGTCATTGCACTTCAAAAAAATGATGCACCCTCCTCACTTGTGCTGCAAAATAATGAAAATTTGATTACACCCCAGTCACTTTGAAAACCACAGACTACTCTGCTGTAACAAAGTGAAACAATTGACTGGCACTGACTTACCCCTCAGTCACCTTATTAGTTAATAACGACATATGGTACATGACCAACATGTGAGACCCAATGCTATTGGGACACTGGACTGTACATCTCATGACTCGCCTTTGTACATGGTAGGGAGGGATTGCAATTGATAATATATAGGCCTGTTATGCATCTTGTTCTCTTCCCCACACTATCCTCCCTAAAACAGATATTTTCATTCTTCACATTTGATATGATGTTGGTCGTCGATTCAAAGAAATGCCACTTCATTCAGTCTAGCTGCTTTGACCACACCGGTCACTTATGAGTACTGGAATGTTGCTAGTATCATCATCATTTGCTTGCCTGCCAGTCTGCTGACGTAGTGTTACGGTCGCTGGACTTCCCACACGAATGGAAAACATGGGACCTCGTGTTTCTTATGACTCGTGACTTTACCTTCAGTCTTCAAGATATACTACTTACCAGGTTTTTTTTCAGTATTCATTTCAATTGCCCTACGGATGACTTTTGACCTTGGTTCCAAAAGCAAAAGTATCTCATCTCATGCGTGAGTTAAATGAAGGTGATCGTTTTGTGTTCAAGTTTGGTTTGAGTGGCCAACACACATCTTGCAGGGTGTGATTATAGCTGAGTAAGGGAAATGTCAGGAAAAAAGGCAAGGATCACTAAGCAGAGTTTGCGTTCTGTTTGTGTAGGGCGGGAAGAGTCTTGTTAAGACAATACAAAAAAGGGTCATGACACTACCATACTACGATACTCTTATCACAAACTATCACAATGAATGTGGAAGGTCAAGCAGCTAACAATCGTTCAATATCTCGGCAACGAAAATTTTGGGAGAATGTATAATGAAAGTTTCGTTGTCTGGGTGAATACCAATTTGGTGACCAACTTTGACTATTTGACCTAATTGACCTTGACCTCCATTGACATTGACTGGTGATTTTGTATGCTTTTTATGTGTTGGACGGACGCGTTTGTTAAGAAAAAACGAAAAAGGTCATGAAAATACATAACTACGATACAATTATCACAAGCTATCTCAATGAATGTGGAAGGTTCAAGACAGCTAACTTTTTAAAACACTGGCAATGTGGCATAATTGGGCATTTGACATCTGTCCTTCAGCATGATATCTAAGAAGCAAGTAACTATCAAGTTCAAATTAAGTGAGTGTGTGGATTGTACACATGATGAAGCTAACCCATGTCTTGGTATCAGGTCAAGGTCAAGGTCACATGGCATCTGCAAAGCTCGCAACGATTCATTGTACAGAGTGAGAACAAGCATATAGCAAACCAAACAAATATTTCCCCAGTGAAGACAGTACAAATTATTGAATGTCATTCTATTGTTATTCCTGATATGTTTGGGTATGTGTTTGTACTAGCACAAATATTTCCCCTTATGACAGTTGAATTAGGACAAAGTTTCTTGTGTAAGTCATTTTATGTAGTGTAGCACATGTGACCAGCTTTTATATGTACCTACTGATCAGTAGTTGTGTTGTACGGGTGGGGGTGGCCTTTTGGTTTGCCACGCAACCCAGTCCCCTTTATATTTTTTCCTGACCCTTGTGTCCTCCCACCCACCCCCCCCCCCCCCCCCCCCCCAGGTTCATAGGCGCTGATTGAAAATTAAAAATTGAGCCCTCCCTTGTTGAAGCCTGCATCACTGCTTTTAATTGACAAATTCCTAATGCAAAGCGAAGGGAAAGCCGCTTTGCGTTTATACCTCCTTCTCATTTAGTGTGACATTTTCGACCACCAAAGTTGCGTTGCCCTCTTCATAAAATTCTGGGTGGCTTAGTTAGTTTCACCATCTTCCCTCTCCCTCCCAATACAAGTCTTCCCAAGTGAAGACATGACAAATTCTTCAATTGTCATTTTTTATTATTTCTGATATGTCTGAATATGGACTAGCACCAGTGACCAGCCTATGGATGTAGTAATTACCTCCTGATCAGTAGTGGTCAAGTGTTTGCTATGGGTGGCGTTGGAATTGCAGGCAGATACTCCTCTTTCTTACATGCACCACCCCCCCCCCCCCCCTCCCAGGTTTTCATCATAGGCAGCCTATGGAAATTTGAAAATGTAGCCCTATTGTGAAGCCTGCATCACGCATTCATTGACAAATTCCTATTGCAAGGCAGATACGTTTTCTTTTGGCGTATACTTCTATACGAGATATGGATATCGATGGGAGGGGGTGTAGACAACTGGCAATTTCTTCCATAGGCGTATAGTATATTCTATTCCAGGGAGATGCCAGGTTTGTGCTTTACAATTAATTGCAAACGTGATATAATCTTCAAATTTCACATTTAACTAGTTATAACAGCAGATATGCAACCAGGAACAGGTCCTGCTGAATTCATTCAGAACACTCTTTGTAGCCCAGCCATATCCCTTAACCAACTGTCTGCATTTGTGTGTATCCTATAAATCAGCCGTCAGTTTGACTGGTCAACATTCCCATCCCTCAAAAGGATTTAATCTCTCAAGCTGTGTGTGTGAGAACTGCAAGAGTGAGAAGTAACAACACAAATAAACTTTAGCATGCCTGTCAGTCTACATTCAGTGTGGAAATGGTACCTGTCACTGGCCATGCTCAGAGAATTGAGAGTGGGTATTCCAATTATTCTCTGTTTGCAACTCGGTCTACTGGTTCTCATCTGATTGTTTACACGTCCCTACTGGGAATGCGAAAAGCACACTTCACTGCCAGGTTGTGAATGACCTGACAGGCAGGGAACTGAGCCATTGGGTATTATTACCTTTGGATTCATAGACAAGCCCACTAATAGGGGATTCACTGTGGTGTGTGTCGAAGCAGTGAGTTGGGAGGAAGGAAGAAAGCAAGGGTCGAGGAAGCCTCTGAAAGTAAGGACGGGCCACTTGTGCATTTTTTGCTATTGAGCTAAAAGTGAGGGCATTACCCTGGACCATGAGCAAAAAGTAGGGCATTACCCTGTACCCCCTACCCCCCAGGCAGATATGGGCAGGAAGGTTTAAGATAAAGTATCTCTCTTCTTTCTTCCCAGTGCCTCTCTATCTGGTGTTGACTGGGCGACATGAATGGACTATTTGGGAAAAGTGTATGCCAGGATAATACTTGTTAAACATTGTGGCCAAGATCCATACTGGGGGATCAAGCATTAATCTGAGCCCACATAATTCCGCATGTCTCAACATGGGGCTATATATACTAGAAAATTCCAAAGATTTGTCTGTTCTCCTAAAATCTATTTGTATTATTATCGGGGGCAGCCAATATACTTGTTATGGGAGGTGCTGCATGGGGGTGGGTCATATAGATAGACATTCCTCAACCCCACCAATGTAAGGAGAGAATAGTGATTTGAAAGCCTTGTGGAAGTTGTACCCAAAAATAGCAAAAGACATTGAGACTGGTAAAGTGGCCTATTGATACAAGTATTCTGAACAGTTATGCACTTGTAATTGCATGACCACCCCTTGTACCCCAGACGAAAAGGTGAGTCATTGCAACTTCACAAATGATGCCCCCCTCAGTCACTTGTGGCTGCCTGACAAATAATGAAAATTGATACACCCCCGTCACTTTAAAGACCACAGACTACTCTGCCGTATAAATTGAAACGATTGCGGCAATGAACTTACTCCTCAGTCACATTAGTTAATAACGACATATGGTACAATGACCAACATTTGTGAGGCAACCATCCTATTGAACACTGACGTACCTACCATGACTCTCCTGTCCATGGTATTGGGAGGGTGCATTGATAATATAGAGCCTGTAATGCACTTCTCTTTCCCACACATATACCCCTACAAAAGATCTTTTTTCACATTTGTTATATGTTGGTCGTCGGCGATTCAAAGAATTGCCCCTTCATTCAATCTATCTGCTTTGGAGACCACACCAGTCACTTATGAGTATTGAATGTTGCTAAAGTGATCCTCATCACTTAGTCTTGCCTGCAGTCTGCTGAGCTTAGTGTTACGTTCGCTGGGGCTTCCTACACTGAATGTAAAACAGTGGACCTCGCTGGTTTTTTGACTCGTGACTTGACCTTCACGCTTCAAAATATACTTACTTACCAGGTTTATTTTTCCGTATTGTTCATTCAAATTGCAATTGCCTCAGATGCTTTTTGACCTTGGTCAAAGCAACAAGTATCTCATCTTCTCGCTGAGTAATATTGCAGGGTGATCGTTTGGGTGTCACGTTGTGGGTTGAGTTGGGGGCCACCACACATCTTGCGGGTTTGATATAGCTGAGTAAGGGAACATGTAGGAAAAAAAGGCAAGGAATCACTACGCAGAGGTGCATTCTTGTTTGTATTGGCGGAAGCGTCTGTTAAGACCAAACAAAAAAGTCCAAGACACTACCAACTACGATAACTCTTATACAAGCTATCTCAATGAAGGTAGAAAGTCAAGACAGCAAATCGTCATAAAATATCCTCGGCAACGAACATTTGGAGGACGTCATAATGGAAAGTTTCGTTCGCTGGTGAAAAACTCTGTGACCAACTTGACGTCATGTGAACCTATTGACCTTTTGACCCATTTGACCTTCTGACCTTGGTGATTTTGCATGCTTTTATATGTGTTGCCGGAACGTCTTTTTCAGACAAACGGAAAGTCAATGACCTACCCCATAACTACGACACTCCTATCAAAAGCTATCTCCATGAATGTGGAAGTTCAAAACAGCTAAAACACTAAACCTGGAAAATCGTGGATAAATTGGTTTGACATCTGCTCCTCAGCATGATTCTAATGAATGCAAGTTCTATCAAGTCAATTAGTGTGTGGGATTGTACACATGATGAGACTAAACCCTATTGTTTCTTGTATCAGGTCAATGGTCTTCCAGGTCACGCATAGGACAATCTTTATATCTCTACAACGATTCATTGTACAGATTGAAGAACAAGCATATAGCCAACCAAAAACCAATATTTTCCCCCAGTGAAGCCAGTACACATTCTTGAATTGTCATTCTATAATGTTATTCCTGATATGTTTGGTATTGGACTAGACCAATATTTCCCCTAGACAGACGTACAAATTCTTGAATTGTCCATTTTTTATTAGCCCAGTGACCAGCCTTATGTACCCCTCCCTGACCATGAGGCAAGGAATCACGCGCAGAGTTGCGTTCATTGTTATAAATTTTGTAGTAGTAGCGTGTGGGGTGATCCCGATCTGATTAGATTTTGGCAATGTCGCCTCTTTAAGTAGGGCAACTAGCTATTTCATGTATTTTAATTGTTTTCGCTCGTTAGCAAGATTACGGACGAACATTAAGAGGTGTTATGGTGATATGGTTTCGCCTATACAGCTACAGGATAGCAAGGTAGAATAATTGATCAAAGTTTGTCACCAAAAACTTGGGTTGAGTCTATCTTCAGTCAGAGGAAATTAAACTTTAATCGGGGCACTGAGGTTCATTTCAATGTATTAATTTGGCATAATTTCATGCGAATATGAATTTTGGTCGAATATTAACATAGATTCGGGTCACGACGGTCAATTCATTGTGTATAATTAAGCATAATTATGCGAAGTTTGTAGATTTCCATGGAAACTTGATGGTTATGGTTTGTCTTTTACTCCGACGTTTTCTGCGGGTCATTCAATGTATCTAATTTACATAATTTATGTTACTTTTTAGGTTTGTTGAATTCCATGGAACGTCAACAATGTGCTAATCTAAGGAATAATTTGGCAATTACATTTCCACAAAACGTGATACTCCGTCCAGTGAAGTGAAGTCAGATATAATTGATTTTGAAATTGGTCCTGATTTAGTTGCCATTTCCAGGCCTGCCACCACTCTATATGTTTTATCTAAAAGATTGCTGTTATTATCTGCTAACTGGTTATTTGCCCTTGCCAACATCTGAGGGTGATGAAAATACGGAACATGCAAGTAAACAACCACTCACGTTTTGGTTGTAGTCGGTGGAAAAATTCGGACATTTTGTCGGACTCGGCCCTCCGCGGCCACGGATTAGATTTTCAGCCAGAATGTTAAACAATTGGCTTGCCATATACATACAATTCACTGAGATGCGCGAAACACTCATTATTCTGGGTTTTCCGAGCACCTCTGAAAAAATCAGATTATCAGCAAAAATTGAGGACATTTAGCCAGATTTAGCTCGACGGTCCCAACATGATATAAACGTCAGCCAGCAGAGGTGAGGACAGGACCTCCGAGTACATAGCGCGCAGTTCCTTGGGCGAAGGAAAACACTCCTTGCAGAAAATCCGATAAGCTACTATGCAGTTCAAAATTCTGAAATTGTACGTGGTCGAGGGAAGAAGAGACGGACGGAGGCCTAAGGGTTTGTAATAAAAAAGGTTTATGTCAGTTCCCAGGTCAATGAGAATTGTTTGTATAATTTAACTCACAGATATATATAGGCTGCATGAGGCAGAATTTCCATAGAGCTTGCGTAAATGAAGGGAATAACGGGACGAATTCCACACTAGTACAAAAATGTGTACCTTTTGTATTGGATTCCATGAAAATTCGCCCAATTCGTACTCTACTAACTGACTTACTTAACTCTTACTGCCTTTCCTGTGATAAACATCGTCGCATCTTATATAACTCATAGTTGAATACTGACTAAATATATGTTTCAAGAATCACAAATCTCATTTGGATGGAGGGGGGGGGGGATGGTGGGAGTACATGCTTTCCCATTGGCCGCCGCCGTTTGTGACGCCGCCACTGCGCCTTGCAATGGTGACACTCTCCCGGTGAACGTTGTGTAGTGTGAAGCCTTTGGTCATAATGAATAGTTGCAGATATTTGGCATCAAAGCGGACCCCCCTCCCATGGTAAAATCCATAAAATCATGCGTGTTTATAACACAAATTTATTATATTTTTGACATATGGTGTAATGACTCGTTTAATTGGGCTTTCCGTGTGGCGTGAAAATAGCCGGAATCTCGAGAATGTCACCGGAAGGAAAAATTTTGCACCTAAAAAATCGGGCAATCAGCAGAAAGATCGGGTAATTGTATAACTTTGACGTTTGTCTGCCCAATTCCCAATTCCCTGTTAAATTTTCATTGTATTATTGCGGTTTGGGCTGCCCTGTTAAATTGGGTGTGTCCCCTTTCTCGTTGCCGATAATATCCGTGATTTGATGGGGCTGGCAGAGAAAGCCAGCTGCGAGATATCCTGCCCGATTGTTCCACCGAAATTGTGACGGGGAGGTCTGCCCTGTCAAATTCCTTACTTACTTTCCGTCTCGTGATCTGCCTCCACCCTAACTGCGTCGCTGGCTGGGGGAACCCCAGCCGAAAAATGAGCCTACCAGAAAAACTGGACCTGGAATATGTGAAAAAAGAGAAAAGGTTATGGGGGCGGGGCGGACTTTTGCACGTACAAAGCAGGAGCTGGGCAACCGGATCGCCACCACGTCCCAAGCAAGCCCTCGCCTGAGAAAGAGGAGCATGGTGGAGAATTCGAATGGCCAGGCGATGAGGACGTTTGGGGTGATGGCGTCGTGGGCGTCGTCGTCGGTTGCTGGGTACAGGAAAAGCGGTTGGTAGTGTAGTGGTTTTGAAGACTCGTATGGTGGATTTTTTATATACTGCGTTGACCGGGCGCTCAGGCAGGCGGGGTTATGTTATATCGTCTTCGAAACTCCATTCATCCTTGCAAGGGGGTCTGTTTCTATTAGTCCGCTCGCTGTGTCGTAGTTGACCCCTGGTGAAGTTGTGGAGGTAAGTGGTTGGCTCTTTGATTTGTTGAAGAGTTTGTCTGCCAGAATCGAGAAGCCCGTTCGTGTACTGATGGGATGTTAGCGATGTTTTCCGTGCGCTCCGATGTTCGTCGTACGGGAAGATGGTAGGCGATTCTTCTGCTCTGCGTTGTATTCTTTCCAGTTTCTCCATGTGTCGCTCGTGTCCGTGTATTAGCGCTGTGCGGGTATTCCATTGTGGCGTATCATCATTGTGTAGACCGTCATGGTTGTGCTGGGTGCCGCTCGGGGGGGTCGTGTTTCCCGCCAATCGAATCGTGATGATGTCATTCTTCTGGTCTTGGTGACGATGGTGTTGTGGTGGTAATTAAGCTTGAGTTTTTGTGATCGATGTTGATGCCAATGTACTTGACCTGCTTTACGGCCGGATGTTTGCCGTTGATAGTTGGTTTTTGGGGTCTCGTCGTGGGGCGTCGCGTTTCTTGAAGTAGATACTTGTGACTTTTGTGGATTTAGTTTCATCGCCAGTCGTTGCACCAGTCGTTGATTTAGTTTATGTATTCTTGTAGTGTGCTATTTTTCCGCCCAGTTGCTCTCCGATGTTATGACCAAATTGGCAATGTCGTCTCTGCGATTGGGAGAGTTGTACTGTTGGATGATGTGGCTGTTGATGTCTGCGACTAAGATGATGTAGAGCCTAGGGTGACGGTGTGCCTTGCGGGGTTCCAGTGTTTAGTATACTCGTTGGAAACGGAGTTGGCCTACTCTGTATCGTGTTGTTCTGTTGTTTAGGAAGCGGCGATCCATCGTGTAGTTTTTACGGGACGTTGATAAGTCGTAGTTTTGAGTAGGAGGCCCTTCGTGGCCACATCCGGGCGAATTGCCTTTCCGCGTCGAAGAAAGCTGCGATCTGATGTCTGCTTTTTGCGAAATCCATGGACGTTGATTGTAGAAGTCTGAATATTGGTCGGTTTGTACTGCGTTTACTCTAGAGTCCCATCTGGCTGTCAGGGAATGTTATTTGCGTCTTCAAGGTAGCGTGTGAGTCTCTTCGCGATGAGTTTTTCCAGGCATTTTCCTAGTACCAGTAGTAGCTGATTGGTCCGGTAGTTGTGTTCGCTTGGGTGTATCTTTACCCGGTTTTCGGTAAGAGGATATTTGTTGCTGTCTTCATCAGACTTTGGCATGTGTCCATATTTGTGAGCGAGGCTGTGTAGATAGTGCAGAGCGCTGTGTGGAGGCAGGTGGCGCTGCTTTAGTATGTATGTACTGAATCCCGTCTTTTCCAGGGGGAGGTGTTCTTGGCTTTCCGAGCATACGGATGAGATCGCTTGGTGTAAATGCCCTTGTGTATATCTCATGGCCTCTCTTCTTTGGTTGTCAATTTCGTTCGTCATTGGCGTGGATATGTTGTGATTTTCATCTGTTAGCTCCGTAGCTTGGTTGTGTATTTCTTGGTTGAAGTTAGGATCGTCCGGATGTGGTGAACGGTGGCGAAGTAATTCTTAAATATCTCCGCTTTTTCGTCGTCGGTCGTGGCTGTTTGAATGTTGAGGTGATCGTTGGATATGTAGTTGCTGTTTTGTGACCGGGCCCAACAATTTTCTTTAGTGTTTTCCAGAATTTCTTTTTCTTGGGTCTGCTTCATTGGCGAGTTGTTGCATCTGTATCGTGATGGTCATCACGTTGTTTTTTTTATCATGTCTGCTGTTCGCCGGTTCGATGTCGTTGATCGTGTCGGAATTTTTGGTGCCTTGATGGATTCCTTCCGCTTAGTCGAAGTCTGATGTGGCGAGGATGCTTGGGATTGGAAGTTGGAAACGGCGCTGAGAAAGGTTAGTCGGGAATGTCGATCACTGGCCTGGGTTATGAGAATCAGTGATTTGCTGTGCTGCGATCGATTTCTGCTGCACAGGTAAGTTGGGTTTTGTGATGCGTTTCTGCTATGTGTACGTTGCGTCTGTGGCGATCCATTCTGCCTCTTGTAATTTGGCATTCGGCGAGGTGGGATGTGTGTGACGCTAGTTTGCCATTCGCAGTAGTGGTCTATGGTCTGAGTTGAGGTCTTCGCCGGCTCGAAGCTGTGACCATTGTAGAGGCCGTAAGACGATGCCGTAGTCGAGTTGATCTTGGTTTGTAAACGTTGGCCCGTGAGTAGGGTATCTTGGTTGGTTCCCCGTCGTTGAGACAGATGAGACGTCGTCGGTCTATACTTCCAGAAGCTGGACCCCTGCTGCTTTCGAAGCTTTGCAAACCCAAAGTCTCAATGTTTGGCGTTGAGGTCACCCATGAGTATGGTGCTGGTGTCTGGCGAGTAGGCTGTTGTTGATGAGTTGTTCAGGAAATTGCTTGGATGGTGAGGCGTAGACCGCTCATATTGTATGTTTTCTTCCCGTTGTTGTGTTTGAGTTTGAATCCCTCTGCTTCAATGTATTCTGTTGTCTGTGTTGATGCGGGTTGAAGATTAGCATGTTTGAATAGCGATAGACAATTCCCCTCTTGCCTTGCTGGTGAGTGGATTGTATTAGGGGTACCTGGTATGGTGACAGGGTCCCCCTGGGCGGGGGATGTCTCGTTGAGGCAGGCGACTCGAAGCAGGCTTTGTTCTGCCGGGAGTTAGGCGTTCAGGTGAGAGGCGTAGGGGTTTTTCAGTTCATTTCCTTATTGTGTTGTTGGCGTGCTGTGGTGTGCTGTGGTTCCATTTACTTCTTTTGCGTTGAACTGCGGCGCTCTCCTCTCCCCGGATTTTCTTCTGAATGGCCGCTGTGATGTCTTCTGGTTGGGTGATGATTCCAGCGTGCTTCCTCATGGTGGTCTGCGATTATCTGGACTTGTTCGTGTCGGTGATGACTCCTTTCCTCTGGATGCGTTTAATCCTTGATGAGGACCTCGGTATCCAGCTGATGATTTGGTGTTCGGTGGTTTCTAGTTATGTTTTTTTGGTTTCTTCTTCCATCATTTCTGGAAGGCGTTGCCTTGATCTTGTAGTGGGAATGATGGGGCTCTGGTGTTCGTCCTTCAGCTGTTGGATTCTGTTTTTTGGTGTTCCTCCCCTCCCCCCCCCCCCATGGCTTTTCATGGCTGTTTTGTGTGTGCCTCCATGTTTCTACGGTGGTCGAAGGTCCTGTTTTGTAATGTGATCGGAGGTGGTGGCTGCGGTTGACGTGTGGTGCCCGTTGCCGCCTGTGTTGCGTTGGTTCGGGTTGTTTTGCAGGTAGGGTAGCGGCCTGTTGGTGTTGTTCTCCTCCTCTGGATGGTTGAGTTTCGAAGGCGCCAGGGCTGTTTTATCAGCTGAACAAGCCTTGTAGCTAGCGATGTGGCTTCTGTGATGTTTGCGCATTCTGGTTGGTCCTCCTGGGTGTACGGCATTCGTGGAGGGCGTGTTCCTCCCGGCGCAGCGAAGACTTCCGATGGTGCGGCGTTGGCGAAGTGCCCATACCGTTGGCAGTTGTGGCACTGGGTGGGGGTGGCGATGGGTTGGATTCTTCAAGGTTATGGTGTTGTAATCCGATGTTGCTCCCATCGCGACGGCCCGGTCCTTCTCTTTTTGGGTGGCGAACGTGACCGCGGCTTCCCAGATGGGAGTTCTGGAGCCCGGTTTGTTGAATCTGCTGAGCGGGTTGGCGTGTATCCTTGGTTCGAAGCTCGTTGACACCTCTTCCTCCTTCCTCCTCGATCGACGGGTGGAGCCTGGTGATTGATAGCCTCTGCGGTGAGTGGCGATGAGGGGCGTTGACAGGGGAGTCTGGCTCTGGGTGGTAACGGTCAATCTTCGACCACGGTCTCTTCAGCAGTTTGGCGGTTGGGAGGTCTCATCTTGGGCGGCGATCACATAAATCCCCGTCCTTGTCCTGATGTCTAGAATCGCGGCGGCGCGGGCTGGTTCCTCGTTTCCCAGGTAAGCCCGTAGCTGATCCGATTCTTTATCCGGTGGTAAACCCATCAGGATCCGGAACTTGCTGACTGTGGGCCGACGGCTGGGGGGGGTGGCCCCCTTCACCTGTCCGCATTCCCCTGAGGGGGACTAGAGATTCAGGCTCTGGACAAGGAGGGGGTAGCTTGTTTGAAGGAGGAGGAGCTTGTTTGAGGGAGGGTGGGGGAAGAGGTAGACTTGTTTGCAAAAAAGAGAACAGAAAGCTTAAAAGTTTGAAGGAGGGGGAAGCTTGTTTGAGGAGGAGGAACTAAAAGCTTGTTTAGAAGGTAATGCCGGGTCGCAAACATCTTGGGAGGGTGCGGACCTCGTCGTGTTCCAGAATCTACACCTGGGGTGTGGCGAGCAGCGACGCCAGGCCCGGAGGGGGAGAGCTTGTTTGAAGGAAGGTCGGCTGGTTGTAGTGGGTGACGGCGGTGCCATCCCGTCGAACTTCGTTGGCTGCTGTGGCTAACCATTCGTAGTCCGCTTGTTCGGGTTGTACGTTGCTCCGGCGTTGGACCCTGAGGTAGTGGTGGGAGCGTTGGCTGCCATGGTATTGATAGAGTTGGTAGTGGTGCTGGTTAGAGCGCTGATTGTGTTCCTCGATTGGTTTCCCCCCCCTGTGAGAAGTGGGAAATTGAAGTTTTTGTTGTCAGGTACAGTTGCCTAATATTTGTGACTGAAGAGCGCTGGCAAAGAAAGCCCTTAGCTTCCGTGATTACAGCAAGACGTATTATGCCGCCGAACCCATCCATGACGGAGCGCAACTACAAAATCGCGGAAGCGGTTTGAAAATTTTACAAAAATGTAGACAGTCCGAACACTAAAAACTGACGCCTCTTTCATCATGGACACTGCTTCGATGGTCAGTTCAGTGTATTTGCCAAATGTTTGTAATTGGGGAAGCGACTGGCAGAAGAAAGTCTGGATGACAAAACGCACTGAGTGTATAAAACTCCATTCGGAATCCGACAGATGCTGGAAAAAGTTTTATCTTGTGTACGACTAACTGAATTGAAGACTTATCTTTTTGGCTACTTATATTTTTTGGTACTTATGTGGAAGAGTTTCCCCTTGTGCCCCTGGTCTTCCATATGTATATTTCTAACTGGCTATCATTCCTGTTGTAAAATTGCCAAGAGTTGATGCTGGAGAGTTTCCAGCATTAACTGATTTTTCAAATTACGGTTCTCAACAGACCTAACACAAGCCTGAAAACCAAGATGCTAACAGCGCTATAGCTATGGCGCGAGCCGAAATCCAAAAGATGCCAAACATGCCCCAGATTTTTATATTCTGTTCCGATTGTGGTAGGTCCAGTTGGATTTCTGGAGGAAATAGATATTTGTTTCAATGCAATCCTTGAATTGAAAACTTTGACTTGATCAGGCTGCCGAATCTTTCAAAAATTTCAACTGGTTAACTGGCCTAGCTGGCCCAAATCTTTATTCTGGGGCCCATCGTCACTGGCGCGGAGCGCAATGTTTGCCGATCTGATGCCGTTGACACTAAATTTCATCATCTTCACAGGTCCATCTCCGAGTTGGCGTTCGTTGGAATTTCTCACAAAATAACGTATTTGTCCTCTGTTGGAAAATCTTATGTCTCAGTGGGAAATTACATCCTTAAACCTGCTGCCTTTAAAAAACTCCGTTTTGTCAAAAGATTCTCCAACTATTTAATCTTCTTTTTACAAACTTTTTAGGGGTAAGACACCAACACCCCCCCCCCCCTCACCCTCTCCTCTCCAGCGTGGTGTATCCAGATTCTTGTGAGCATGTGCGGGGCGCTGAAGGTCGCGACCATCCGCTGGGGGAACAATTCCGTATACATTTCATATTTTTGCAAAACGCGGCGGAGCCGAAATCCAAAGATTGCCCAACATACCCCACATTTTTAATATTCTGTTCCGAGTTGTGGTAGGTGTCCAGTCTTTTGGGATTTTCTGGGGGAAATAAATTATTATTTCAATCATGCAATCCCTTGAAATATGAACATATGAACCTGGATCAGTGGCCGAATCTTTCAACTGGTCCACTGTTACTGGCCGAGCGGCCACCAATCTTAATTCTGAGGGCAAGCGTCACTGGTCGCGTAGCGCAAATAAATGGTTTGCCGAATTTCTTATGCCGAATTGACGCTAAATTTGAACATTCTTTAAGGTCCATCTCAGAGGTTGCAGTTGGCGTTGGAATTTCTACACAAAATAAACGTATTTGCTCTGTTGGAAAATCTTATGTATCAGTGGGAATCATTATCCCTAAGCTACCTTTAAAAATACGATTTGTCAAAAGATTCTCCAACTATTTAATATTTCTTTTTTACAACCTTTCGGGTAAGACACACACCCCCCCCCCCCTCTCCCCTCTAGCGTGATGTAGCCACGATTCGGGTTTTTGTGGCATGTTCGGGGCGCTGAAGGTCGGCGCAACATACCGCTGGGGGAACATTTTCCTATACATTTCATAATTTTTTGCAAACGGAATCTTGAGTCAGGAAGGGTAAGTTGCCCCCCCCCCACACTTCTCGACACAGCGGCGTATCTGGGGTCATAGTCCGAACTGGGATAGGTTTTTTCCGATGGTACTCTTTTTCTTTTTTCTCTGATCTCGCCTGAACAAGTTCAGAAGGGACTACTTGAGCGATCACTTTGTCGTGGTATGTTCTGTTGTATGTATTATGTTGTATGTATGTACTTTTGTATGATGTATGTAATGTCTGTATGTATGTATGTATGTATGTATGTCTGTATGTATTTAGTATGTATGTATGTATGGTATGATGTGTGTGTGTCGCACTTTCTCGTTACAGGATTTCTCCGAAACGGTCACACCGGATTTCGTAAATTCTGTATGTGGTACAAGGGTTGGGTGTACACGATCTGATTAATTTTGGGCACAAAAGTCATTAATTAAGAAGTAATTAGGATATTTTAGTGTACTTCATTGTTGGTTTCGTTAGCAAGATTTACGGATGAACGTAGTGCTTATGGTGGGCTTATCTTGCCACATAGGTGCAGAATAATGACAGGTGATGCATTGAATGATTTTCAGCCGTGAATCTCTAATGAAGCCGTCCGGATTTGCATGATTTATTCGAAATTCAAAGTTTGTCCGGAATCCTACGAAATTGGTGAATATATCTCCCTCAGTCCCGATTCCTTTTAACGAAAATTCGGTGTCACTGAGGTCAATATCCATGTGTCTAATTTGCATAATTTTAATGCGAATTCAATGTTCGTCAGTATTTCATCAAACGTTAGTTCCGGAAGTTTTTTATCATGGAATTCTCCGGTCCTGAAGTCATTCAACGTGTCTAATTTTTGCATATTTAGAGTGGAATTTTTTCATGGAAATTAGAGTGGGTATGGTTTACCTCTACTCCTCGCACATTTTTTACAAATAGACTGGGAGTTCATTCAGTGTGTCTATTGTTTTTTTTTTGGTTTTTTTTCAAATTTCAAAGTTTGTTCGATTTATATGAACTTGATGGTTGGTCACTTTTTATTCCCCAAAATTTTCTAAAAATTGACTCTAGTCATCGGGGTTATGTAGTGTGTATATATTTGCTTCATTCATGCAAATGTTCAAGTTTGATGAATTCCCGGGAAACGTATATAAAATTGATCCACTTGCCTAGGTTTTATCAATGAGAGTTGCGTATGTTTCTAATTTGCATGCTTTAGGCAATTTTAGTCAACCTTCCACACGAAGTTTCACTCCTTTGATAGCATGCTCAACAATCAGTCCTTATGAAGTTGAAATTGTTTTCCCTGATTGGATGCTAATACCAAATCTGAAAGCAGCACATGGATGTCTTATAATGTTTGCATAGTGACTGTTGAAGAACCACTGCGACACTGGGGGGATCGATCGCCTCGTTCTAGTTCCGCGTGCCCTTGTATGCACGCCGAGAGGTGGGAGGGGGGGGGGGAGTCATTATATTTTGTGTTCTCATGACATTGTTTGTCTCTATCTACCCCGCTTTCCCTTCCTCCTCTCCCACTTACTGCTCACGGTTGCGCAACTTTCCCGATATTAGCTTTCCTTTTCGTACTGCTTTTTCAAGAGCATTTCTCTTCTGATCCCCCGATCCCTGACCATGGGGCGATGACCATTGAACACATGGAATACATATTAATATGCACCTCACTCTACGTAAAATATGTATCATTCATTCATACGACTTGATCGATCTTGCATTATTATAACACCACCACACCAGTGGTATTTCCCCCAAACACTCAGCCATGCAATTTTCTAACTATTCGGAATCGCACTCTAGCTACATCATGTTTGTCGTGTCTCTCTAAAATTATATTCACGTATGAGGATATATTCCTCGAAGCCTGAACTTCTCGGTTCTCAGTTTTAATTAATATTCCAGTCACGTTCCGCTGAATTAGAGATGCTTCGTAACAAAACCGCTCTTGGTACTAAATTTCAGTCAATTTAGGCAATCGAAGGGTTTAATATCTTCGACTTCGAGGATTCCCGCTGGCTTCGGCCTCGAACTTTATCTTCAAGGGAAAAGAAATAGGAAACCCAAGGAGAGGAAAGTGAGCAAAAAAAAACCGTGACGATATACCGAAATTAAATATGAAAGAGAAATTTTCGATTCGGGATATACAAATACTGTTTGAGGCTATTGAATCTGGCATGTCATTCTAAATCGCTTTTCTACTCTACGTTATATATCCTGTGTGCCACAATTGTCTTTTGGCCTCCCAACCGTCAGCTTTGATGTATGTTGACCAAACCTGGCACAATGTTTTATGCTGTGACTCACGGGCATTTTCCGTCTATGAAAGTCAAGGTCAAAGGTCATAAAGAGGCAATATAGTCCCTGATATGTAAAAATTCAAAATGCATTTTCCAGCTACAAGTACTATTTGGTTTTCTTACACCGTGTCATAAGTTTCTTGGGTGGTGCTCCTTTCAGCTGTTTCAACAGATTTTACGTCCATTATTGCCGTTAGAGTTAAAATAGTACTATCTGTTGAAAAGAAGATCAAAAGGCCCCCCGCCCCTAACAGTCATTCTTTGTTGCATGGATTTTGACCAACTTGGACCCAATGTTTATTGACCTTTGGTCTTTGATTCTATCAAACTAGGACACAATGTTGACCCATGAGACATGTTTGACTCGTGTGAAGGTCAATGTCAAGTTCCTTAAGGGGCACTTATGTTCCAAATTTCTACTATCTTCTCCTACGACGTACATTAGATTTTCTTGAATCGGTGTCATAATGATCTTTAGGAACATATTTTGGAATGATGCAACATCATGTTATGCCGTTAGAGTTAAAACAGTAAATCTGATGAAAAGACGCATTACAGACCCCAAAAACAGTCATTCTTCGGTGGATGTTGACCAAATTTGGGCCCAATGTTTATTGACCTTAGGGAAATCTTCGATTCGAGGCAAAGGTCGTAATGGAGCACAATATGCCACTGTGTGAAATAACTTTTTCTCATTCAATTGGTCCTTCCTCTAATGGATGTCGGTGGTGTGAAACTTAGTTAGCATGTTTATTGACTGTAAGGCATCTTTGGTCATATGAGATCAAGGTCAAAAGGTGTTAAAGGGGCACAATAGGGCGGATTCAGGCCTTTTCCACCCGATGATCTTGAATACCGGTATTTAACACATCATACATTCGTCTTGTACATCTGTTGCGGTTTGAGCTACAACAGAATTGGTGGTCTAGTTTCCGTTCCCTCACCGCGGAGTTCAGTGTTTTCAAAACACGGGGCAAGAACCATCGAAATCTGACAGGGACGCAAAACGCGCGCACGCACATACACACACACGCGCGCGCATGGCTCGCGCTCGCACACACACACACACGCACGCACGCACGCACGAACACACACCACACGCACTCAACAGACACCTTTTCGAATGCATCATTGCTAGATAAACCAATCACCCATGGCTACCCCACCCCTTAATGGAGCTTCTCACAGTCACAATTGTTGTCATAGAGACTGTTGCTATTGCGACCGCAACAGTGAATACAGCGACTGGTTAACTGATTACACACCGATGATTGAAAATGGCTATGAATTGCCTATTGAAAATTATTTGAGCACTTATCAAAGCGTCCACCTGGCTATTGTTGACGTTGTAACGTTCACTCCTAAGAATGTGTGTAGAATTTAACAACACTGTGTAACTAGCACAGCTTCGAATCCTTCATTCCCTACACGGACTAATGCAAATCTCTTTGGCGGTACCCTCAACTGTGAGTGGGGTGATCACACGCAGACGACAACCCGCAGTGTCCTACCCCACGTTTTCTCCTGCTTCCAATCCCTTGTCCTGAGCATCCAGCGAGAAGCAAGGTTCCATTTGGTATACCCTACCTGGAATCGAACCCCGGTCCCTCCCGGTTGAAGGCCGACGCTCTACAACTGTACCACCACTCGGTTGGAAAACATTGTGTAAATATTTTGTATAAAAATTATAAAAAAAGTATGCATTTATCACATGGTTGTGTAACTTCTTACCCAACACTGGAAAAGGTTGGCTTGTTACACTACATTTTTAAGAGTGTTGAGCAATGCGACGAAGGAGCCACAAACGAGGGAAAGTGATGCCTTCTTCATGATGGCGATCAGAGAACTCGCTCAAGCCCTACCGCCACGGCCTCCCTACCCCCAGCCTCACACCCTCTGCAGTTGCCGCGTTCCAGACTGCACCACTGTATCCCGGTATGTGTGATGTTCCATTGTTGTGAAACACCAGATGTGACGTGTGAGTGTGACGTGCGTAGGCTAAGACCATTATTCAATACTAACTAGCAAACGCCCGAAACATAGCAATCATTCTCCAATGGCATGCATGGACGTGATCAGACGGGGAGAGTGGGGGGGATTCCTCCTTACCTCCCTCTAAGAAATGGTGAAGATCGAAACTGCTATATAGAATCGAATTCCGGCTGAGATGAAGAAGAAATACCCAATTTTCATAAAATTCCAAAATTCATCAAACAACTCGAGATTATAATCTTTCGTCGCTTCTCCACCCTGAATGGTTTTTCTCTCTCATACGGTAGATCTTGACATTTCCCCCCATTACTGGGAGTTCTAAGAAACGGAATAAAAGCAAATCCATAAAATGAATAAATAAATCATAATGTACATGCAATACGGTAATAGTGCTATTATAAGCTCACGTGAGCATAGTTCCATAAGGTGATTGTTAGCAGATTACAACTTAAACATATTGTATAGTGATCAATATAGAACAGCTTCGTCCAGAATATTGTATGTCATCGTATCATCGGCGGCTCGTTCTAGTTTTTTTCAGTTATGATGAACGCGCCCGAACAGAACGACGAACGAACGAACTAACAAACGAACGAACGTACAGACGGACCAATGGCGTAGCCAAGGGGGGGGGGACATATAAATGGGCTCGTTCTAGTTTTTCAGTTCCAGTCCTGGTGTGCAGTCTTGTCGTTTTTTTTTACACAAGAAATATTCACGCTGACTTATAATCATTTCTGGATTATGTATCACACGTATATAATTACGTCCACAACAACCCCCCTGCCCGATTACTTTCCGAGTGAATTATTCCAAAAGACGTGATTTTCTTCTGAGTCGTCTGAGAAATCGCCAATAACCACCACGTTCGAGTGATTCACTTAAGGAATATGAAAAGAACATAAGCGCGGGTATATACTCGGCTCAGATACTGCATTCTGATTGGTTTCTGATGAAGAAATACGACGTCTGCATAACACAGCAGGCAGGTAATAAACCCTACCTGCGTGTACTATTATGGTAATGGTAACAAGCGGAAGTCGGAACGTCTTGATAGATGCGACAGGCAAAATTCCTTTGGCGAATACCCCTGCATTTCTTCACCCCAAAAACTCCACATTTTTGTTTTTGCACATTAAATTGACCTGTATACTGACATTTGTCATAACCTTGGAATGGCTTGGAACATGTCTACCACATTGGCCTAATATTTGTTATCAGTGCCCAGTACAAAGTACCCAACTAAATCATTCCTAGGCCTGTATATTAGTTATATGTACCCAACAAAACCCAACATGTGGAAACAGCTCTTTTTCTGGGTCACCACTCACAATCTAGAACGAGATTTGTTAACAGACAAATCACCCCCCCCCCCCCCCTCCGACAATAGGTTTTATTGTCGAGCTAGGGCGTTGCAGACCTGGACCTTCTGACAGATGAGGTACAGTAAAACACTGCTCTGCAGAGGGGGGGAATGGAGTAAGGTAAACAAAAACCTCCTCTCACACTGTCACAGAAAGAGCTCAATGGAAGTTGGAAATTGGGGTAATTAATTCGATTTGATGAACATCTAATCACACTCTATACGAACATAAGGGAACTCAGCCTAGCCGGTGGCATGCTGCATCCACCTACCAAGTTTCAACTGATTGCATGTACGGTTTGGAAGGTATGAATGAACGTGACGAACAGAACGGACGAACGAACGAACTAACAAACGAACGAACGTACAGACGGACCAATGGCGTAGCCAAGGGGGAGGGGGGCTGGGGAAGGGGGGGGGACAAGGCCCCCCATGAAATCGGTCGGCCCGCCCATGGCCCCCACTGGAGATGGGGATGGCGTCATCCTTTTACCAGGGTTACCTCTGTTCCAAAAACCAACAATTGACCGAATTTGTCATCAAGTGACTTATTTGTAAAAACACCACAAGTCGTGCGCAATTAGCGAAATTTTCTCGCACTTCAAGCGTGACTCACTTTTTCTCGGTCTCAAACAACATGCACACACACGTATTATATATACATCCACGTTCACAATGCTTTTCATACAAACTTGACCATGCACCTCAAACAAAATGCCGAAGGGCTTAATGATTTCTTGACTTCACTGACTGCATTCTAGACTTATCGTGTAAACAAGATTTCTGCTTCGATCCCCAAAACAATAAGGATCATGTACTCATTATGAGAAACACACATGCCAAGTATGGTCTTCATTCATCCATCCAAGTGGGGTCCATTTACAAGCTGAAATTGACAAAGGTATCCACTGTTCAATATTCCTGTTTTTCCCCAAATGACCCAGGTCTACCGAATAACCCAGGCCTACATTCAACAATATAGGGTTCTTATATTCCCGATAAGAAAGCTACACACCAAGTTCATCAGAACCAACCATCATAAGGCCAAGAACCTTAGCTCAAACTTACCTCTAAACATGGACATTCCGGTTAACAAACAAGCTTCTTTTTCTTAACATAGGTCCAGAAAAAGGTATAGGTTTAAACATACTAAACTCCCCGGAAATCCAGTTGTGGAAACTTCGTAATAATAATCCAGTGCGTCCAAATGGCCGCCATTTTCACTGTTTGGCAGAACTTTGTCCCCAAATTATCACAGGTAATTGAAAAAAGAAGTCTACCTATATGTTTTGGAGGGCAACCGAGAAATTCACATCAACTTCTCTTTAGTGACTAAATGTCTTCTATAATGGTAATAAACCAGATGGCGCCCAAAACAGATTAAAATGGTCTCCATTTCTGCCATAAATATGCCTCCAGATTAGCATGAAAAGTAAAAAGTGTTGAATCCCAGGTTTTAATGTACAACAGATCAGGTGAAATAGGTACCTTAGTATTGGAAAGCATCAGCTTGCCTGGACCAAGATGGCCTCCCAAATCTCCCCCCCCCCCTCTTTGCTTGACCTAATTCGCCAATAAAAATTTATCTCAGAATCGACCAAAAATCCTGTAAAATAGATCTTCCGCTATCCTTCTCTTTAAACTATTATCTACATTAGGAATACCATGGTGGAACCCAAGAGTAATTTCTTCTCTTGGAAAAACAAAAATAATAAAAAATACAGTTGAACCGAAATTGATCTAGTTTCATGTAGATTTCTTCGTTTAAATTTGATCCAAACAACCTAGTAATGATAAATGAAGCAATCATGCCTCCGATATTCCGACTGGAACACTGTCCGCTACATTCCCATCCTCATTCCTGCAACGTTGTGATTATGTGAAGATGAATCTATAACTGACTGTACATGAATGTTTTGCGCGAGCATAAAGCCGTGCCACTATGTCTTAGAAGTTCTCACCTGTTGACAGACTGATTGTAGAGCACAGGATAGCCTGAGCTGTGTCATTAAAGTACCCTGTAGGGCCTATGTTTTACCATACCAATTTGAATAGAAACACGGCCTCCATCCGGGAGGGTGGAGGTGGTGCGTGCCCACATTCCTGGGAATGGAATATTCTCATCACCTTCCTGGAGAAGAGGGAAGGGTTATGCCCCCGCGGGTTCTCTGAAGGATTTTCCATTGGAACTGCAGACTTCTCACACATGGAGTTGGGGTGGCAAAGTCAGCCCCCCCATGACTTTACCGTGGATTAACACACATGGCATAGAGAAACATTTCCGTACCCACTTCTCGATTCAGTTGTTCCTGCGGGAAGAGCAGGGGGGAACCCGCTTCAGTCATAAGCGCATTATGTAATACATTATGCTACAAACAACACAATTTTCTCTTTTGCTGATTTCATTTGGGGGTGAAGTACTCAACTGGGCCGGATCCAGTGCACGTGCACACTCTCCTTGTTATGGGCCCCTGGACAGTAACTAACAATTGGCTGAGTGAAGAATATCACTCACCCACTCACTGATGAAGCAACATGCCCTGGACGGAAACTAGCCCACATTTGCCCGCAGCTACCAAACTTCTGGCTCCTCCAGCAATCGAATAGTCTTGGGCTTGTATTCGTAAACCCCCTCCCCCCCCCCCCCCCTCCCCACTCCTTGCGGTCCCCCGAAGCTGCGCCGCCCTTGAGCTACGTCGTGTTCCAGGCGTTTCCGCTGTCGATCCTAACCTGCGGGGTCCCATTCCCACAGTACACGTGGTCAGAGATCGTCCGCCCGGGAAGCGTTGCTCATAGGCCCGAAAAAGAAGTCCCAGAGGTGTTTCAAGGCACACCAGAGAACTCTGACTCCACGATGAGACCCCGCAACCCCTCTCCAATCCAGTCCATACTTTGTTGGAGCTAGTGTACTACCCTAGCACACACCTTGGACAATGGGGAAAAGGTCAAAGACTCCACCAGCACACTTAGCAGCACTCTCACTTCCAGTAATAATGTGCCTGGCAGTGAACGGACACCTAAGAGAATTCGTCATTTGTCTAAGATTCAAATAGCAAAATACAGAGAAAATGCACTCAATTGTCAAGTAGGTGTGTACAGATATATTATAGATCGATCGACTTTAAATGAATGAATTCAAAAGATTTCACAGATTTCCCGTTCGTCCGTCGCTGATATCCGACTAGAACCTTGCTATAAGCGGACCACTGAGGGCGTACGTAACTGATGTCTGCATCCATATGCCTTTTCCAACTATCAGCGCTATCACAGTCCGGACTTGAAGCCAACAATATGCTACGATGAGGTCACTGTCAAAAGCGAAAAAAACAGAACTAATCCCTCATTCGTCCATTTTTAGAGTAAGTACCCACTCGTTGATCGGCCCATTTCGCTGAATGAGAATTCCACCCTATTATTTCCGCGAAACTGTTCTATTATCGTGTTGCTAGGGTACCATTCGATCGGGAAACAGTGTCCGCTTTTACCCAGGGTGTCGTTGCGGACTACCCAGGTATACTATATACCTGAATACAGAGGATTCAGGTGAACAAGACGGTTGGCACACTATTCGCTCAGAATTCTCCAGAGAGCCTTGCAACACACATGTGACGGCCATCGTTCTAGGCCCCAAGAAAACCTCTCCAAATTCCGTATCCGCGCATACTGGACAAGGAGAGCCAAGATTGCTATCCCACATGAGTTTTCTTAGATGAAACGTCAGACTGCTTGGGATGCTGAGGTGCAGCAGCGACAACTGTTCTGATTCAGGATTATCCTAGCAAGACTGTCCAATATTTTAAGAGGAAAGTAACTCATCGCTTGGCAGTCCGCGATTGATCGCTTCCTTCCAGATTGATTGGAAGAGTTAGTCCTCTTTTCCAGTCAGTTTGGGTCACCCCATTGTTCTACCAAGCTTTTGTACAAGAGACCATTGCAACAACTTGATGGCTGCCTGCCCATCATCTCATTTTCTCGTGGTTTTGGCATGTATAGTGGTGGTATCACGGTTACTCCTCAGTTATCTGCTATGGAAACCGACGCGAAGCGTATTCCCATTCTTACTGATGTCCTTTTATTCTGCCCTTGTATTACCGCTCATGTTCACTGTCTTGTTATCACTGTGGCACAACATGTTCTAGTAATTCCAGTTGCAGTTATGGGAACCGACAAAGCACGTTCCCGTTCGTAACTGATGTCTCTTATCTGCTGATATTACGTTCTGTCCCTGTCTTGTTATCACCTGTGGCTCAACATGTTCTAGTAATTCCAGTTGCAGTTTTGAAACCCGACAAAGCAACGTTCCCGTTCTACTGATGTCTTTCACGCTGGTATGTATCCGTCGTCATTTCCTGTCTTGTTAACAACTGTGGGCACAACATGTGGCTAGTAATTCCAGTTGCGTAGGAAACCGCAAAGCACGTTCCCGTCTCTACGATGCTTTTTATCTGCTGGTATTACCGTCTCATATCACGCTCTAGTAATCACTGTGGTAAACACATGTTCCAGTCATAATTAAGGTCAGTGTTTTCGGTAAATCTATTTCCTGTCACTCCTTTAGGATTTTACTTTGTCATAATAAACTTGAAGGAGAAACTACAACTTGGAAATCACTGTGGGAACTAAACGAACATTTCCCTCAGTACTTTGATATGTCCTATTCCAGCTGTAGGTCATTTTACTCATACTTTGAACTAAAGGTTTACGCCACCCATGATGCTGTATTTCCCATGTTGGGACTCATTTTGAACAGCCATGATGTGAACCACAGCTCCCAAGCGCTGCAAAACTTAAGCAAATTAATACTCCGGTTTTCTGAAACGGTTTCTTCCACCTGCGCTGCTCAAACAATTCTCCAGAGAGCCTTCCACCACCAGGGACGGAAATCATTATGGCCCCACAGAAAACCTCTACCAAATTCCCGTTCCGCTCAGACAGGACACGAGAGCAAAGATGTTATCCACAGTGAGTTTCTTGTGGATGTAACCCGACTGCTTGGATGCTGATGTGCAAGAAGCTGACAACTATTCTGTTTTCAGATTATCTTCTCCTATCAAAGCCGTCGATATTAGAGGAATTTAACTCATCTATTGCAGTCCAGTACTGCAATCAACATCACCCTGCCCTTTCCAGATTGATTGTAATAGTTAGTCCTCTTTTCCCGTCAGCTGCAGTTGGGTTGGGGGAACAACCAGAGTTCCAAACCGAGCAGTAGAGAACCATGCAAACAATTGATTGGCAGCCCTGGCCACCATCTCAGAAGCATCACTGGGTGTAATGCCCTGAGCTTTCCCGCCCCTTCCCTTCAACTCAACTGGCCTTACAATTTCCTCATTAGTAGGAACTCATAATCACCGCAGTTCAAGCCCACAGTGGGGTTGCAACTTGCCAACTTGCCATACCGTATATATATTTCCGAGCTTGGAAGCCAGCCTCGTAAAGATCCTCAGATACCCCCCCAATAAGGTTCTGAGGTGAATACTCTACTGGTAGGGTGTCTATTGATAACTTGTGTATGAGTGCAACTGGTTCTGCAAAGGACGGCACCCATGCCCACACCACTACCATAAAAAAATATGAAGATATTTCAGTCTCATTAAATAATGTGAAATTGATTTGTCCATCTTTAGGGTATTTTGAGCTAACGCTTATGGCCTATCAGGGATCTTCTTTCCCTTCCTACTTTAAGAGTGTATTTTGGATGTGTACTTTGATGCTACTGGTAGACCTCAATTGATTAATTGCCAGTTTGCGGCCATGCGAATCTCTCTATAGAAACATTTGATTACTCAAATTATAGTAACTTAGAATTCCTCATACACCTCAAACCATTTAGACAGATGTTGTACTTCCAATGCCACTGTCCCGTTTTTCTTGAATCCTATTGGTCGGCCATTTTTAAATCATTTTTTGGGCGCCACCACTGGTTTATGTCACATAGAAGCATCGGATTACTACAGTGACTGTTTAATTGAATTCCTCGTGCCTCAAAACATATAATAGACACCATTTCCGTTCCTTGTGATAATTTTGAGACAAATTGTGCCAAATAGTGAAATGGGCGGCCATTTTGGACGCGATCTTGGTTTCGAAGTTCCACAACTGAGATTTTCGGGAGTTTTAGTTTTCTTAATCTACACACACATTTTCCTGACCTATGTTGAAAAAAATCACACTTGTTACCAACATGTCCATCTTTTTTTTATCTATGCTTCTGCTGGAGTGAATCTGTTTTTTCACGCCGGTCCCAGTAGTTTGCTATGAGGTGCCACAATCACTTTGGCCCACCATGGGATGAGAGACCACCGTCATTGCATGTTGGGTGGGATCGTGTCATCGTATTACATACACAGCAATTTAACACTAAAATATACTTTTCCTTTTTCTCTGAAATTGCCCTCTTCTAACCTCACAGGAATCCGGTCCACTCAGTACAAGATTTCAGCTTGATTCAGGCGTTCCGGGGGGCAGCTTTCTTGGCTAATCCTATGTTGGCGAGAAATACATTCTCATAATTTTTTTTCTCAAATGCCCAATTATTTACGACGCCATCAAAGCAATATAGTTATTTGTATACGTACCCCCCCACCCCCCTAAGAAAGCTCTCTACACCTCTATTTTAGCCTGATCTTGGCCAATTGATGCTGTATTCGTTGTGTGCAAGTGGGTAGACCGCTAGTGTCTCAGATGACCAAATTCAAATCCAACACAATTGTTCATTTTACACTCATCATGCATCTAGTACGTGAGTTTTTGGTAGAATCATGGCTAATTTTTTGCGATAGCCTATGTTGGAAAGGGTTCAAATTCCACGGCAGTGGAACATTAAAGGCACAAAAAATATAGTCGGCTATATTAGGCCACTACTTGCAAAATTGCCACTAGACTAACGTTAAAAGTCAACTTGGGCCATAAGGTTCTCAGAATCCAAACTAATAAAATCATTTCAAAAATTTTGGTTGTGAATCTTCAACAAAAAATACACGAGAAATTGCCGTCTCCGGCATTGGGAGGTCTCTCAGACCAAAAATTTCCTGGTACGCTCCGCGCCAACCACGGCTGGCTCTCCGCTTAGAGGGTCAACATATTGAATCGCAAATGCACTGCACCCCCCCCCACCCCCCCCCCCCCCCCCCCCCCCCCCCCCCCCCCCTACCAAACATCGGCACACCCCCATGGCGCACCCTACTGAAAAAATCCTGGCTACGCACCGGGGACGGAAGGAGGGACATGATGACTTGTAGAGCTGACTCTCCCGCAACTAAAATAACCAGAAGCGGATGGCGCGTATGAATTTCAGCAATTTGCAGTTGATATCAATTACGCGAAAAATGCTGTCAAATGGGGTCCCGTGGGCCGAAAACGGAAGTCGGTTAAAAATGACTACCCGGAATAACATCCATAATCCAAAAACGAGACACACTATGCGAGAGCAGAAGAGGAGAAGAGAAGAACGAAGAAAGACGCGTTTTGCGAAGAAACAAATCCGAGAAGGCCGCCGGGTCGTCATGCAAGACAACGCCATTGCTCTTGAAAAAACGAACACAAGCAATTGAGCGGCAATGCCATACTACTACTTGTAACTATTGAAGAGCAAGCAATTGCATTTGGATAGGTCTATTGCAAGGGCAACATACGTTGTTATTCTGTTTCGTTAGAACTTTAGATGCAGGCAAAGCTGCGGAGACAAATTCTACGTAGAGAAACCTGGAGTGAAAAGTGCCAGTATGCGTTCGTAATTATATCAATGCAGGGTGCAATCGTCTTCCAGCACGGGTTAGGGGGCATTTGTTTCTCTTCTAGGCCCATAGTTGGGGAGACCGATGCAAAAAGTCGTTTACATGCCACGAACGCATAGCAAGTTACAAAAACATAGTTATAAATACGTAGTATATTGTTTATCTCTATATCCACATAGTGTTCCGTCTTATTTCAAACGAGAGAGTGGGTTTTTGTATGCAATGATTTATTAAGTGTGATCGGGAGTTACAGATAAGACGACCTCCTCGCGGGTGCATGCAAACATAAAGTATGCGGGTCGGGACTCATGCAATCGTATTACGTAACACATAGCAGCGTCACTCTATATAGACGCGTATCGTTTGATTGTCGAGCGAGATACACAGTCAACCGACAAAATATTAAAAATAACAATAATGATCCATATGTGCCGAAGCGTGCTGATTTGCGTAGACATGGAATCGTCAAATATCAAGGTGCCTCTGTCTGGAAGCATGCGGCCACGCCCAATTTCGAACGGAATCGTGATACTACTGAGAACACCTACGCACAATTCCAATCGTCCACGACAGATCCTTGAAACGTTATTGCCCCATTACAGTATAATAGGTTTCGTCGAAAATCCCAAACGGATTTTGTCAAATTTCGGCTCAATTGAACATGTGCTGATGAGTTATCACATGCAAAAAATACCGACGGACAACGTTTGCCACCATAGAAAGAATATCTGTTAGGAAATTTGAATTTACAGTGTCTTTGTGGATTTGCAAACACTCAAAATGCTAGAGGGGCTGTCATGTCTCCCACAAAAAATATGCAGCCCGACTGACTGATATAATCCACTGGAATGGCGCACTGCCAGAAATTTCCCCGAGGGTCGTAGATAAAGCAGCAACGTCGTAACGCTAGACGCTCAACCACGTTGAATAAAAGTAGAAATGGACCAGTCCTGGGGATTCTTCCAAACGACGCCCGCGACGTGCGAGAAAAAATAAAGGAGAACGGCGTAGGTTTCGGTTGCGATGACGAGGGAGGCGCTACCGAAAATAGTGGCGAGATGAAGAGGGCCGAGTAGGGCGATAACGCCGTGAAAGGAGGAACAGCTCGCTGATCACGGTGATGCGGTGATGCGGCCCCACTCCAAATATGCAAGCATGTCATTAAGGCAGATAGGGAACGAAATTGGGTTTCGTAAAGCATAACCACTGACGTTGGGTAAAGTCTTTCCTTAACGAAATCGGACTACCAACTTCCTGGAAGTGTGTGGCTGGGGGAGATATAGATGCACATGGTAGTCCGAAACAAACTGCCATATTTATTTTTTTTATTTTTTTTTTTTTGGTGATTTCCATACTCGAGATGTTGAGAGACGAAAACTACAGAGAATCCGATCAGCATGGAAACAACAATGCATTGTGAATCTAGCAGTGCCTCGTTCACAATTCATCTTTCAACTATTCGCAGCTAAAGTCCGGTAAAAGCAACATCATATCGTTCTGGGGGAGGGGCTAGCAAAGAGAAAAGCGGGAGGTAGGGGTGAAGGGAAGTGTCATTTGCAGAGTCTTAAAAATACCCTGAAAATAGGCATGGATTTTAATTAAGATGAGAGAACTGCAGTCCAAGATATGAGCTAGGTAGGACTGACTCAACTAATCAGGAAGCTAGCGAGGATTCCAGCATGCCATCCGTAGAAGAAATTTGTTTCGACGCTCGTAAACAACGCTATGGGCAACCAAGGTCCGACACACGTGTCTGACCACATTTCTCGACGGTTCTGGCCACCAAGGTCAGAACACTCGATAATCATGTCGCCCTTCAGGATGTCTACGACACGGTGTTTCCCTGACATGTTTTCCCAGTGAAGCGCTCATTGTTCTCCCACCTAAAACAATTCAATGTCCTAATTATACCCCTATGACAACCTTGGCAGTTACCGCTTCTCGCACGCGTTCGCCCCCGTTAATTCTTTAACTGACAGATTGAACCGGCCCCCCCCCCCAGGCGCGTAAGGAATAACACCTATCTAAGTTTCTCTCGTACGGTAGCAGACATAGAGGAATGCACCGTCACCACGTTGTGCCTTCACGCCACAAACCGCAATCATCTAGTAGCGGTCGTGGAGAAGGGAATTGATATCGCAGCCGTGTATTCCGCGCCGCTCACCCGCCTTTCCTCGAAACGCACCATGCATATCATCATCATCCTCATCATCATCATTATTAGACATGAATTTCGATGTCCACTTGATTAAGTAGCTACAGCTACATTAATAGAAACGCACCTGGTTGATGTTGTCGACACAAACACGTATCACCATCCGAATCGCTGTTGTTTGATCAATCATTCATACCCATATGGTGGTACGCACGTGAGGTTTTTGGGGGGTCTAACCATCATCGACCCCATCTACACAATTGAAATCATGCCTGAAAACAGAAACTGTCTTAATTTCATCTGCCGTTTGACAAGCTGCTTCTGTTTCGTTTTACACCAAATTGTAAGAGTGATGCCAGACATGAGGGCGTCTTTCCGATGGGTTTCCGCGCGCAACTTTCCCAAGACTAATCTCTCGGTGTCGGCCGCGTGCCACTGCCTACACACGGGCATTAGGTGTGCCCTGCGGCGCTGCGCACGTGGCGGAAGTTTCGGCTTTGGAGAAATGACCCGAAACGGATACTGCCTGTCACACAATGTCTAGAACTCCCATTTTGTTGCCTGATATCTGAACGATATCGTCCGCCTTGTTTTTACGCTCAGTGCTGTATTACCCGCTGGTCTGCCTTCTGCTCACTTTTGCTCAGTGCAGGCACTCCTTGAATCTCGCAAGGAAGATATTTCATCAATACGTTAATCGCATGCAATCACGATCCAATAGCATTCCAAGTCGTCTTGGCATCTATTGCAGGCCGGCACATTACATTTGTATTGGCACACGCAAGGGCGAAGCGTATAATTATTTGCTCGCTTATTACAGCTGAATAATCCAATACTGAAGATGAGACGACCTGACTGCCTTAGGGTGAATGCTTCGGTTTCCCGACTAGCTGCTTAGATTCCTATTTGTCTTCCTTAATCCTCATGAGGCTGCTGAAAGAACGAACCCACCCTACATTGAGGATTTGACGCTTAAAGGAACCAGGTAAGCTGGCTAATACGAATATACAATGTCAGTAACTAACAGAGTATGAACCGTACATCTCTTCTCTCATCTCTCAGTTCAGGATAGTTCACGGTTCAGTCGCTGCTCTGTTCAATATTGACATATGATAGCCCTCTGCCTCGAGATGGATTTTCCCCGGAAGACTGGATGTCATCTACGGTCGCTCCATCGGCTATAGCATCAGGTCAAACACCTCGATTGTTGGAGGCCTTAATCTGTCCAAGTCGTGTTTATTTTGGCTTTGGCGCGCAGTTTTGCGCATTGTACACTCCGAATCAGCACAAGGCGGTTTTTTAGTGTCAGTCATTTCTGCTGGAATAGCATTGCACATTTTGATAGTGGTAACAATCACTTCTGTACCCACATCAGGATCCGGGATTCTGGGAGAGATAGCTGGGATCACAGTAGTATCGCCTCCCTGCTTCAATCAACATAGGACGTGATAGATGCTTGCGGAGTTTGACATCGTGTAGCACCCTATCTGTATTCTTTTAAAAAACCAAAAACCTCCTCCCTCCCTCCCCCATCTTGATGACGTTCGTTTTTACTATTCTAGTATGAACCATAATTGATGTTCACATTTCTTCCCGACCTTGAATTATATTGAGATGGCCCAGAAACAATATATTTCTTCTCACATATGCGCTCATATGCCCAATTCGAACTTGACAGAATGTTGGTTTTCCTGAATCCTACTCACAGTCTGTTTTCGTTCCTTTTTTTTCTTTTTCTTACCCTCTTCCTGAAATGAATTGCGTTTCAAAGAGATACTTAAAAAATAACGATGTCTTCTTTCCATATGCACCTACATGCATGCTTTTTCACACTAAAAGAAAAAAAAAGAATTAAATTTACTTCCTCCGGATATCGTTCTGAAAAGGTGCTACTCACATACACATGCAACACACGCGCGCGACCGCACCCGCACCACGCACACACACACCACACCCATCGCCATAGTGAAATCTTGGGTGGGTGAAAGTGGATCTTACTCTGATGTTTTTCTGAATTCACGAACTTGGTGGCGTTTACTATAGTTTAGTCCGACGAAAGCTTTATAGTCATTTTAGGTATCCGAAATCATTCCATCATCAATCTTTTCTTTTCAATTTTTCAAAAAAAAAAAAAAACGGTCAGGCCTTTATCAGGTCATCGGTGGATTCGAAAAACCCTAATATCGTGGAAGCATTTCAAAGTTTATCAGCTTTTTTCCGACATTTATCTGACTACTATTGGATTCGCATTTGAACCCGGAAATTCATTCTCGTGGGCAAAATCGAACTGATTCCACCTGATTCTTTTGTTGCAGCGGTTTTTATTAGTGCAGCAAATAACTGACAGGACTAGGTGCCCCAAACAGGGTTCATATCGCCGATGTGGGGACTTTGTAACAGCAACAAAGTGGCAGAACACTTAAGGACCCCCAAAGCGGATTTTCTCAACTCCGAATCACTCCTAGGCCCCTAAGTGGGGAGAAGTATGTGCGGTATTGCCTATCTGCGCAACGCTTGATCGCCCGACGGTTGAACTCCAATCCAAACCCGACGGGAACAGTCAAACAAAACATATCAAGAGTGCTGATTTCTGAGTAAACGAGCACCACAGTAGCTGAAAGGACGTCAAGTATCTCAGTCATAATAGTAACAACAAGCTATCACAGACCACAACAAATAAAATACTATAAATCCTTTTTTATGAGACATGAAACGTTGTCAACAACAGGCATAATGGCTGACTGGCAATAACATAGCGTCGATCTCTCAACATCATCAACACCCACGCTCCTCGGAATCCCCTCCTCCTGTCTTCATGGAAAACACCTTCGCCGTGATAACATTTCGCTATCCATCGCAAGACCTGAGTTACAAGGCCGCCTATCCGGCCGAGGTGACCCGAAAGACCGACTCGCCGCCGGTCTGCTGGATGAACTTTACTAAAGTGAACACGCGCAACGAAACGCCTTGATAGCTGCGGACGGAGGAAGCCTGTGGCAAATCCAATGATGTCTTCACCATCTACATATTGTATGCTCGCCCAATAATGACCTTTACAGACATCTGTCATACCTTGGAATGGCTTGGAAAATTTCTAACACATTAGTCTAATATTTGATGTCAGTGCCCAGCACAACAGTACCAACTAACTCATTCCTAGGCCTGTATATAGCTTTATGTACCCAAAAAAATGTGTGTATCAGCACAACTCTAGGCCTGTAGGTGCTGACAGCAAGGAAACACTCCCTGCTCTACAAGGAGACCAGCCTGCAGCTCCAAGGAGTGATGTAAACAAAACCACTCTCGCTGGTCGCATGTACGGTTCAGAAGTTACGAATGAATGTTGACGAACAATGGACGAACGAACGAACTCTAAACGAACAGACGAAAACGACGAAAGACGGACGGAGAGACATGAGACTTGTAGGGCTGATACCCGCAGCTAAAAAGAGAGCACTCCCCAGGGTTACATGATCTCAAGGGCATCCGAAATTGAGAACTAATCAGTCATTGATATCAAAATATGTGCAAATATCATTGCATTACGGGAAACTCGGGCCCGATTTATTTCGAAAAAGAACCACGACAATGAGCGGATGGATGGGAAAGCGATCTAGTGACCGTTCGCGATCAAAAAAATTAGATATAGAAAAAGAAGAAATATGGACCAATCTCTGGCCACCATATCAGGCATGCTGGCGGCCCGGCAAGCGTAAACAAGTTGGAAAAATCAATCAGTCTCGAAAAGGTCCTTACCAGTATCACAGCCCCTCCTCTATTTCGACACTCCAACACTATACACCTGCTATTTGGGGGACACGGTATCCAGGCCCAAATTCCGTCCAGCCCCATCATTTGCCGAGGCTGATTTCGCTACTTGTCTGTGAATGACGTTTTGCCTTGTTAGAAAATGGAAGTGAGTCGGGTATTGTTTGTAATCACCAAAACATCTTGAGCAAATTGCAAAAAGCCCCAAAAATGATTCCCCCTCACCCCCCCCCCCCCCCCCAGGGAAAAAACCCTTGCCCTGGATGCAACGAGTCGAAATGTCAATTCCGAGAGGGAAACGTGGGGGGATTGTGACAAAACAGGCGTGTGGAGTTAAACCATGTTCGGCCACGGAAAGTGGGGGAGGTTAATGCAAACCATCCGATATATGACGGACAGGCAAAAGCAGCACACACCATACGAACCACTAACGGACCCATGAGTAACCCACTATAGAGTAACCCTCGGTGACAGTTCTTACACAATACAATTATACTATTGAGCTTGGACGGTCGGCGTACGCAAAGGCTGCCTTAATCGGTCAACAGACCTATATTCCTAAGTAGTTATTCTCTTATGGACTGACTGAACCAATTTAATTCGCTCATTTACAAAAAAGTGAGCAGTAAAGGTGCTTTTAATAGGCCACGCGAATGTGCAAAGTGCGATACGCGACAAAAAGACTATTTTTCGACTGTGTTATTATATGGTCTATCCATAGGCACGCGATCCGAGAATGTGCGAATGGCGATTTTTTTGTGCGCTGGCCGTGGTCGCGACAAACAAACCGAATTGTTCCGGTGACAATTCAAATCGTGACAGCTCGCGATTTATGACCGATATGGAACCCCGAATGGGACACCGTATAATGAAAGTTCAGTATTTTGCCTGCAAAATAGGCACTATCGTGTCACATTACATGTGCAATTCCCTTTATTTCGCCGTTAAATAGGCATATGCGTTTATTCTACTGTGCCATGTGTGCGAATAGACGCTGATGGATGTTGGAGCGTTTTATAACCTGATCGGGGGAATTCTCCCCAAGGTCTCGGGAATCTTCCGCACACGGGTGATTAAATCTCGCGGGGGAATCGACCAGCCAGGCGAATGTATATTTCTAGCCTGCTTCTGACCCACCCATGGCATGAAAAAACCCAAATTACTGACAACGTCATCCCGAAAATGTCATTGCCATGTCTATTATTTCACTCTAATTGAATGTCACTCAGCCAACCTCCAATGTAGCGTGGAATTTCACTCTAATAGAGTGAAAGTATCACTCTATAATGGGCGAAGACCCGTGATCGTGCTCTCTATGGAAACATTTTAGTGGTCAGCTAGCACACTACGACTTCCACTCTAGAAGAGTGATTATGTTCAATAATGGGCGAAAAGTTTTCACAATGGAGTGAAAGGAGTGAAAGTGACATGGAATGATGACACACCGCAACACTTCATGGGAGTGTACATTCACTCTTCTGTTTTTAAGAGTGTGTCGCCCATTTACGTTGGAAATTCGCGAAGGGACATACAGGCCCAAGCCTAATGGGCCTATAGGCCATAGCTACAGTCGTGTCGTCAATGGGTGATGCGTCTCCTTGATTTTCTTCCAATGAGGAGGTAGATCCTGTGGCAATATGGAATCTTGCCTAAAATTGATTTGCTTTGCGAGGCGCCATGTTCCTGTCCGTTTTCTCGCTAAATAGCGCTAAATGGCCGCTCATCTAGTTCTGTATTCCCCGCGAATTTTATTTCGCGAGTCCGCGATTCGCGTGCCTAGTAAATACCCCCGCGGAACAGCGACACGCGATTCCTCTTCGCCAAATGCGAATCGAGCGTATCGCCTATTAGAGATTCGCGCGCCTAGTAAAAGCGCGTCCAGCGGAACGGTGGACTACCACAAACAATTCGCGAAGATCCGCCATCGGCAAATGTGGCTGGGGTGTGAGAAAGCTGGGACGGGATCGAGTCCGAGAGAGGTGAATGGTGTTTGAAGTCCCGGAAATAGAGGGGGGTGGTCCGGTAAGGACCTCGAGGCTTAATTAATTGCGGACACTTAAGCAGCTTAGACGCTAGCGTCGCAGACTTTGTCTGATATGGTGTCAGCATGGTGTGGGTCCATAGTCATTTCGCGAAGGACGGTACTAGGTACATGCGCAATACGTCACGACAAAAAAAAGCCCGTCACAGTACAATTCCATATAAGATTGCAGTAGCACCGTCACTGTGATCGGTTCAATACCATTCCGATATAACCGTGTGGACCACTTCGTCGTGATGAACAACGACAATACGCCATTTTTGGAGGGGTGGGGGACGATATACTCGCTTAAAAAACTGTTTTGACTGCTGCTCTATGTTCGGGAAGTTTACCAGAACAAGGTTTGCCCAGCGTTTGTCTGAAATCTTCCTGTAAATTTCTATGAGGAAAAAAAAATGGGGGGGGGGGGGGAGGGAGGATGCTATGTTTCAGGACTAGTTCTGCAACTGCAAACCCACGGGAGGACTGACCTTTGTACACTATTACTCATTGTTTGAAAGAGCGGTGAAAGCTATTGGCCCACAAGCCCACACTTACTGTGGAGTAACATTCTTTTGTATAGAAGACAGAGGATATGCAAGGCCTAAAGCTCCGGAATTATGATTATGCTCTTTGAAACTCACTTACACCGCTTACGATAAGAAAGAATTACATGTGAATAGATGCATGCTAGAATCCCCGGCATATCGAAGGCACACTCCTTGAATATCGCAAAAAAAAAATGAAGGAGAATCCATCAATACGAAATCGTATCATTAACGATGCCAATAAACATCCTTGCGACCTTGTGCGTCTATGGCAGTCCGAAAGACAAATTTCATGCCACAACGCAAGGGCGAAGCGGATAATTATTACTTGGCTGAGTTCTCTTTTGTGGAGTGAAAGCCGTGGCATAATCCTACTAATGGAGAGGAGGAGACTTGACGTCGGAAGGTGAAGGCTCGGTTCCTGGATGAGGGGAAGGTCGGATTTTCTATTATTCTTCCTTAACCCCATGCGAGGTTGACCCGCGAAACGACCCCCCAAACCCACCCTAAATTGAGGATATTGATGCCTGAAGGGATAGGTGAGTGGGCTGGTACGTATATACAATATCAGTAACCGAGTAATCGGTAATCTTTGCCCCCTCAGTTGCAGATGGATGTGAACCGTTAGTTACCGTACATGCTCTGCTCAATATGACAGAGGATCGCTACTGCTCCGAGGATGGAGGTCCCTCGAGAAAGACTGGATTTCTCGAGTCTCCGCGCCACCAACTATAGCAACAGGGAAACCGTTCAATTGTGCGGAGCCCCTCTACCCCTAAAGTCGTATTTGGTTGGCGCTGTGTGCGAATCGCGAACTCCGGAATCAACACACGCGGGTTTTATTTTGTGTGCTGTCATTTCGCTGGGATAACATTGCACAATTTTATAGTGGTAACAAGCACGTAACCCCGATTCAGAAGGGGTTTCTGGGAGAGAGGAGAGAGAGGCTGGGGATAACTAGCAGGGATTGCCTCCATCCATGGTTCAATATCGAAACAAATATCTAATTAAAGGAACTTGGGTAATAAGAAGCATGCATATAATTAATATTTAACGCCTTGGGCAGGGGTGGGCTACAGGGGACCAGGATGGCTCTATATTTAGGGTCCATATCGAAGCCCCTGAAAGTCAGACGTATGCAGTGACTTCTGGAGTTGGCAGTATGGAGAGGCTCTGGGATTTTGAGTAGCTCACGTTATCGGAGGTCCGTGCTTTCTTTGCAACAAATTTCTAAATCGTTGAAACTAGGCATATAGCTAAAAAAACGAGTGGCGAGAATAGCAAATTATTATGCGACCAGTACGGGAAGTCAGAGACTGGCATGGAGGGGGGGGGGGTCGGGGGAGTTCCGCTCCACTCCTAATCGGCTGATGTATCCAGCTGTTGAGATTGGCTAGGGGTAAGGGCGGGTACAGGGGAGTAGGAGTGGAGTATCCGGCACTGTCAAATTGCGCGAAGCAGAAGAAAAAAAGTTGCAAGCACATACCATCAATTCAAGTTTTAACAGGGCACCACGCAAATGTTAGCAAACTCAGTAGAATATGGTGTATAGTACTTCGTAGCATGGCGATTCGAATAAATTTCGGATACTATGCCTAAATAGGCATTCGTTTAGGGAAAAATATTTGTTGAGGGTTATTTTCACCATTTCTATTCTTAGGGAGGGTGGGGGAATTTGTATTATGTCACCAAAAAGGTTTGGGGGCCAAGTTACCCCTTCCCCTGCAAGATCCACACCCATGAAGCACAGCAGGGCCCCTACAAATCACAGTTGTAACAACGCGTCAATTCGAAAGCCAGTCCACGAACGTAACTATCTTTAGAATGAAGTAAGCAATGATGGGAATTCAGCCGCAAAAGCTCCAGGCACGTTACTTTTTTAGATTCAAAGAGGATGGCAACGATCTATAGTCGAGGATATATATTTCAAGCAGAATTTGCTCAGTGTTCCGGAAGGCAAGGTAATAATGCAGGTATACAATTGAATATATCGTGAACTTGATCTTATATCCGTTACCCCCCATGCAAGGCAAAGCACCAATATGATCGCGTGCTGCCTGAGGGAAGAATATTGATGAGTGCGGAATATAATACAGAACTTATACCGTGCATCGAAAGAAATGAGAATAAATTAAGGTTCTCGTCATCATAAGTGGCTGTGTGAATGAACGATTTAGTATACACGATCGAGTAGTCCGGTACGGGTAGATGGAATTTAGGCATTCAAAATGTGAGGAGGACATTTCGTTGTTATGACATCAGAATTCCAATAGATTCAAAAATTGCCAAGAGTGGGTTCTCCACTCAATTGGCGGTCTGTGTGTCAAGTCAAATACGCTACTGGTACGTCACAAGATATGTAAATATTAACCACCGCCCTATCCCAACCTGCTCCCTCCCGGGACCGTTATATTTTACGTCCTCATCCGACAGGGACATCAGTGAACTCAAGATCGACCCGAACCACTTCTCGGAACCCCTGGGGGAGCGGAAACTGTTACTGCTCACAGCGACAGGACAGACAAATATGCCGTAAACAGGAACACCAGAAAATCCACTACATCACGCGGAAATTAACTGAAGACCGAGACCTCGCCATCGCAATGTAAGTAGCCACCTAGGGAAAACGTCCAGAGTGACTGTGAAATTCGAACCCGGAATAGTTTGGTTTTAAAGTGTCACTGACACCATCTTCCACCCAGCTTGAGAAAACTTAAAAACCGATGCAAAGGCTTATAGACTGTGTTCCATAACTCGGAATCTCAATCCTGTTTCAAAATCATCCGTTCGTGGCATGTTATTGACATTTATATAGGAGGTCTGTTCTTGTTGTGCAAACCGGTTATTAAACAGACCCTTGTGGCAAAGTGTATTCTAGCGGAGGGTGGGTAATTGCGCATCAAATTATTGAGGCCTTAATGTCCTAGACTGTTTTGTAGAAGACCGATATTATGGCCACTGCTTCAGTGAAGGATCAATATAGATCGAGAAGCCAGGGGATTTTTTCCTAAGTATTATTTGCATCGGCGCCGTGCCGCCGGGGCGTCGCAGGCGTTTGCAGAATTCTCGTCAGATATTACAGGCACTGGCGGTTCTGTCTGTGCTTAGCTGAATCAAAATTGAAGTGGCGTATTGTTGGTGCTACGTTGTGGAGACTCCTAATATTCTATATTGATATACGGTCAATCGTACAGCTTTATTCGCCTAATTCGATGCGGACCTTAATTTTGAGCAGGGGACGAGAAAGGCGGGTACCGGGACCCTCACTTGTGCTTACTCCAAGCGGAACACTTACATATGGTTCCTACCTTCACTTTCTCAGCCTATCCTGAAGATATCGGTGCCACTTCTGACGGAATAATGACTCCTTCTATGGTACTGATGTAGTCGTGGTTAAGATATAAAATTTGTCCTCAATGGTCATACACGAAATCTAATAGTGGACCCTCTCGTTCCCTCCCCGAATGTCAGCAGGGAATCGCTCAGCGATAGCGGTCTTTCATTTACTGTTAAGATTTTACCAAATATCTTCATGATGCCAATCAAGTCATGTGGACAACTTTCAGAAACGTCCGTGAACTCCGAGGATTGCAATAAAAATTGTGTCCACACTGTGATGTGATTTGCTACGATATTACATTCATTGCGCAGAGCACGTGAAAGCCACGGCAATCAGTTACTAACACAGGTCAACTGCAGATGGTAAAGTTCATCAAATCGTCCGCGCATTCAACCCTGTGTGGACGGCAATGATGTATGATTAGCCCTCATAAAAAGCAATAGGAACGCTATCATTTCAGTTATGTCATGACTATCGAAAACCACAAGATGTTGCCGTTATGGGCTATGGTATATTAAATTACTGAAAATATATCCTCAGTCGCTTGATAGAAATGTTTTTGTTTTACCCTCTAAAATCGAACCCACAAATGGTCGACTTGGCTGTCGAAAGAGTGCTACAAGACCATTTGATCGACACCTATCACAGGATTAAAATTTTGGGTTGTATTTTTTTGTAATGCAGTGGAAAAGCGAGCCAGTGAAACCTGCATAAATAGGCGCAGAGATACAAATATGAACGAGGACTCCAGGACCAAGGACACTCGTACTGACGGACTATAAACCTATACTCGCTGCAGTGGACACTACTCACCATTATCCTGATTCCGTCGTGAAAAACATATTTACTCCATAAATCCGTAAGTTTCATGATTATATCGGCCATGGTATGTCAGGCAATCAATTATTCCGTGCTTCTCAGCCACTAGTGCGCTCTTCGATACGTCTCTATCTTTCCGGGATCTTTTTTCAGCCTTGATTTAGACCACTTCGCTTAAAGATTAGACGACTTATAACCTGCCCGCGTTATTAACTTCATGTAGATCATTTTCTCGCACACATTTTTTCGGGAGAATGGAGAGGTAGTTATTCCGAAAGTATTAAAGGTCAGATGGAATGATTCCACATAAACAGGCACGGGTCAGTCAGTAGTTAGAACTCGGAAGGGGTTCATGCAGACATGAGGCGAAAGGTGTTTCAAATTTTCCACATCACAACTTTCGGACAGTGTCTGCGCCTGCCTGACAGCCGAAACAGTTGAAGGATTGACTCATTGGGAATTCCCAAGGCGCTCTGCGTAAGAAAACCCATACTATATGTGGATAGTACGTGGGGATATATACGTGGGATAGATCTGACTGAGTTAAAAATAAAAAAAAAAATGGAAAGAGGAGCTTAGGAACGGTGTTCCAGCTGATGACCATACCTCCAAGGACAGCTTCTCCTCACAAACATGATGCTGCTCCTGAGACTGTCCTCAATGCATATGCGCCAGTCGTACCCGGAGAGGACGATTCAACCCAATACACCGTGGGTGGGATCGCAAATTTTCAGAGCTCAGACGACGGAGGCGGTTCGAAGGAAAGACGCGGGAGGAAGAAAGACCCAGGTTTCACGTGGTAGCTATGTCAGTGCGTGATGAGGCCAATCGACTACATCAGCACTTGAATACTGAGCACTATCAAAGCAAGTCTCAGGCTCTCAGCTGCTGATGCCAAGGCCATTTTCAGGTCTCTGAAACAGTATACTCTTTGCGAACTGTCCTAACTACGTTACATGTCTGTTAAGGCGTTTTTCTGTTTCTTCCATTCTTTTTAGAGGGGAGATAGAGGCATTCTATCTAGCCTTCTCGGACCTACTCCAGATGCAGGCCGATTTTGTATGGCCTGTCGCCTGACTGTACACAAACTCCCACAGTTTTTAACACCTGTTACTCAGGAGGCCTGGGAGGCTAATACCTACAAGTACCTCGGGAGTCAGAGGGACTCCTCCTTTCCTTGCTTGTTTTTAAGAAATGTTGGAAGATTGGGAAGGAGGTTTATCACCTTCGAAATCTCTTGTCGATAATAGCTGTTTGTTGGTTTTGTGAAGCACGTATAGACTTTGGATTTTGCGCGATCTAACAACGGAGGGTGGGTGGGGCCGGTGATAATAATAATAACAATAATAATAATAATACTATACTAATAAAATAATAATTAATAATAAAAATTAACAATAATGAGAACTAGATATGTGCAGGCGGGTAAACCGCCGACGTGTATTATCCTCGCAGAAACAGCCCTCGTGGACGTTGTTTAGACATGTTAGATGAGGAGCCAATATTAGTCCCATTTGACCTCCAGTGACTCCGAAATGCCCTACCTGTTGTCCAACTGTAGTCCACGTTCTCCAAGTTTTGTTCAAAGTTGAAAAAATCACCTTAATTAGGCTAATTAAACATGTTGAATGCCCTCCTGTGACCTTGCAGTGATCTTAATTTGTTGCGGACTGAAACAGTCCACATTCTACTGCTGTTTCCAGCATATTTTCTTGCAAACCTGCAACCACGGAGACTGCCCTATGGTATCACTTATTCACTCATGTTTGAAAGAGCGCGTGAAAGCTATTGGCCCACAAGCCCACATATGTGCGTAGTAACATTCTTTTGTATAGACAGACAGAGGATATGCAGGCCTTAAAGCTGCCGGACTTCATGATTCTGCTCTTTGAAACTCACCTTACACCGCTCCACCGATAAGGAAGAAATACATTAATATATTGCTGCTACGAATTCCCCGGGCATATCGAAGGCACTCCTTGAATATCGCAATGAAGAGCATCCACAATACGAAATCGTAATCATACGATGCCAATAACATTCCTTGCGACCTTGTGCTCTAGGGCAATCCTGACAACAAATTCATTGCCACACGCAAGGGCGAAGCGGATAATTATTACTTGGCTGATTCCTCTTTTGTGAAGTTGACAGCGTGGAATAATCCTCTAAGGGAGAGGAGGAGCCTTGACTGTCTGAAGGTGAAGGCTCGGTTCCGGATGAGGGGAAGGTCGATTTCTAGTATTCTTCCTTAACCCCCATGCGATTGTTGAACAGGAAACGACCCCACCCTAAATTGAGGAGTTGATGTCCTGAAGGTATCGGTGAGTTGGCTGGTACTATATACAATATCAGTAACAGAGTAATCGGTACCTTCTTTTGCCCACCATCAGTTTCAGATGATGTTAACGTTCAGTTACCTGTACAATGCTCGGCTCAACATGACATCTATAGCTCCTGCTCCGAGATGGAGGTCCCTCGTAAGACTGGATTCATCGACGTCCCCGCGCCACCAACTATCGCACGGTGAATACTCAATTGTCGGGTCCCCTCTCCCCCCCTAAAGTCGTATGTTGGTGGCGCGGGTTGCGATCGCGACTCCGGAACAACACAACGCGGGTTTTTTTTGTGTGCTGTCTATTTTCGCTGGGATAACATTGCACAATTTTATAGTGGTAACAAGCACGTACCCCATCAGTAACGGGGATTCTGGGAGAGAGAGCTGGGATAACTAGCAGTGGTTGCCTCCATCCATGGTTCAATATCCGAAACCAAATATCTAATAAAGAACTTGGGTAAAAGATCCATATACCTTAATATTTAACGCCTCTGGTCAGGGGTGGGCTACGGGACCAGGATGCTCTATATTTAGGGTCCCTCATCGAAGCCCCCTGAAAGTCATACCGATGCATGTGAATTCTGAGCTTTGGCAGTCTGGAGAGCTCTGGTAGAGTAGCTCACGTTTATCGGAGGTCCTTGCTTTCTTGCAACAATTTCGAATCGTGAAACTGGGCATATAACTAAAAACACGTGTGTGCGATAATAGCAATTAATTATTGCGACCAGTACGGGGAATTCAGAGACTGGCATGGAGGGGGGGGGGGTCGTGGAGTTCCGCTCCACTCCCTAACGCTGATATGTTATCCAGCTGTTGAATTGGCTAGGGTACGGTGCCAGGGATACAGGGGAGTAGGAGTGTATCTCCGGCCACTGTCAATTGCCGCGAAGCAGAAAAAAGTTGCCCAGCACATACCCATCAATTCAAGTTTAACAGGCACCACGCACATGTTAGCAACTCAGTAGACTATTGTGTTATAGTACTCCTTCAGGCCATGGGCGATTCGAATAATTTCGGATACTATAGCCTAAAAGTAGGCAGTCTGTTTTAGGAAAATATTGTTGCGGGTATTTTCACCACTTCATTTTTGGAGGGTGGGGGAATTTGATATTATGTCCCACTAAAAATGTTTTGGGGGCAAATTACCCCCTTCCTGCAATCCACACCCATGAAGCCAAGCATGGCCCCTACACAATCACAGTTTGTAACAACGCGTCCATTCGAAGATCCCCTAACGTAACTTTCTTTTAGCATGAAGATAAGCAATGAATGGTTATATTCAGCGCAAAGCGCACAGGAAGTATCTTTTTTTAGATTTCAAGAGGAGCAACTATTCTATATTCGCCTGGATATATATTTCAAGCGAATTTGCTCCAGGTTGTTCCGTAAGGCAATGTAATAATGCAGGTATCCATATGAATATATCGTTGATACTTGATACTGATATCTGTTACACCCATGCAAAGGCACAGCACCATATGAATCGGAGTGGCTGCCCTGAGTGAAAATATGTTCGTGCGAATATAATACAGACTTATACCGTGCATCGAAAGAAATGGAGATAAATTACGGTCACTCTGTCATTCATAGTGGCTGTGAATGGAACGATTTCTAGTATTACCGATTTCGAGTAAGTCCGTACAGGTAGATGGCCATTTATGATTAAATGTTGAGGAGACACAATTTTCGTTGGTTATGACATCAAATTCCAATAGATTCAAATTGCAAAGAGTGGGTTCTCCACTCAATTGGCGGTCTGTGTGTCAAGTCAGAAATACGCTACTGTACGTCACAAGATCATGTAAAATATACCCCCCTATCCCAACCTGCTCCAGGGACCGCAATTTTACGTCCATCATCCGAAAGGACTATCAGTGAACTTCAAGATCCGCCCGACCACTTTCTCGGAACCTGGGGGAGCGGAAACTGTACTCTGCTCACAAGCCGACAGACATACAATATCCCGTAACAGACCCTCACCCAGAAAATCCACTACATCACATCGGAACATTGGAACATGAAGACCGAGACCTCGCCCTCGCACTTTAAGTAAGGCCACCTAGGGAAACGTCCCTGACTGCTGAAATTCGAACCCGGAATAGTTTGTTAAAGTTTCACTGACACCACTCTTCCACCCAGCGTGAGAACTTCAACATATTAAAAATCGTAGACTGTTTCCATTACACGCGAATCTCAATCCTGTTTCAAACTCATCCTCGTTTCTGCAATGTTATGGCATTTATATAGGCAGTGTCTGTTCTTGGTGTGCAAACCGGTTATAAAATATCCTTTAATGGAAAAGTTTTATTCTAGTCGAGGTGGTATTGGCTCAAATTATTGAGCCTTAATGTACCCTATACTGTTTTGTAGAAGACGATTTAATGAGCCACTGCCTTCACCGTGAAAGGATCTATAGATCCGATAAGCAGGGATTTTTCCAAGTATTATATGCCATCGGCGCCGTGCCTCCGTGGCGTCGCAGTCTTTTTGCAGAAATTCTCGTCAGATATTACAGGCACTGTGCGGTCTGTGCTTAGCTTGATCACTTTAAAGAGGCGTATTGTCTGGTTGCGAACTTGTGGAGACTTCCTACATATTCTATATTGATTACGGTCAATCGTCGCTTTAGTTAGCCAATTCGATGCGACATTAAATTTTGAAGGGGCCGAATCCAGGGCGGGTTACAGGACCTCACTTGTGCTTACTCCAAGCGAACAGTTACATATGGTTCCTAACCTTCACTTTCTTCAGCCCTATCCTGAAGATATGTGCCACTTCTGACGGATATTGACTCCTTCTCTAGACGGATGTGTCCTTGTGTTCAGATATATTGTCCTCAATGCGTCATACACGAAATCTAATAGTGGACCCTCTCTTTTCCCTCCCAGATATGTCAGCAGGGAATCGCCTCAGCGATCGCGTCTTTTCATACTGTTAAGATTTTACCAAATATCTTCATTATCTCATCAAGTTTGACAACTTTCAGAACGTCCCGTGAACTCCGAGGATGCAATAAATTGGTGTCCACACTGTGATTGATGTTGCTGGGAAACGATATACTCTCATTTGCGCAGCACGTGAACGCCACGGCCAATCAGTACTCACACCGGTCAACTGCAGAATGGTCAGTTCAATCAAATCTGTCCGCTCATTCACCTGTTTGGACGGCATGATGCCGTTTGATTAGCCCTATAAAAGCAAATAGTCTACGGCCATATTCATATTCATTCATGTCCTGGACTAGCGAAACCACAAGATGTTTTTCCGTTAGGGCTATGGTTATATTAATTACTGAAAATATATCCTCAGTCGCTTGATAGCAGACATGTTTTGTTTTTTACCCTCTAAATCGAACCCACAAATGGTCGACATATTGGCTGTCGAAAGAGTGCTACTAGACATTTCGATGACACCTATCACAGGATGTAAAATTCTTTGGTGTAATGCAGTGAAAAGCGAGCCAGTGGAACCTCATAAATAGGCGCAGAGAGACAAATTGAAAGAGAATCCATGGACAAGACTATTACTGACTGGCGTATAACCTATACTCGCTGCAGTGGACACTACTACCATTATCATGATTTTCCGTCGTACACATATCTACTCATAATCCGTAGTTTCATGATTATATCGCCATGGTAGTGTCAGGCCAATCATTATTTCCGGCTCAGCCCTAGCTGCGTCTCTTCGCTCGTCTCTCATCTTTCCGGGAATCTTTTTCAGCCTTGATTATAGACCACTTCGTTAAGATAGACGACTTCATACCCTCCCGCCGTCTTAACTTCCATGTAGATCATTTTCTCGGCATTTTTTCGGGATAATGGGAGGTGTTATTCGAAATGATTAAAGGTCAGTGGAATGATTTCCACCTAACAGGTCACGTCAGTCATTATTAGAACTCGGAAGGGGTTCATGCAGACATGAGGGCCAGGTGTTTTCAAATTTTTCCACCTCACAACTTTTTTACGCGACAGTCGCGCCTGCCTGACAGCCGAAACAGTTGAAGGATTGACTCAATTTGGGAGTTCCTCCCAGTCGATACTTCGTCACAACCCCTACTATATGTGTGCATATCCACGTGGGATACTACTACTGGGATAGATCTGCCTGAGTTAAAAATTAAAAAAAAAATGGGAAGAGAGCTTAGTAACGTGTTCCAGCTGATGAACATACCTCCCAAGACAGCTTCTCCTCACACATGATGGCTGCTGTGCCTAGATGTCCTCATGCATATGCGCAGTCGTTACCCGGAAGAGGCGATTAACCAAACACCCTGGGTGGATCGCAAATTTTCAGAGCTCAGACGACGGAGGCGTCGAGAGGAAAGACGCTTGAAAGACAGGTTCACCCGGGTATCCTATGTCCGTTGGCGTGATGAGTCCACAGGGGGGGGGGGGGGGGGTGGTGACTACTATCAAGCACTTGAAACTGCGGCACTACTCAAAGGCAAGTTCTCATGCTCGCATCTGCTGATGCCAAGGCCATTTTCAGGTCTCTGACAGTATACTCTTTGTACCTGTCCCTAACTTACCAGAATACACATGTTTCTGTTAAGGCGTTTTTCGGTTGCTTCCTCTTTTTAGAGGAGAATAGAGGACATTATATCTAGCCTTCCGGACCTACTCCAGATTCAGCCGGATGTCAAGGGCCTGTCCGCCTGACTGTACACAACCCACATGTTTAACCTGTTACTCAGGAGAGCCTCGGAAGGCTATATTACCTACAACTTACCTGCTGTCAAGACTTCTCCTTCCTGCTTGTTTTTAATGAAATGGTTGGAAGAGTTATCCCGTCGACTCTCGTTTGCCGATAAGCTGTTGTTTGGTTTTGTGAAGCACGTAGAACTTTTGGATTTTGCGCTATATAAATAAAGGGGATAAAATTATATAAAATAATAATAATAATATAATACGAATAATAATAATAATAATAATAACATTAACAATAATGAGAACTAGGATATGTGCATGCGGGTAAACCGCCGACGTGTACTTCTCTGCAGACACAGGGCCCTCGTGGCGTTGTTTAGACATGTTAGACTGAGAAGCACAATAATTATGTCCATTTGAACCTCCAGTGACTCCGAAATGCCCTACCTGTTGTTCAGTGTCTTGTAGTCCATATTCCCCACGTTTTGTTTAGATACGACATAGTCAAAAAATCACATCATTCATGCAAATTTGACCTCCTGTGCCTTGAAGTGATCTTCATTTTGTTGAGGACTGACAACAGTCCACCTCTCTGATTTTGTTCAAATCCGACGAAGTTGCGAAAAACCCAATTTTACCTCTGTTGACCTCGCGGGCTAACAACCCAAACCATAGCTCCTCGACAGTTCCAGTGTCCCTATTTTCGACTTCGGGTTGACCACCCCACACCCCCTCAGGTAACATCGTCTGTACAAAATTCTCGCCCAACATTTCCCGCCTCCCCTCCAGACATGGTCGACCACTGATGAGAATTTTAGTAGGTTTAGTTCAGTTGGGAAACTGCTACTTCAGAGGAATCGTTGTCTCACATAACCGGGAAATGTTTTTTCTCTGTGTATTCAACTAACACTCGGGATGACAGCAGTTTGCTTCACGTATCAGGACGCGGCGGATACGGGGGGGGGGGGGGGGGGGGCTGCGGGGACTTTAGCCCCCGCACTTTTCTCCCACCGGCATTTTGGGCCACCTAAACGTTTGGGCCTCCCTGTGACTGGGTAAAAATAATGTTTAGCCTCCTAATTTCAGCTATTACAGGAATAAATCTGACAAATTAGCAATTTTTTCTGGACTTGTCCGGCTAATCAAAGCTCTGCAAATTGAAGAACAATCAATACGTAGGATTCTGCTACGATAACTACCGAAATTCCAGCATGCCCTACCGTACGGTTCGACCTATTCGACTCCGGCAGCCCATGCAACGGTAGTAGCATTGTGGGCTGCCGCCTGAGTCGAGTCGAGTAGGCCTATAGTGTAACAAGAACTGGTACAACGTTTTGTTGTGCGCTGCAAGTAGCGCGCATGCCACGTTGCGTTCAGAATGTACGTACCACCTTGAGAATGTAGTATTAGTAGTATGGTTGAGTCTCGGCAGTCCGAATATAGGAGATAGGAACCCCTGCTAGTAAATACCCTGACGTTTGTTTGTTGGTGTCGACCAATACGGGAACTGTAACGTCAAATGTTAATGTCGACTGACTAGACCCTAATGCTCAGTCCTAGCAATTAAGATTCCGGTGTAGCAGTTTCCTTTTGCTGGAGAATGTTGGTACTAGATTGTTGAATACCATGATGTAATGGTTTTAGCCAGATACCTTCGTCACCTTACTTGGAAGCACACATCCCCCATTCATTATGTATGTTTCACTGATTTTTTTTTTTTCATGCAAATTTTTCCGCAATTCCTCAATGGTCTATGTTCGACCTACTATAGCGTATGTGGCTATTCTATTTTGTAGGGCCTTATAGTGACCATTTCCAAGTTTATCTATTAGTTCAGGTTTTAACTTGATTGACATTGGGTAAGAAGTAATTCGTTTGTCGCGAAATAAAAAATATATGTACTGAGATCCAATTTTTAGGAATGTCATATTACTGCCTGAACACGCACGAAAGGTAGCTTCTTCTGCATCTGGGGGGTCTGTCATACGAAAAAATTTCATGGACGCTCCGCGCCAACCGATGGTGGCCCGGAGTTCACTGATCGTCCTTTCTGATGAGGACGTAAAATCGCGGCCCCTGTGAAGGAGGCTGGGATTTTGCACACTGCAGTCTGAAAACATCTGATCACTGGTGCGAGAAAAGAGGCGTGTCATCTCCGGTGCTTCATCCATGAATATTCTTGTAGGGATCCTAGATGAGGGCTGTCGAGGCTCCCCTGACCCGTAGGGATCAAATCCAAATTGCATACCACACAAAACGCATTGAAATTCTCTGCTTCCCAGTGGCTTGTTAGAGATTTATTTCACCTATCATAAAGTATATGCTACCGATAGTCCCCGGGCGGGTGAAATTTCAAAGAAATTACTTCTCGCTCACAAATATTCATCCCACAATATTGATTTCAGTTATATTATAAAGATTCGGTCCTTTGAAGTGTCTGGATATAGAATTACCGGGTTCATATCAATTCCTCGCCACTGTTCCTCAACCATACTACTCACGATCCGTAATGGGAGAACGTATACTCAATTTATGAGCGAAATTCCTCAAGATTCTCTGCTGGGAGCAAGATTGGAGTTGAATCCCGAGTGGAGGGCACTGTCATCGGTTCAGCAATTCATAATGACATTAACAAAATTCTCAAATTAATGGCGACCCCATTGGATGCAATGGATACTCGAGGAAGCCACCGCCAACTAACGAGAGAGTGAGAAATCGCTAGACTGCAGTTCCTCTCTCATGTCCTGTTCTAGCTCAATTTTATCTTCAGAGAATGAATATGTAAGGTATAGGCTGCATTTCACCTTTAGAATGCTTCCATCCACATCTCATAATAATACCCGCATATGGTGATACTTTGAATCCGTCAATCCACACAACCGTGAAGAAACGAATGAAATGTGAAACCGATCTACGCCAGTTATGTAATAGTGATTACATCTATCGTGACATCTACGTGAGTTTGTAAATTCTGCGGCAACTTAAACGGACCGTCCATGTTCGCCGGTGTTGTGGGACACAATGCTCTTTAGTTGACAAGTGATTCTGCTATAATTATCCCAACAACAGTTATATAATTGGAAATGCAGAATATTATATCTCCAATTGCTTATAGCGATTAATACCCACTGAAATAGAATGCTTCTTAGCCTCGGGGTCAGGAACGTTTTTTTTTTTTTTCAAGAGAACTATTATCATATGGCTTTCAACCCCTTTGAACCCTCCCCCCGTGCGCAACGCCATTCCTTTCATCTAACACAGTATTTACAGACGCATAGGGGTAAGGAAGCCTAATTAGGTGAGAGATCGCTGTTTGGTTTTTCATTGCCTGACTGTATCATTAATACTGATGTAGTTGCTCCGTTTTTCCACTTTAAGGAACAAGCCTGTTTTGAATGTAGGCTGGGTCGTGTATGGATTTAACAATTCGATTCCTTCTCCCCCAGTGTAATCCTCTGGACGGAGCCTCCGAAGTCTCAGGCCAGCCTATTATCAGACAACTAAGGCCGCTCAGTCCGGAGAAGAATTCAGTTTTTTCGCTTCTGATGGGCAACCGAGGTCAGAAACCCTTCCTGGAGCATTACTCCCCCTCTCCCCCCCCCCCCCCCCTCCAATGATGATTCCGATGTGTTCGATCGATTATTGAAGGCGTTCTGTGAAGCACTCCCTGTTTTTTCCCTTCTTTCAGTCCATCCGAATTCACGAATATCCGAAGACGCAATGAGAAAAGATTTACCTATGGAAAGAATGAACTGCAGGTGAACTTACGCAATCCGAGAAATCATTGGGCCCTTCGGCAAGTAATACGAAACTTTGTTCTATGACAATGTTTCCCCAGTCAAGTTTTTCTCGTACGGTAGTCGACATCAAGGAATGTACGTACAGTCGTGCTTTCCACGACACAAACCGCGTCATCGAGTAGCGGTCTTGAAAAAATGGAATTAATATCGCAGCCGTGTCTCCACGCTGCTCACCCCGCCTTTCCACGAAATTCACTTGCATCATCATCATCATTGCTCGGCTCAAATTTCGATTCCACATTGATTACGCTACAGCTCAGGAAAAGGTCCGTTATTCATAATAGGGAAAAGGGTCCGTTATTCATAATAGGGAAAAGGGTCCGTTATTCATAATAGGGAAAAGGGTCCGTTATTCATAATAGGGAAAAGGGTCCGTTATTCATAATAGGGAAAAGGGTCCGTTATTCATAATAGGGAAAAGGGTCCGTTATTCATAATAGGGAAAAGGGTCCGTTATTCATAATAGGGAAAAGGGTCCGTTATTCATAATAGGGAAAAGGGTCCGTTATTCATAATAGGGAAAAGGGTCCGTTATTCATAATAGGGAAAAGGGTCCGTTATTCATAATAGGGAAAAGGGTCCGTTATTCATAATAGGGAAAAGGGTCCGTTATTCATAATAGGGAAAAGGGTCCGTTATTCATAATAGGGAAAAGGGTCCGTTATTCATAATAGGGAAAAGGGTCCGTTATTCATAATAGGGAAAAGGGTCCGTTATTCATAATAGGGAAAAGGGTCCGTTATTCATAATAGGGAAAAGGGTCCGTTATTCATAATAGGGAAAAGGGTCCGTTATTCATAATAGGGAAAAGGGTCCGTTATTCATAATAGGGAAAAGGGTCCGTTATTCATAATAGGGAAAAGGGTCCGTTATTCATAATAGGGAAAAGGGTCCGTTATTCATAATAGGGAAAAGGGTCCGTTATTCATAATAGGGAAAAGGGTCCGTTATTCATAATAGGGAAAAGGGTCCGTTATTCATAATAGGGAAAAGGGTCCGTTATTCATAATAGGGAAAAGGGTCCGTTATTCATAATAGGGAAAAGGGTCCGTTATTCATAATAGGGAAAAGGGTCCGTTATTCATAATAGGGAAAAGGGTCCGTTATTCATAATAGGGAAAAGGGTCCGTTATTCATAATAGGGAAAAGGGTCCGTTATTCATAATAGGGAAAAGGGTCCGTTATTCATAATAGGGAAAAGGGTCCGTTATTCATAATAGGGAAAAGGGTCCGTTATTCATAATAGGGAAAAGGGTCCGTTATTCATAATAGGGAAAAGGGTCCGTTATTCATAATAGGGAAAAGGGTCCGTTATTCATAATAGGGAAAAGGGTCCGTTATTCATAATAGGGAAAAGGGTCCGTTATTCATAATAGGGAAAAGGGTCCGTTATTCATAATAGGGAAAAGGGTCCGTTATTCATAATAGGGAAAAGGGTCCGTTATTCATAATAGGGAAAAGGGTCCGTTATTCATAATAGGGAAAAGGGTCCGTTATTCATAATAGGGAAAAGGGTCCGTTATTCATAATAGGGAAAAGGGTCCGTTATTCATAATAGGGAAAAGGGTCCGTTATTCATAATAGGGAAAAGGGTCCGTTATTCATAATAGGGAAAAGGGTCCGTTATTCATAATAGGGAAAAGGGTCCGTTATTCATAATAGGGAAAAGGGTCCGTTATTCATAATAGGGAAAAGGGTCCGTTATTCATAATAGGGAAAAGGGTCCGTTATTCATAATAGGGAAAAGGGTCCGTTATTCATAATAGGGAAAAGGGTCCGTTATTCATAATAGGGAAAAGGGTCCGTTATTCATAATAGGGAAAAGGGTCCGTTATTCATAATAGGGAAAAGGGTCCGTTATTCATAATAGGGAAAAGGGTCCGTTATTCATAATAGTGAAAAAGGTCCGTTATTCATAATAGGGAAAAGGGTCCGTTATTCATAATAGGGAAAAGGGTCCGTTATTCATAATAGGGAAAAGGTCCGTTATTCATAATAGGGAAAAGGGTCCGTTATTCATAATAGGGAAAAGGTCCGTTATTCATAATAGGGAAAAGGGTCCGATATTCATCATAGTGCCAACGGTCCGTTATATAATAGTGAAAAAGGTCCGTTATTCATAATAGGAAAAAAAGTCCGTTATTCATAATAGGGAAAAGGGTCCGTGATTATTCCTAATGAGAGAAAAGGTCCTATATTCATATGGTTAAAAAAGAGTACGATATTCATAATAGGCAAAAGTCCGTTTGTTCATAATAGGGAAAAGGGTCCAATATTCATGAAATGGGAAAAAGGGTCCGGTATTCATAATAGGGAAACAAACACCGGACGTCAGTGGACTGCCAGGGACGCAGCTGCAAAGGGTTGCAGTCGTTTTATGGTTGCCCTTGCCGGGACTCGCCATAGGTAGAATCATCTACTTGGCAAGTATATCATTGAAAAGAAACACCTTTGAATAACGGACGCTTTTTTCTATTATGAATAACGGACCCTCTTTTGCCTATTATGAATAACGGACCCTTTTCACTAATTATGAATAACGGGCCTTTTCTCTCTGCATTATGAATACGGACCTCTTTTGCTATTATGAATTACGGACCCTTTTCGCCATATGATATCGGACCTTTTTACTATTAGGAATATCGGACCTTTTTTACTTGTGCTCTGTTTAGGAATAACAGACCCTTTTGATTAAGTATGAAAAACGGGCCTTTTGGTCAGTATGAATATCGGACTATGAACAAAGACCCCTTTTTTATATGAATATCGGACCTTTTGGTCATGTGACTAACGGACCTTTTTTTCCGAAAATTTAACGTTATGAATACACGGGCCTTATGAACAAAAGGCATTATGATATAAAAGGCCTTATGAACATCGGGCGGTCACCTTCCAGAGTAGATTCCAGTAGCAATGTCACGGTGATTGGATAATAACTGCGGATATACCGTGGGACCACTTTCCGTCGTGACGTAACAAAACGACACCGCCTATTTTTCCCCAGATTGCTTCGATAAAAAAAATGTTGACTGCTGATCTATGTTTGGGGAAATTTAAAAAAAAAAAGTTTTCCCAGCGTTATATATTTTGATGTATGTCACTGTTTGCAACTTGTAAGATGTTTTGGAGATAGACACGATGAATCGCTTCAATTTTCAGGGAAGCCGGTGAGATCCTGCAACCCCAGGGATTTCTCCCTTATATTACTATTGTTTGAGGGAACAATAGTAAAGTAAGGGGGAAACATGAGAGTTATTGGCCCACAAGCCCACACTACTGTGGTGTAACATTTTCCTGTATAGAGCGACAGAGAATATGAGCCTATAGCTTCCATATTACGCCTGAACTCACGGATGATATGCCATTAAATCGTAGGCCGCTTTTCGATAAGAAGAAATTACCTGATTATGACTGCTGCTAGATTTCCCAGAGCATCTCTAAGGCAATGAACTCCTTAAATCTCGCAAGAAAGGAGATTCATCGATACGAAATCGTAATCATACGATGCCAATAACATTCAAGTCGACCTTGGGGGTCCATTGCAGTCCTGAACAAACAAACATTCCACACGCAAGGCGCCGAAGCGGATAAATATTGCTCGTTGAAGTTGACAGCGTGAAATAATCCTAATAATGAAGAGGGAGACGACCTTGACTGCCTGAGGGTGAATTCTCGGTTCCCGAATAGAATTTCTTAACCCCATGAGATTGCTGAACAGGAACGAACCCACCCTACATTGATGATTGATGCTTAAAGGGACAGGTGAGCTGGCTGGTATCTGTCACAGAGTAACCGGTACATCTTTAGCCCCCTCAGTTAAGAAGAGGCTTACGTTCAGTTGCTGCTCTGTTCAACTATGACATACGATAGCTCTCTGCCCCGACATGGATTTTCCCCGGGGACGTATCTTCATCGACGTCCGCGCCACCCGGTATAGAAGCAGGTAAACACGTCAATTGTTGGAGGCCCCTCTACCCCCTTCTAAGCGTGTTTCAGTTGGCTTGGCGCGCGAGTTTGCGCATTGCAAACTCCGGAATCAACACAAGGTGGATTTTAGTTTGTGTGCTGCCTATGTTTGCTGATAGCATTGCATTTTTATAGTGGTAACGAGCACTACTGTGCCCACATCAGGATCCGGGATTCTGGGAGAGAGAGCTGGGATGACCAGCAGTGATCGCCTCCCTGCTTAAATTAATAATAGGACTTCATAGATGCTTGATGCTTTCTTTTTATCTCCCTTCACCATGAATGACCTTCAAGTTTTACTCTTCATATGCAACCTTCATAATCTAGTTTGAACATAATTGGTGTTCATTTTTTTCCTACCTTCCCCCGACCTAGAATTATAGTGAAGTGGCCCCAGAAACAATATAGTTCTTTTTTTCTCCACATTGCACCAATAAATGCCCTAATTCGAACTTGACACGCACACGCGCACACACGCGCGGCACCCACATACAAGCACCCACCATCACATACCACCACACACTCGAAGGTCACACGCGCGCGCACAACTCGACACGGATTCTGCCATAGTGAAATATTGGGTGGGTTCAAAAGTGGATGTTATACACATAGTCCCGACGGAAATGTTAGTCATTTTAGGGAATCCGAAGTCATTTCATCATCATCTTCCTTTTTAATTTTCAAGAAAAATCGTCTGAATCGAACGAAACTTCGTTGATGTAGACGATATCAGGTCCGGACAAAAGCGCAGGTCCTTATCGGTCATTGGTCGAATTTGAAAAGCACTATAATATAACATAACTATGGCAGCAATGTAACAATTTTGTGTCGAACGTTTCCGACATATAGGCTATCTGACTATCATTGGTTTAGCAATTCACGTGGACAGTCAACTGATTTCATCTGATATATGACCATAGTCTTTTGCTGCAACCGTGCTATAGTGCAGTTACTGACTGACGGGACTAGGTCAAAACCAGGCCCCAACAGTCCTGGAGATTCTCCTGTTTGGGAGAATTCTGCAATTCTCCTATTCGGGAGGAAGAATCGGTAGGTAATACAGATATGCTATTCATTGTCTGCAGACCGTCAGATACAAAACAGTCGTTCCCAGTTATTGACAAACCTTGCGCTGTTAGAGTCATTTGACATTAGGTCGATAATTACAGTAACCGTGGTGTGTTTCCATAGCATGACATGATGCTACTGCAGTCAATTTCACTCTCTTTATCAAACGCACAGTTAACATTACAACAAACCGCTGTCCGGAACGACTGTGACGAATGTAATCCCAAAAAGCTACCACGGGAGTAGTCTATTCTCATTCAAATATCTCGGAATCTACATTGACAACTATCAATCCAAACAAAGCTTTCTTGTAGCTGGGACAACAGGATCCTGAATATGCAATAAAAATTGAAGACTCGGACTCGGGGGCGATTTTCAAATTCAAGAGGGTTAAAAATGAATTTCTCCTATATATTTTCATACGGATAACAGTGCATTGTGGGAAATACAATATGGCAGCCTCATGAATTATTCAAATTCTCCTAAACAGGAGACATTTCTTCTCCCGAACAGCCGAATAGGAGAATCTCCAGGACTGCCCACCCAAGGTGGAAAGAAGTATGTGCGGCATTGCCTACGGTGCAACCGCGATCGCCCGACGGTTGAGCTCCAATAATAACCCCAACGACCCGTCAGACAAATACACCCATAGAGAGCTTGCTTTTGCAGTTAACGAGCACCACATCACAGTAGTTGAAGAACTCATTTCTCTCTGTCATAATAGTAATAGCATGTTATCACAGACCACAAACATAATATAATAATCATAAATCCTTTTTTATGAGACATGGAATGTTGTCAGCCACGGTCCAATACTGGCTGAACTGGCATAATAGGTCGATCTCAACATCAGCAACACCCACGCTCCTCGACTCCCCTCCTTCTGTCTTTCCGGGAAAAACCTCCGGCTCTGATTATACATTTCCGCGATCATCGCATGACCTAGTACAAGCCGCCTCGCCCGGCTGAGGTGACCCGAAACGACCGACTCGCCGCCGTCTGCTTGGATGAAATTTACTAAAAGTTGAAGAGAGCCAATCCCCATGGTTCAATGATCTCACTGGCATCCCTGAAAATTGAAAGACTAGTCAGTAATTTGAATCTCCAAATACTGCGCGAATATCATTGCATAACGGGAAACTCCGCACCGATTATTTCGAAAAAAAAAAAAAAACACGACAATGAGCGGATGGCATGAAAAAGGGATCTAAGGACCGTTCCGCGAAATAAAATTAATGAAAAAAGAAAGAAATATGGACCACAATCTCTGGCACCATATCAGACACAACCTGCTGCGCAAGCGTCACAAGTGGAAACAATCAATCATGTCTGAGTCCTTACCAGTATCACCCCCCCCCCCTCTATTTCCGACTTCAAACACTATCCACCTGCTACTTGAGACACGATCTCGGTATCAGGTCCAAACTCCTTCCGGCCAACCATTGCGAGGCTGCCCCAATCGATATTTGTTGGTGAATAGTCTTTTTGCCTTTGAGGTGGTCGGGGAAAAATCCGCAAAAATGGAAAATTTTCTCAGAATGGCCAAACTTCCTCCACTGAATGCCACGAATTCGAAATTGTCCAATTCCGAGAGGAAAGGTGGGGTTGGGGAAAATAGGCGTTTCATGTTCGGCCACGCAAGGTGGAGATGTTGATGAAAAGACCACCAAATATCTGACGGACACGCGCAACGCACGCAACACACACCACACACTAACGTACACAATGGATACCCCACCATAGGGTACCCCTCAGTGGATAGTTCTCACCACCACAATTATACTATTTGATCTTGTCGTGACGACGGTCGGCGTACGCAAAGGGTGGCTCCTGTTTTGGCCAACCGCATTGGTCCCTCGTTTTTTCACGGGGGTAAAAGTCAATTAACAAGCCTCGAATGCCAATGCAGGATACCCACTCACTCCATGGGTGTTCAACTTTCCTGCGAGACTCAGGTCAGTTGACTCCTCGGACTGACATAATGAGTCATGAAGTTACTGGGCTGTGGCGTGTGGAGTCACGTTATCCGAGCAGAGGGAACAAACTGCGCATTTTCAGCTCCATTGTGTTCCCTGTCCTGTTATATTCTAACGCGGCGTGGACGTTCACTGGATGACCTTCCCTCACTGCTCCGCGTCTTTGGCTACCGCCGTCAGGACTGTTCATCTAATGTCAGGTTTCTTGCGAAATTGGGATTCGTGACTGTCAACTACGTTTTGAGAATTTACTTTTTGACTCCCATGTGATATTTATGTCATTTTTATATTGGGACATGGCACAAAATATGTAGTAATATTTAGACATGGGCGTATATACCCACCATCAGGGGGTATAGAGATCATTATATTCTATTCACCTTTCCCAAAATACGAGAGACAGGCGAAGCTAACATTTCGCATATTGTCCTGGTGGCCATATAGAGAATGACGTCACGCAGGTTCGTTTTTTTCCCAATTTGGTATGATGGTAGCATCCATTTCGTTGGGAGAGGGCCTCCCTAGGTACAGATCGAGGTACCTAACATAGGTTTTTGTGGAGGGGGGGGGGGGGGGAGGGGGGGAAGGTTCGGTCCACAGACTATATTCCTCAGTATTCTCTTATGACGGACCCATTTACCTTCGGGCATTATTTAAAGTGAGCAGTACAAACAGAACGATGAATACCACAAACAATAGCGAGATCAACCTCGGCAATAGGCTGAGAAAGAAACTTGGGCGTGATAGGCTGATACCGGGATCGTGTCCCGAGAAGCAAGGGAATGGTGTTGTTTGAAGTCGAAAATAGAGGGGGTGATACTGGCAAGGATTCGAGGCCTTCTTCAATGTGACCACTTAGGACGCTTGCGTCGCAGGCTGCGCCTGATATGGTGTCAGAGTGTGTGGGACAATATTTATATTACGAAATGGTTACAAGGTTGCCTGCTTTTTCACGCCTATACCCTAATTGCCGTGTTCTGATCGGAAGATCAGAATAGTATTTACCTTTTTGTGGTCAATTTTCAGAGATGACGATGAGATCGTGCAACTGTGATTGACCTCTTGTTTACAATCTGAAGAAGGAACAGATCAATTAATCTCAAAGTCCTAAGTTCATCACATGGTAATGATAAGGCAATGTCGGAGACCCTGACGTATCAATATTCTTGTATTATAAAATCTGCATGTCACTCATGCTCGACCCGGCGTACTCCCAATGTGAAGTAAAGAAACTCGTTGCTGATTCAAGTTATTTATTATTTAATATTGTATTAAGTACAGTGTCACGTAAATTCCCCGAACGCTCCCAAAATTTCCCTTGCGTAGCCTTTGATATTTTCTCCCTCTCCTACTACATACTACTAGTCCTCCTACTACATACTAGCCTACTAGTCCTACTACCCCCAATTCCATTATTACCTGCCCTCAGGTAACATTTTCTTTATGTGTTTTTTGTTAGCGGGTACTGTATGATATACACTCTGAAATCATCAGGGGTCAAATGACCCAATCGGGCGGAACAAACCCATTTATTCAGTCAAATTTGACCCATAATAGTAAACCCCACTATGGGTAAAGTTTGACGCAAATTTTGTTGGAGTGTATTCTACCTAATTGATAGGATTCCTTCACCTCTCTTCCCACCAACCTCGATCTCGATGAATCCGTGACGACTCCCAACAAAAACACCATGCACATGGCGAGAAGGTCACAGTCATCGGTCTTGCGTTTTATAATTGAATAGAAATTTTAAATCCTATTTGGCGTCCTCGGCAGTCCACAGCTACAAGGAAGGACAAGAGGGCAATCTCCGGAGTTGCGAGATCTCATTAGCATCACTGAAAATGTGAAACTATTCAGTTGTTTCTACACTTCATCTCCAAATATTTTGAAAGATGCAAGTAGTGTGAATTTAGCAAAATACGTCCGAAAACACAGCAGTTCCCCCTCCTCTCCCCCCGAAAAGAAAGAAAAACCTTTCTTTTGATACTTTGTACTCGCTCTAACATTTGAAGCCATTCAGGCCTTTCCGATCTCTGAATATTTTTAACAGAGAACATATTTTAAGAATGCCGCAATTCAAGACCCCCCTCTCACTAAAACCTACATTTATGGTAATTTCGGCGCTGATGCATGGAAGAAGTTGTACTCTGCCTTCTACTTGTTACAAAATTTGAAATCTATCAGGCATTGGAATCAGCAAATATCTTGACTTGAAAAACAGTTAAAAATTGGACCCCATAGTACAACAGAGTGACATACAATAAATACAGTAGCCTGTAGTAATATATTATGTAGCTGGGGTCATAATGTTGGGAGAGCGTTGTCAATGTCCTAAATTCCACTGGATAGATTTTCCCCCAACGGAGGGGCGGTACCACCGCACCAGTTCAGCATTCCGAATACATGACGCACTAGGTCGAGAGTTACTGCATCCTTATCGTATGGATCTCTGTTAGCCTGACGCGTGTTTGGAAGAGGGGAGTGCGTCGTGCGGTGTGAGTCCCTGGAGAAAGTTTTTGGAGAGACAAGCGGAAGAGCTCACGCGTGTGGTCTTTTTGTAACCCGCATAGCTGGAGAATTTGGTTCTTGGTATCCCCAAATCGCTGAAATTGCCCTTCCAGCGTCTCGATTTGATTTTCACCGTTTCGGCAGCCCAATTACGGCTCATCAAAGAACCTGGCCGTATTGATCGTGGATGAGCACCTGGCGATAAACGAGAGAAAAACGGGCCGCCACATCATGAAATAGACAACATAGAGCACGAAACCCTAAGAGCTCCATCTTAGCCAAATGGTGCATTCATTTTGGATCGAGAATTAGTATTACGGTACTGCGGGAATTCCCTATTTTATCAAGCAATGGAGAAGACGGGGTGAATAATAAATGACCTGCCGGCTTTACACCGGCAAGTGAATTGCCTTAAGTATTGGAATTGGTGGCGCCCGCTCAGAATTCAATAAATAGGGTAGCGTATAAGGCTGCTTTTACTAGGCACGCGATGCCAACTAGGCGAATACGCGATTCGCCTGGCGAAGAGGAATCGCGTTGCGTGTCGCGGGGGTATTGTACTAGGCACGCGAATCGCGACTCGCGAAATGAAATTCGCAGGGGAACACAGAACTAGATAGAGCAGCTATTTAGCGCTATTTAGCGCGAAAACGGACCAGAAACATGGCGCTCGCAAAGCACATCAATTTAGGCAAGATTCATTATTGGCACAGGATATACCTCCTCATTGAAGAAAATACATAGGAGACATTCACCATATGACGACAACGACTGTAGGCTAGGCCTATAGGCCATCAGGACTATGGGCCCGTATGTCCTATCGAAATTTCCAACGAAATGGGCGACCCACTCTTAAAACAAAATAGTGAATGTACACTCCCATGAAGTGTGCGGTGTGAACATCACTCCATTTCACTCCATTTCACTCCATTGTAGAAAATCTTCGCCCATTAGGAGCATACTTCACTCTCTAGAGTGGAATTCGAAGTGTGCTGAATGACCACTCCAATGTTTTCATAGAGAGCACGAGTACGGATCTTCGCCCATTATAGAGTGATACTTCACTCTATTAGAGTGAATTTCCACTCTACATTCGAGGTTTGCTGAGTGAATAGTCATTATAGTGAAATTCACTCTTTTGCTTTTAGAGACATGCATGAGTGACAATGGTTTATAAATAGAATGGCATGATATTTTCCGGGATGACGTTGTTCAGTAGTTTTGGTTTTTTCATTTTTTATTTCCTGCCATGGGTGGGTCAGAAGAAGGCTAGAAATATCATTCCCTGGGCTGGTCGATTCCTCGAGTAGATCTATCCAACCCGATTGCGGAAGATTCCCGAGACCTTGGGAGAATTCCCACCGATCAGGTTATAAAACGCTCCAACAATCCATCATGCCGTCTATTTGAACATATGCACAGTTAGAATAATGCAATAGACTATGTAGGCCTATTTAACAGGCGAAATAGAGGGTATTGCACGATGTATGTGACACGATATGCCTATTTTGCAGGCCAAAATACTGAATTTCTCAGTATATGGTTGTCCCAGTCGGCGTTCCATATCGGTCATAGATCGCGAGCTGTCGCGCGCGACACGCGATTTGAATTGTCACCGGAAAATTCGGGGTTTGTCGCGACCCGCGACAAAAAATCGCACATTTGCACATTCGCGGATCGCGTGCCTAATGAATAGGCTCATACAAATAACACAGGAGCGAAAAATAGTCTTTGTCGCGTATTCGCACATTCGCGTGCCTAGTAAAAGACCTTATCCACATTCACATCCCCAAAAAAAAAAAAAGGGGGGGTTGTTGGAGGGAGCGTATCGGAATGTACTCCGATCATCGACATGACAACTGATTGGTTGATATTTTGGGGATGAGAAAATTATAATTCACAGGTTCGAACCCCATTTCAATAGGATGTTCCTATGTGGGGTTGTTGACTTTCAAATGTGGTCCGTTATTATCAGGCAGAAAGGAGTATTTCGCAATGTGTAACTTTAGGGTATCAGTTTGAACAACATAGAAAATACCTCCTGCATGTTTCGTTCCCGTTGTGTGAAATAACTTAACATTCACAGGAGTTCTACTGCCTTCTCTCGCAACCATCAACAACTTCCAACTCACTACATCAATCCCCTCACAAACTAATCATTTTCCAAAGTGAAATTAACCGTGTAAATTTGAGTAGGAAACAAGAAATATTCGCAGTGCTGTGCAAGTATGACATCATACAATATTGCATGATGGGATACTTTTAGATCTTGCGCAATACACATGCACAAACTTCGAAGGCCTCTAACTCCGTAACGGAAAATCGCATAAAACGTCGGGTTTGGACTGCAGTATTTATTTTTTCTTCAGTATCATAACACGCATTGTGTAACACTACATTATCGTTCAATCTAAATGGCATCAATGAAATATACTCCTCGGCCTCCCTACGCCTTAACCTATCCTGTCTATAGTAACTGTTCGGTCATCAACATCCATTCCCGTGGGTCAGAATTTTTCCACAGTTGTGCCCGCATGTCGGAAATGGTGGGGTGGGGGGCTAGGGGAGGGCCCAGCCTAGGATTAGGATTAGGGATTAGGGCTAGTATTAACAACCGAAGAAAATTTTCTGTGACAGTGTACATCGACTCGGAGGGCTTGATTCTCATCAGACATTGAAAGTCCCCATTTCAGATATAACGCCAGTCCCGCGCCAAGGACGCAGTGAATGTACGCACATATTACATAACGTTATCGAACTGAAAGTATTCGATAGAACGGGCGTTCAGCATGTTCAGTGTTGAATCAATGATAGCACAATTAGGTCGTGATTTCATTTTTTTCTTTGCATTGAACTCTGTTTGTTTAAGCACTGAACTGAAACATGCTGTGTTCCCGCTGTTATAGGACCCTTTTAGTAACCGCTGACCAGCATGTTTCCATTTCATGCTGCAACCGCGGTATTTCAGTTTGCCGGTTGCTGGTAAGTGATTGCACCAAACTTGAACTTCAGATGAACCTTTCAGGCACACTATCAAGTCTACAAATATCCACATTTTCTTTCGTCTAGTCAGAGGATATACCATTCTGTACCCCTCACGACATAAACCACAGGTTAGGATGTTGCAGTCTCAAATGTGAGAAATTATTTAGGACGCGGATAACAACAGTCGGACCCCTGGGTCGCCCCACCGCTTTTCCGCGAAACCCGCTATGGGCTCCTTCAGTATACCAGGCTCGGAAAGTCGACACTGTATACCGGCCCACGCTACATTAAAGAGAACCAGCTGGTTTATGTTGTTGACTTTACATGGAACGGATGGAGGGTCGAGCGGAGGATGTTTTGCTCGACCCTGTGTTCTATTGTATCCAGCTATCGTAAGGAGATCGAGTTTATGGGTCATTACCCAGAGGACGGTTTCTTGCCCGCACCTTGCAGTCGGTAGGCTCCTGACCTGTTTAAATGACGGTTTTCTCGATTCCTTTGCCGAATGTAGGAGGAATCTATGCAGCCATACATTGTATATGTGTGGGGGGGGGGGGGGGGGGAGGGGGTATGCATTGGCGGCGGAAGCTTACAGATTTAGGGGGGACGCAGACCAACTTTCGATGAATGTGTTACTATCTAATCGGAGCGCACCATTGGTTGGCGCGCAGCGGCTGAGAAAATTTGGGGTTTTACAACCTCCCATACAGATGGCCGTAAACGGCACTTCCTGAGCGTTGTGAGCTATATGTACCCAGTCATAAAACTGAGGTCGTGTCGGCAAAATCGTAGTCATTAATACAATGTATGTATGAAGAATGATATTGCATATCAGATGGGTTTGGAGACAGCAAATTCCCGCCGAGGGAGAGCGCGGGGAAAGATGTCACCCTCGCACCCCCCCCCCCCCTCCCCATCTAAGAAAATCGACTTTCTTTCCTCATTACGGTGAATTTTCAGTGCATTGACCGCTGTTAACGCTGAGTATTAATGATGCTCGCCCAGCTCTCCCCTTTCCCGACCTCCAGTTGGCCATCCCACTGTGGTCACTGGTTAACGTATCGGACTTGCAGTCTGTTAGGGGTTTAGGTCGACTCCCGTAGGTGGGACGAACCAACACTGGAAAGATTAACATGTTTAACACTTTGGTTTCCTCGCATTTTACACTAGTTGACCAACTAAGTGAAAATTATTACCTACTTTTTAAAGACACCCAAAAGTGGGATATATTGGCAGGTGTCTTTGAAACGTACGTAACACCCTTTTTTTACTTGGTGAAGAAGTGTTATAACAAACAAGGGAATCACGGGTTCAAAATATGTTATTGTTGTATCGCAACATATCTGTAACCAAATTTATAGCAATTTTGCAGTATACAGTTTGATACATAAATCATGCTGTTTTGGTGTCCTTTTTTTATTTCAAACGTACGTAACACCTGAGCCATTATTGCAAGATAGTAAATGATAAAGTCATTCACAGACATGTCATTTGGGGTATTTCTTCATATTCATCATAAAGCTGAACAAAAATGCAAGCATCACTTTTCTTTTTTTAATCTAAGGACTAACATTTTTCAAATATCTCACTTTTGTTGCCGAGTAATGTAGCCTTGTACATTCAGCGGTGATTATTGTCAATCTTGAATAATCTAGTAGGCCTAGTCCAGAGATTAGCATACAGTTCAGTCGGTCATCACTTGTATTTGCCAAAAATGCTGACTCGTGTTTCCTTCTTGTTGACGAAGTTAGCGCACTGCTCAAGAGTATCTAGTCGATCTAGAACTGACTGGTGAACATGGGCAAGATTACACATTTCGCTACAAGCTGCGAATATCGCAGACCAGGCGACAACGGGTTCGGCAACATTTGTTGAACTCTATTGTCTATACTCCATCCTGTTCCGCAGATCGATAATTATAGTTTAATTGTCGATGTTGGTGTTAACTTTCAAATTTCATTCGGTCAAAATTGTAGGGGGACGGTCCCCCCACTTCAAACTTTTTGGGGGACGCGTCCCCCCGTCCCCCCCCCCCCGCTTGCGCCGCCTATGGGGGTATGTGACGCTTCTCCTAAGAACAATATCTAAAACGCAAGCATCCATTAGGTTCAAATTAGATGCGTTGGTTACAGTTTATAATTATATATTGTTAAGGACTCAGGTCTGAGGTTATCTGAGGTCAGCAGAGAAAAAGCTTGTAATGTTGATACCTGTGCAACGAAAGGACAAGAGAGCTCATACTTGGCATAAAGGGTACCTACGCAAAGTAGATGTTCACTATATCGTTTGGGGTCAGGTCCAAGGTCACCAGAGGTCCAGAGATGTCACAGAAGTTTGAAACGCTTGTGCGCACAAGAACTGTGCAACGAGATGTAGAAGGTTCATACTTGGCACTAGGGATGGCATTTGGTGTGATTATCCTGTGGGTTTGGGTCAGGTACGATGTCAACTGGGATCAACAATGTCAATACTGAAAAATTGTGAGCATGAGAAATGTGCAATGAAATGATGTAGAGAATGGTCACATTTGGCACGAAGGGTTGCCATGCGGTTTGGATTATACCTATTGTTTTGGGGTGAGATTCGTGTCAGCCGAATGTCACATAATCCAAGTTAGAAGCTTGTGAGCACATAACTGTGGCAACGGAATGATGTTGGACGATTCATACTTGGCATACTACGGGGTTGCATTTGAAAAATAGAGAGCCCCTACTGATTCGGGGTCAGGTCCATGGTTAACATAGATCAAAGTCTAACAAGCATGTGAGCATGAGATTGTGTGCGACCAAATGATGTAGAGAGCCATAATTGGCACGGTGGCACGGTAATGAATGGACCCGTCTATTGACCTTTCCTGATAAACGACGGTTAGCATGTGCTTATCCTCCAAGTACTATTTTTCCTTGCATGCACCCCGTACCACAGAGGGGGGGGGGGGCAGGATTTCCCAGACGTCATGGGTCCAGGAGTCTGCATTCCTTGTTTTGTCAATGTTGTTTGGGGAGGGGTGGTTTTAAGCACGCCCACTTATGATTCATTAGCCCAAATATAATTTAGAAACTAATGCCAGTAAGTATCGATATGTTATCGACATCTTTGTTAAAATGTTTAGCAGGATGTTCGACACAAACGGGGAACTATACGGATGATGTCGTTTAGCACAGGAGGAACGGGGGGGGATGGTTGAAGGGGGTTGAGGGGAGGTACCGGCACACACACTGATTAATTTCCCAGGGTAAAACATAAATAATAATTCTATGTTGCATTCTTGAAAGGATTCACGCGGGAACGCGCTGGATATGGTGATGTATCAATATTTTTTTGAGTCCCCCCCCAAGAAGTACAGTAGGCCCTACATCTTGTACATGGTGATCAGGGGGCGCAAAAAATTATCAACATAATAATGGGAGAATATATGGGAGCGCAGGAGGCGCGAAGCAAAGCGGGGAGGGGGGTGGGGCGCTGAATTCCCCTAGATACTGAACTGTTAATTTGATCTGTACGCCCAAGTATCCGAATCAGTGGGCGTAGCCAGAGATTTTTTTTAGTAGGGGGCAATGGGGATGCCGATCTGTCTGGGAGTGTGTGGGGTCAAGGCATATGAGATTCACATTTGACCATCTGACGGGCGCCACATTGGTTGGCAGAGGAGGGGGGGGGCGCACCAGGGTTGCGAGGAGGCACCAGACAATTTCTGGTCTGAAAGGACTCCCAGATGGCCGGAAACGGCATTTATCGTGATTTGTTGAGAAAAGCATCAACAAAAAAAAAGTTCTGAAATGATTGTTTCATGGTTTTTGGAGGAACCCCTGGTGGTCCATTAAGACTAGATCCTGTATTTAACACACTTCAAGGTTAGTATAACGACAATTTTGCAAGTAGTGATCCCAATATAAAAATTTTTGTGCCGTTGATGGACAAAGTTTCACAAAGATGTTCCACTGCGTCTATGGATTTGACTCTTTTCATAATCGCATCGTGATGGTGAAATTGTTTTGTGGAATTTTTGGAAGGTCATCTGAGATCATGAGAGGGTACACTTGCACACAACGAGGCACGCTAAATTGACGTGTCGAGCATTCTGGAGGGGAGGAAGGTACAAGAAATATATTGTTTTTGGTGGGCGTAATATGGGTTCATTTTGAGAAAGATTGTGAGAATGTATTTCTCGCAAACACGGATAGCCCAGAAGATTGCCCCGAAACGCCTGGTTCAAGCTGAAAACCTTCCTTACTGAGTGGACAGATCCTGTGATGTAGAATAGGGGCAATTCTTAGAGAAAATGATGTGCAAAAAAGTTGATATTTTTTGTTCAATTTTGGTGTATGTATAATACGATAACACGATCCCACCAACATGCCATGTCGGTTTGTCTCCAATCCCATGTAAGTAAAATTGAGTGTGGCACTTTATAGCACAATACTGTGGAACAGGCATGGATAAGATTTCTTCCAAAAGGGGTGGGGTGATTTTCTTGATGGAATCGAGTTACAGCCAGACCAAATGCGCTATGTGAGCGCATGCAACGGTAAATCCGTATGAGAAACATGCAAATAAATCGTAAATCAGTATTCGTCAAGGCACACAGTAGTATCAGGACCGAGAATCCTCGGGGACATTTTACCACAGGCGTGATGACAAAAAACAAGTAGCTGACAAACAGGGGCGGCGATCCGTTTCGAAAACGATGTGTGGGGCCACATCGAATGCAAATGATCATTCTAAGCGGAGCACCAGCATCGGTTGCGCGAAGCGTACAAGAAAAGTCAGATTTCTCAGAACCCTCCGGATCGACAGAAATGGCCCTTGCCAGGCTCAATAGCACCCATCTACATGTGTGATTTGAGTAAAAAGCACACCAAATACAAATACTGTGCATACTAAGATGATTTACCGAATATCACACATGGTATTGTTTTATAAATCGGTTTTCTACTCTGGTTTGTTTGCGTGGTGGGATCAAAGGGAGCTACCGAAACAGTCCTGGTGGGATCGAGGGGAAGAGCCATAGGCGTACGGGACCATTCCAATTCGGGAGCAGAGAATTTGTACCCGATTTTACAAGTCATCATCGGAGCTGCCGGCGCGCGCGAAGCACGCAAATTTTTGCATGTTTTCCGGGGCATTTTATCGGAAAGTCTCTCAAAAAAAACGCATTTTTTTTTTTTTCCACTTTGCTTTTTTCCTCCCCGATTTTCCACGAATTTTTCATCTCAGAAAAATGGGGGAGAGGGGAGGGGGCAGTCTTACCCCCAAAGCTCCTGAAATTATTCGAGTGAATAAATGATTCGAAGCATTACAACATCGCATATTTAGCCTACAACGCATGGATAAAAACGACATTGCGCGCAGAACGAATTATGCACTTTCGGCTAGTCGATTTAAAATTCGAGAATTCGGTTATGAAACATGGGTAATCTCTTCGAATTCGGCCCTAGACGGGTCCAGATCTTCACCTAGGGTCCAGATCTGGGATAAGTGGACTTAAGACAATTTCCAACGCGATTTTTGTTTGGTTAGACAAAAATTGAATCAGTTTAGAGTAATACAAAATCGGGCATGTGCCCATTATTTTTCTATTACGGTACGGAAAAGTGGTGGGACAACGATATGATATCCCCTCCACTTTTGAGAGTGGGGGACATGTGCCCCCGTCCCCCACCTGTTTGCGCCCATGGCTACAAATCTGCCGACCGGAATGTTTCTTTATCCTCGAAGAGATGATTGTTTTCGCCGCACAATGGGGAATCATCACAATGTCGTCGCAAATAATTATAGCCCTGGACATCAACAGCGCACTCGGTCCGTTACTAATAGTACAGTTTGCCGTGCCTAGATACGCAATAGCTTTTGAGGAGCTAAGAATACCTAACATTACAACCCATCCCATCGTGGTGCTTCTTCTGACTGTGGGACAGATGGCAAATGGGGCTTGTGTCAACTTGAACTCAACGCTCAGGCCGGCAAAAAAAAGAAGAAATATCCTCTCGAGATTTTTTCGGGCGGCGCGCCCGCCGGTGCGCCCCCTCCCCCCCCCCCCCCCCCGGATCCGCGCCTGGTGATTCGGCAGGTCTTCCATGTGTTTATTCTTGTGGGCAGGTAGGAAGTTTGTCGGAATTCGAAAATGTTAGTGGATATTGTCCCCGAACCTGATAAATTTCGGAGTACAATTGCTAAGGTTTCACTGGGGTCAGGTCAGGCCACAGTTCTGTAGTTGGTAGGGTCTCAGTTTTGTGGTTAGTAGGGTCTTAAGTTTGTGGTTGGTGTGGTTCTAATTCTGTAGTTGGTAGGTCATAGTTAATATGTATTCGGTAGGGTCACAATTTCGTAGTTGGCAAGATCACAGTTTTGGAGTTGGTAGTGTCTCAGTTTTCTGGTTGGTAGAGTCTTAATTTTGTGGTTGGTATGGTTCCAATTCTGTAGTTGTTGGTAAGATCATAATTTTGTGGTCGGTGGGGTCACTGAACTGTCTGACAGTTCTAAAGAAGGCCATGTGGCCCACATCAGTTCCAGCAACATTATTGCCACTGCCTCCTCTCTCTCAGTTAAATATTTCAACCTAGCTGTCCCTGGAGAAGAAATTCATAGAGGTATCCAGAAGAAGTAGGTGACCCTCCAGTACTCCCCCCTGCCATGCCTGCTGGTACTAATGGATAGAGATCATGGTACCCTCCTCCCAATGCACCTTAACATCAACGTGCTAGGTAAAGGTAGATATACTACCGATTATATAATTACCTATAGGCCCCACTTAATCCTTTTAAATGAAACAAAACTGAATGAAGATATAAAACTGGACATCCCAAACTATAACATATTTAGGAAGGATATGACATCGAACAGGGTGGTGTGGCCATAGCCGTCCTACATAATATAAATGCTGTTGAAAACATACAAGACAACAGCCAGGACCAAATTCTTTCTATAAATTATTCAATGACCATAATAAAGTCATTAATATAGTTAGTTACTACAACCCCCACACAACTATGTTAATTACAACCTATTCAAGGATTGGGTATCTAATACCATAATTATGGGGGATTTAAATTGTCCTAATCAACCTATTGGGGTCCAATAGGACTACTCCTCATGGCAGGCACCTTCTGGAGACCCTTTACTATAACAATCTTCAAGTTGCAAATGGAATACAAAAACCAGGAGGAATCCCCAGGTTGGCTCAGAAGAATTACTGGATCTTGCAATAGCCTCTAGGGATATTATGCCCCTTCACTTGTCTACTGAAACGTTGGAGGAAAGCAACTTAGGTCACCACTATTTAGTTCTTTCAGGTTCAACTTCTAAATAATCCAAACTAACATAAATAAAACCTTTTATAATCTGAATAAAGCTGACTGGACTCTTTACAGGGAGCTGAATTCTTCTGACTTCCATACCCTTGCCGAGGAATTTGAAGGGCTAGTTCCAGGGGACCTATCCTTAGACAACTTTTCTACAAAGGTTTCTAAGACTATTATGTATAGAGACTTTAAAACAGCTTGTCCATTAAGCCACGAGAAAAGCAACAACTGGAACTTGAACTCTGAAATTCATTCGTTAATGAAGGCAAAACGGAAAATTAAGGAGGGAATATATTAAAACAAGAGTCGTAATGACGAAAATGCAAGTAAATCGCCTACAATTGAAATAAGAAAAGGGGTACGGAAACAGAGGACTAATACATGGAATGGAATATGCCACGACATAGAAACAGAGGAAAAAACCCTCCCAAATTTTGGCGTAGGGTCAAAGGGTTACTGTAACATATACACCTCTAGTAACCTTAATACCCAGCTTAAGACTGCCGACGGGACCCTACTTTTTCCCGACCCTGTCATTAATGTTAACCTTATGGCTGACACTTTTGAAAAAATCTTCAAACCCCAAATAACGTTCTATTTTCAGAAACAAATTTCAAAGAAGCCAATCGCAATGTAAATGAAAATGATATTTTTTTGACACAGATTTGAATATCCCAGAGCATCCCTACACGGATTATCGGTTTAATGATAAGGACTTCGATGTAGCCTTGAGAAATTCCTCTAACAACTCCGCTCCGGGGTTAGATGGAGTCCGGTATGTACATATCAAAGCTGTTATTCTTGCCCTTTTTAACTTAATGGCTTGTGTGGGGTATTTTCCTAGCCCCTGAAAGAAAGCCAAAACAATTCTGCTTCCCAAGCCCGGAAAAAGTCGCTCGGATCCGAACAACTATCGCCCCATAAGCCTTCTCTCCTGTGCGGGGAAACTTTTTGAGCGACTGGTCAGCTCCAAACTAAAGCCGCGTTTCCATGCACGCGAGCGGGCGGTTTTTTCCGCCCGCCCGCGTGTCCGCGTGGTATTTCGTAATCGATTTCCGGGGATTTCCCTGCAATCTTACCGGCTTGTTGCCCGATAATTAGACCGGGAGCCCAGAGGGGGTCCGCTATCTGGAGGAGGTACCCATTGTGGAGCGCCATACAGCAGTGACAACCGCTATGGCCCTTGCAAGGAAATGTCCGTCTGGTGGCACGCACCTTCTGGTGGGTGTGGTGGTGAGGCCATAACAAAAGGCCCAAAAATTAGGCTAGCTTAGCTCCCGAGGTAACCGCGGCAAATCTACGGCAAAAGTCCAGCATTATCTCATGAAACATGGATGACCCTTGACAGACATTTTTAAGTAGTAGGTTGGGTGCGCCAGACGCCATACAATATCCCCCCACCCCCAAGCTAACCTAGGTTAGCTCGTAAGGTAAACAGTTGGAACAAAGTTGAACATGTTCGTGACCCTTCCAGCTATCACAAGTGACCAATGACAGACATTTTAAGTGGTTGGTTGGGTGCGCCAGACGCCATACAATATCCCCCCACCCCCAAGCTAACCTAGGTTAGCTCGTAAGTTAACCAGTTGGAACAAAGTTAAAAATGTTTCGTGACGCTCCGCTATGGAATGACCAATGACAGACATTTAAGTGGTTGGTTGGGTGCGCCAGACGCATACAATACCCCCCACCCCCAAGCTAAACCTAGGTTAGCTCGTAAGGTAAACAGTTGGAACAAAGTTGAACATGTTCGTGACCCCTTCCCAGCTATCACAAGTTACCAATGACAGACATTTTTAAGTGGTGGGTAGGATGTGCCGGACGCCATACAATATCCTCTCACCATGGGAGACCTAACCTATAGGTTAGCTCGTAAGGTAACCAACTAATAATCTTCGTATTGTTCAATAGAGTTTTATTTGAATGCCACTAGCTGAAATTCCCACGCATGTTAGAACACCTTCAAACGGACAGAAAGAAATTTTAATGGGTTTTTAAGGCATTCCATCCAGTCATATTAACTGTTATGTATAATTACTAAAAACCATTTGAGTGTTGGATTGGACAAACGCCTGGTCAATCTCATATCCAACCCGTTTTTTGCCACTGCCAAACCGCAAAAAGCAGGTCAGAAGTGTTCAGACAATCTTATAAGAGATTTCAAACAAATTAAGGCAGCTGTGGAAAATTTAAGAATAGTTGGCGCCGTATATTAAGGACTGGCAACAGCCATGAAGCTTACCAGTTGAAAAGGGTTAAAAGTGTTTACTTTTTGTCATAGAGTAATCGTGACTAAAATCACATTCAATCGTTTCAAGTGCCAATTGTGCCAACCACACAACCCACTACATATTTGCTAACGCTGGAAGCCAATTCCATGAAAAATTTCACAAAGTAGGAATCCTTGTAGTAAGGGGGGTTGAACCGGTCGCCATCTAGTGTTGCGCTTTTTTGGCGCTGGCTGCGAACCGACTTGATTGTTTATGGGAGGCACCGAATCCTGGAATCCGAACTCAACGGATTTTGGGCCTGGATCTTGGTCAAAACCACATTATATTTCGGGGCTTAGTGGCTGAGTTGCCGTTTTGAGTTGCAATTGTGTTGGTGCTCGCCCAACAATTGAACAATGTCGGAATTGGCTTGACGAAGTCGTATAGATACTTTCGTAAGTCTAACACGTGTTGTGTTCATGAGTGCCCATGCGCCTGTCACTAAGCCATGACCCGTCTGTGATATTGGTCCATCATCTAAAATTATGCATAGCCGATTAACAATTTGATCACTTTGTAAACTTTTTATTAGCCCAGGTCAAATAAGTCAAGGAGCGGCATGTTTAAAAGTCGTGAGTGGTAGCGTTAGTCTGGGCAAAAAATGTTTTATAAATGCCGACGGAACAATTTTTGACCCACTTCTGAAAACTACATTTCAAGGTTGAACTTTTTAACGATGGGTAGAACCGACTTTGGTGAGTTCAAGAACTCCCCATGCGCCTTGTCCATAGCCCATAGTCCGTTCCCGTGATCTTGTTAATCATGCTAAAATAACTATATAGCTGATTGAACAATTTGGATCACTTTGTAAGCTACTTTTTTTATTAGCAAAGACGTATCACGCTGGAGTTGAGCAGAGTGGTGTAAAGGTTTCGATGGTATCGTTAATCGGACAACTATAGGCATATTTGCCGACTGAAACATTTGAGACCACCTGGGATTCCAAATTCCAGACTAAAACTTTAAACGCTTGGGTTGAAAAGACTTTGGTATGTTCCATGAGATTGCTCTGTCCTGTCAATTAGTGACAGTCCCTTTCAGTGAAAATTGTTAATCGGACAGGTTTATAACCACCAATTTGAACAAGTTGTTCGTGTTTATAGCTTGTGTGGCTGGGGCTGGCATTCACCGGGGTATTGACCACTATTAAAAAGACGGTGAACGCTTCCATGACGATGCGGCGAAATAGCCGTCCCCAATGCGATTTGATATCGATACGGTATATCGGTACAATGATATCAATGCAACCACAATATCGATATATCGCGAGACGTTATTCTGCCGGCAAGCCACGCGTGCGTACCGTGTCCCACTGCCCCTCCCTAATCGAATTAAGCATGCTGTGAAGCAGTATGTACGTTTTAAGAACCTTTGCGGGCTTGAGACCCACCAAGAATCCAGGCCGTATCCAAGCCTCGTACCAGAAAATCCGAGCCACGCCGACGACCTAAAACGCCCTTGCAAGGAGAAGAGTATTCTTCTTACCAAGGAGCTTGAGAAACTTGACCGTCTACCTTCGGAAGGATACAACACCCCTAACTACCTTCGGGTTAATCAGGTTAACCAACACTCCCAGGTGCACTCGTTGTACGACGACGAACTTCCGAGAGTCCTGGGACTCGTCCTTTCCGTCGGAGCAGACGTCGCCTGTCCCGATCCTGGCGCGAAGAGCTCTCCCCTCATGCGAAGCGGGTACGAAGCCGCTTCCAGGAAAAAACAAACAGGGGCTCAACAGGATATCGAGTCCTACGAGTACAAACTCGAATCCAGCCGTCTGCTACAGAAGCTTTCTTCTGCGGACCTCCAAGAGAGACCGGACGGAAACGCACCTCACACGAAAAGAAGTCGAGGCGGAGGCATACGCCTTCAAATCAATGCATATAGGAGCCAGAACGCTTTTTCTGTAGGGATCAAACGGCTCTTTTAGCACCAGAAAGGGTTGCAGATCAGCCCAACTCTCTCCAAACAAGCCTAGTCCGTGTCATTTCTTTTTACTGTCATGAGTAAATATAGCACGATCCCGTCTAACAAAAAACGGAAATTTAACAGAGCGGGTAAAATAATATTAAACCATCACCGTAATCGTTATCAACCTCTCCGGGAGCGCGGGCTACACGTCGCCAAGCCCAAACCTTCAAAATGAGGCAATAAAACTCAGAAACCTATCAGACCGCCCTCTATATACCATATGAGGTTATCGCCCTAGGTGGGGTTAAGTTCAATCATGACCCAGATAAACCGAAGCTTACGCATGTTCTCCCCTCCATAAAGGAACTCACAAGAACAATGCGCCTTCGTTTAGTCCACTAAAAACCGCGAACACAAACTTCCGCATGCAATCCCACATGTTCCCTCAAGTGGCCTACCATAACCTTGGAAGACTACTGGAGGCAACAAAGGCTGAGATGGCTAACATTCCTATCGAGAATGCACGCCACCAATCCACGAAAGCATAACTAGAACGCATCGCCCTAAATACCATTAGGACGATTACTGCCATTGTGGTAAAGCCCTTCGACGCCAAAGGAAGGAGGCATAGCATACTCAATCGCTCAGATTATCAACCCGAGATCGAACGTCGCGAAAGGCTTTCATCACACACGAACGTTACCGACGACGTAACGCGAAGGCCACCACCGCGTGTGTTCAAAACCGCTTTATTCAACATGCTCTCCACACAGAAATAACGAGAGACTGTCAACTACTAAATCCACCACACCGTAAACCCGCACGCCCGTGATATACTTCTTGCCTAAGGTGCAACAAAGCACCTCCGCAAACTCAATTGCCGGCAGACCTATCATATGCGGTAACGGTCCCCCCAATGAGCCAATCTCCCCTTTGTGGATTATTCCTTCCTTCCAATATTAGTAAGGGCAGAAACTATGTGAACGACCACACATCACGATCCTTACACTACTGCAGGAGTTTGATAATTCCCTCTAATTCTCGCTACTACTCTGGAATGTCATATCAATTTACACCAACACGCCACATGATAGTCTCTCTCCGAACACATGCCAGGTTGCATCGCACCTGAGACTATTACGATATACGAAAATATCGTCCACCTCAATGCGCAACTCATGATCTTCTACTTTCAATCACGCAACTTCTTTGAATTCAACGGCCAATTTTAATAGACAACAAAATGGTTGCGCATGGCAGTCAAGCGTCCCCTGAGACCTCGACATTGTATGGCACAACTAAACCCGTCAATTCATTCAATCAAGAACCAAACACCTACAATGGCTAGGTACGATATGACAACTCGTTTGTACCGTTGACCGAAGATGAACTGAACTCCATGGTGAAACGTATAAAAAACGTACTACACCCACTCCTCAAGTTCACGGCAGAAATTTTCTGATACTGAATCACATACCTCGATCTAACTAATTCCCGTCAAAACGGGCTTTCCAGGTACAAAAATCTATACCAAGCACACGGAACCCTACATATTTTAGATCGCAATTCAGCTCATCCCCAACCACTTTTCACTGGCTTTAATCAAGGGTAAGTCCTAGGTATCACGCCTATGTACAATGATGCAACAGCGCTGACCCTTCAATCGGAAAAAAACAATTTCAATTCACACAGAAAAAGCAAATTGGCACTTAATAAACAGTCAACCAGAACTTTCGCAACTGTTTCCCCAGCCAACTCATTTGCCACAAAAGTGCACAAAATCTCAGAATTTACCAGTTAAATCCGATTTCCACACGGCCATGCACACGAACAAACACAAAGCGAAGACGATACTCTTCTCGATGTTGAGATCGCACACTATAAACCAAATACTCAAAGTTGTACCATAAACATAGACACCGCCGCAATACGATACCACGGATGAAGCCCCAAAATAACCAGAGCAGAAACTATAGTCTGGTTTTCAAAGTCTCAAGCCCAACAATGGCTCACGTCACGGGGTCACAGACTGGCTCCTTACCCACCTGCACTCCATCCACCCAGAGAGGGGCAGTGGATAACGGCACGCATGGGGGCCTGACAGGAATGTCGTCTCGCGATATTTCGACAACTAGGGTTACATTGATGTCGCTGGCGATATCATTGTGACGATATATCGTTTGCTAACCGTGTCACGTCGAACGATATTTCGTCGGGCGTCCTAAAAGCGGGGGGTCGCCTACCCGTCTCACTCGCTTTCATACCTCCTCATACAACCAATCCCGAGTAAACAAGGCTAAACAAAGGTGAAGCAATTGTTTCAACAAAAAGGGTTATATAAACCCGCCCGTTTTTAACAATTTTCACTGACGGACTGTCAAGTGGCCAACGATTTGACATACATTGACTTACCCACAGTCGTTTAATCCAACCCCCAAAAAGCCTCAAAAATGGTCCAATTGTTCAATCGGCGTCAAAGTGTAGACAACTCATTGATATTTGCCAGAAGAACGATACCCTCCGAGCGTTTTTTGCATTAACTGTCCAACTCAGCTTAAAAGTCCCCCGAGCCAAACTACAAAGTGATCAAATGTTCATCCAGCATAAAAGTCGCCTATTATTTTTGCCTTATTCACATATCCGAAGGGACCGCGCGCCGTTATCAACAGGCGCATGGCACTCCTGGAAATGCAACCTACTATTGTTAAGACCTTACTCCAAAGACACATGTCCACTGGTTAACCATTTCAGTTCAGACGTTTTGCCAAACACCACGCGACACCCAACTCCAACGGGCAATTCCAACGCCCCAATGCCTCACAAAGCCGCGAATTATTAAAGTGGTTTGCCCAAGGAGCCGGCCCAAAATCCCTGAGTCGGATTCCCACAGGATCTCAGGTTAGCCTCCCTAACCAGATAACGAATAAGTCCTGTTCCCGGCAAAGCGCAACACTATATGGTGACGGTCAACCCCCCCCCCCCTTATTATCTATACTGTTTTCCAACTAGTTACCACCTTACGAGCTACCCTAGGATAGCTGTAGGGGTGGAATATTGTAGGCGTCTGGCGCACCCAACCCACCACTAAAATGTCGGGCCATTGGTCATTTGTGCTCGCTGGGAGTGTCACGAACATTCTCTACTTTGTCCCACCTGGTTACCTACGAGCTAACCAGGTTAGCAAAGGGTGGGGATATGTATGGCGTCTGGCGCCCCCACCCCACCCCATAAATGTCTGTTCGTCTTGTCATTTGTGATGGCTGGGAGTGTCACGATCATTTTCTACTTGTTTCAACTGTTACCCTCCGATCTAAAACCTAGGTGAGCTGTAGGGTTGGGGATATTTATGGCGTCTTGGCCCCCACCCACCACATAAAAATGTCTGTCATGGTCATATGTGATAGCGTGAGTGTCCACCAACTTTTCCACCTTTTTTTGTTCCACAACTAGTTTACCTCAATGAGGCTAAGCTGCTCATTTTTTTGGGCCCTCAGTTATTGGCGGTCTGGCGGGCCCACCCCACAAACTAAAATGTCTGTCACGGGTCCTTCATGTTTCCATGGATAATGCTGGAATTTTGGCCGTAGGTTTTCCGCGGTTTAACCTCGGGAAGCTAAGCTAGCCTAATTATTGGGCCTTTTGTTATGGCCTCACCACCACACCACCAAGAAGGTGCGTGCCACAGAACGACCCATTTCCTTTGAAGGCCATAGCTTTGTCACTGCTGTATGGCTCACCATTGGTTTAACCCCTCTCTCACTAGGCTGACCCCCCGGGCTCCCTCTCTAAAATGGAGAGTAGGGGACAACTTTATGTTCAAAAATGTTCCAAACAACTTCATAATCATCACTGTTTCAACACTAGGATGAGATTTTTATACCAGATGTCTCCATTTTTAACGGGGGGGGGGGGGGCCCAGACAAACCATTTGAAACACAATATTTCATTTAATAAACCATTGATATGTCACGTATTTGGCTAAATTAAAATCTCCAAACCTTTCATTGTGAAGTTTTTAAATAGTGGGCCTTAATCGTTGACATTCAACACTGTTACCGAAAATGGCCAACCGGTGTTTTAGTTTAAAATCTATTATGGCGTCACATGTTTGATAATAATATAATAATAATAATAATAATTATAATACCTACTAAGAGTAATAATAGAAATAATATAATAATATCAATAATAAAATAATATAATAATACTAATATAATATAATAATATAATAATAATAAAAATAAAAAAAGAATAATATATTATTAGCTACTCGTTCTTATATAGCGCATAACACACTAAAACGTGAGAAAGTGCGTGGCTCGAGAAAACGCCCCGCCCGCCCGCCCGCTGCATGGAAACGTAGTCTTTCAAAAAAAAAAAAAAAACGCCCGCCCCGCCTCGTCGCCCGCCCCCTCCCCCCCCCCCAATCGTGCATGGAACGCGGCCTAAAAAAAACTAAAGCCGCGTTGCCATGCCGCGGCGGGCGGCGGGCGGTTTCTCGAAGCTGTCATGTAGCGATTTTTCCTTCCGCCCCTCCAGCGTGTCCGCGGGTATTTCGTTATCGATTTCCGGGAGTTTCCTGCAATCTTACCGCCTTATTGCCCGATAATGAGGGTAGAGGTTAATTTTAAATGGTCAAATACTGTTCCAGCCAAACAACATTCTACTGGTTCAACACTAGGGATGAGATTTTTAACAGATTGTGTCTCTATTTTCAACGGCCAGACCTATTTGAAACACATATTTACATTTTTAAACATTGATATTGTCAAGTATTTGCTCATTAAATCTCCAAAACCTGTCAATGGAGAATTTTAAATAGGGGCCGTAATCGTTGACATACATAACAATGGTTTCAGAAATGGAACACCGGTGTTTAGGTTTAAACACTCGTATGCGGTCCGGTGTTTGATAAATAATAATAAGAATATAATAATAATAATAATAATAATAATAATATAATAATAATAATAATAATAATAATAATGGTATGCTATATCGTTCTCATATAGCGGCATATACCACTAAAAGTGAGAAAGGTGGCGTGAAATCCGAGAAACGCCCGCCCGCCCGCGTGCATGGAACACTGACACAATAAATTGGTCGCTAGACTACAAAGATTATCTAACCTAACCAACCTACCCTAAACAAAGGTTAGTCTATCTGGTGCCTCGTTTGGTCAACTTATGACTTAACTCTATGTTAGTCAACTAGACTAGACTACGTATGTTCGTCAAGCTGGACTCATATATGGTTAGTCTATCATGGTTAGTCAAAGTTGCTGACTAACTTATCCTTCATAGACTAAACTTTATGACTAAGTTTTTGGTTAGTCATCTGTGCCTCTTTCGACTAACTTTTGACAAACATGTTGGTCCAGGGTCTTGACTACTTTTAGCTTGACCTACCTTACTCATGAGGATTTACTAGATTGCTGGAAATGGTTAGCCGTCTTCTGCCAAGCACTTCAGCGATATGCGGACCTCAGGCGACTAATAGCAAACAGCGACAGATAAAAACCCACAAAACTTCTCTCGGAGCCTGTATTGATTTGTTGCAATTAACAATTCATCATAGCAGGATGATCTCGCATGGTTTGTAAAGCTATCCGGTTATGACGAAACATAAAAACCTGGTGCCCTATGAAGTTTGCATTCATTAGTCCTTGAGCAGGAGCTGTCCTTATCATATTTACAGCAAGGCCATCTTCTCAATTCATTGGATGGTCTCGTAGGCATCGGATAGAAACAATTGCGACACGAGAATGAACAATTCAAGATGCGGACCGTGAACAACTGATTCGACACAACTTGAATACACTTTAGTAGTACTTCCGGCTACGGTACTTCCCTTCCAACACTACGACAACTTGTTTGAATATGACGACTCTGCTTGGAAGGCTGCGGGCTCAATTTACCAGATGTGTTGACAAAACGGTGAAACCAACATGAACAGACAAGAGTCTAGATTAAGAAATAAGATTACGGACACACCTCGTCTCTATTGTTTGATAGAACTCACTAGTTTTGTCACTGAAGGCAGTGATGTATTGGATCAAGCAAAAATAAATGTAAGAATCTGAATACTGAGCTTTTCATCAAGTTTCATGCGGCAACCCTATCATGGTCCCAGTCCACGCTCCTATCCACATGCAAGGACTGTTTGTTTCCCCCGCCAAGTGTAGTATCGCGCTAGGTTAGTCAAAGTTAGTATGAGGTTAGTCATCCTTCCCGCAGACAGAATCGCTTTGCAGTCAAAGTTAGTCTATAGTATATGTGTGGTTAGTCTATCCATGGTCTTGCTCACAAAGTGTCTATCTTCCAGCAGGGTAGTCAGGCTCAGGCTCACACGAACGGGATTTCCATCCCAAATGTTAGTCATTCTAGCATGACTAAAACAGGATAACTAACATGCTTTAGTCCATCTAGATTTTTGGACTAACTTGTTTTCGTTGTGAAACGCGTCTTCCAAACACGCCCGCCCCCCGCATTGCATGGAAACGCGCGGCTCAAGGAATTTCCTGGAAAATAGCAATATATTTAACGAAAATCATTTGACGGTCTCGGAAATTATAAAAAGAGGATTTCAAATAAGAGGAAAATTTTACACGGCAGTTTCTAGATGCGGGAAAGGCCATTTCGACCAACCAAACATGGTTTAATGGCCGTAAATACAAATTAAAACGATTAGTACTAAGCACTACTATCAGCCAAGGCTCCTTCCTCCTTCCTTCTTTAATGAAGTCTGGGTATCTATTTTTATGGAGGGTACTTAGGACTACGAAGGGGTGCCAATACCCCACAGGGCTCAATACTAATAGCCCGCTGTTGTACATTATCCACGTTAATGATAATCCCTAACACCGGTGGTATCAATATCTACATTTCAGTGCGGAGATCCATTGGTTGTACCTCAGGAAGACCGCCCTTAACTTGACAGGAGTCAGGGTGCTTCAAAAGAACAGAAGACTGGTGCTGCCTCAAACCCACAAAAATGAAATTTAAGTCATTTTAAACAACAAAACTCAAGTCAATAGGAATTCTCATGGAGAAGATAAGACTACTTTACTACCCCAAGACCGGTGGTGGTAAAGACCACAACTTTTCTAGGGATCACGTTAGACTACAATCTAAAATTCAAACCTCACATAGAAAAACACGTTGTTGCAAAGTTAATATAAAATCATCACATACAAGAACCTCTGCTCTAAGAACTTCATTTCTACCAAGACTGGGTTAATAATATTCCAAACCCCTACATTCTGTTCCATACTGGAACTATGGTGGAATGTTTTCCTTCCGCCAGTAGTACCGATTTGAACGGCTGAACGGTATTTTACTTACAGCTTTGAAGCTAGAATCCAAAGCTGAGCTTACACTCCAAGGAAAGAATGTTGATGCCACAAAAACGGTTCACTTGAAAAAAGAATTTTAACTGAAATAAGAAGCATTATATTAACAATAAAGATCCAGATCCTAATATATATCGGAAATGAATCCAGCAGCACGGTAGTTACCACCCATCTAAGAAAATTAAAAACGTCGCTGGCTGGTGTTTCAGGAGGAGGAGTATCGGGATTGGTGAGGGTTGGTGAGTAATGGGGGGGATGGGGAGGCGGCTTATTTTGGGGAGAGTCTTTTCTCTTCGTCGCCTGCCTCCCATCCTTGTCCCCTCATTGGGAATTACCTTAATTACATGACCGGGGCTGTTCAGCAGGAATCAGGATCGTTTGCATGGTTTCCTGCCCCCGCCACGGGAGAACTCAAAAATATATTTTTGTAGGGGGGTTTTCTAGGTTTTCCTCCCACGTGTGTCACACTTTTATTTTCTTATTTACAGTAAATATGTGGAAAAAAGTTTCCATGAAATGGCAAATTCCATAAGGAGAATTCTTTATAGGAGAAAAGGGCTCTTTCCGTGTCCTGACCTCCTTCATACCTATTACAATACAGGGCTCATATAATTAGGAACCAACTTATATGATCCATTATGCGAAAAAATCGTAAAGAATCTATTTTCAGCTGATTTGTGTTGGTAATGATGTCTAAATGTACAGGAAAAAAAGATGCCGACGGTATTTAGGATGGGGGAACCTTATGTTTTTTTTTTCCAAAATGGCGTTCAAAATGGCCGCTCCATGAAATATGGGAAAATCGAGAAAATGCATGATCAGTCGAAAAAAAAAGTTATGTAAATTCGAACAATGATTGTACATATATTTTTGATCATGTGCCGA
>JAODTK010002932.1:0-171522 GCA_026419785.1 Sclerodactyla briareus | reverse complement strand
GGAAGGAAATATGGTTCTTCACAAATATTAATAGTTTGGAGCTGTTTTGCAGTAGACGGTGATGCCCGTGGTTTATGCATTAGTTGTCAGGAAATGAAGGAGAAGAGAACTACTGAGTCCTCACAAAATAATAGTGTGGAGCTGTTTTTGCAGAGATAGTAGATTGTATTGCCGTGGGTTTCTGCATTAGTTGTCAGAAATGAAGGAGAAAGAAATACTGCCTTCACCAAACTATAATGTTTGAGCTGTTTTGCAGTAGTAGATGGTTATGCCGTGGTTTCTGCATAGTTGTCAGAAATGAAGGAGAAAGAAATACTGGTCCTTCACAAAATTAATAGTTTGGAGTGTTTTGCAGTAGATGGTAGGACAGTGGTTTCTGCATTAGTGTCAGAAAGAAGGGAACGAAATACTGGCCTTCACAAATATTAATCGTTGGAGATGTTTTGCAGGGGGTTAAAGGGAATGGTTATGCGGGTTTCTGCATTAGTGTCAGAAAGAAGGAGAAAGAGAAATACTGGTACTCTCATACATATTTTCATCGTACAGTTGCAGAATATTTATTGGGCTCAGTTTTCCTCGTCCATTAATCTTATCGAATTCATATTTTGGTTATCATGCTGCCTATTGTTCTTTTATGTACGTTCTTCCGTTGTTGGTATTGTCTTTTGTTTCTGTGAGAGCTCTTATTTCATTCCGATTTCCATGTATGATGTGCAATTGGCTGATTAACTATAAACTAATCTAAATTAATCTAGCATCTATCGGAATAGTAAAAACAGTTTTAGCTGTCTGTAATAGATGTTGCTCTTGATTTCGCATTAGTTTTCAGAAGGGAAGGGGAAAGAAACATTGGTGGACGATTGATATTGTTTGCCTTGTTTTTCAGGGATTACTGTCTTCACAATGTAATGTTTGGATGTCCATCATCTCTTGTGTGATCTCATATGTCAGATGCGGGGGGTTTTTTTATTTTTTTTTTTTGGTTGGGTTTTTTGGGGGTGGGGGGGTTTGGGGGGCGGGGAGGGAAGGAGCAAGACGAAGTACACTGATGCAAGTAAACAACTCCTCATACACCACCCTCCGCCGATATGACCCGCATCTCAAACGCTCAGCAGCGTAAGTGGTAAACCAGGAGAGGTTGACAGGCATGAACAGGTCCTACTTTTTTAAACTCTCCTATTTTGACCTTGCTCCTACTTCTCCTACATTTTTTCCTGAAATCCTACTTTCTCTACTTTTTTCGAAAGTTTGCTCGATAAAAAGAATTCTGAGTAATAATTCATCACCAAAGTTCGACAGCAATAAACACCCAGATTGTAATTCTCAGAATGAGCCAGTCATTGCAGGTTCAAGACGACACAGGAAGAATACACAAAGGGCTTAGCTTCAGTCTTAGTCCGCCAAGTACTCATGATTCGCTTCCTTAGGCAAGAAGTAGTTGGTGATAAGAGGGGAAAGCAGCTTTCAACTATTGAGAACAAAAAGGAGAATAGCACCAGATGACAAGCTTTGTAATGGGAGGAGGCAACGCCCACCACAGTTCTAGGTACAGGAAACAAGGCAACCAACAGGGCCCCATCAGAGAATGAGGAACTTCTACCAGAAGGCAAACAGACTACCTATCACCCATCTGCCTTAGGAAAAGAGATCTGAGGAGCCTGGAGTCAACTTCATCATCTACAGAAGCGTGAGAGTGGAGTCCAGGCATTCCAGCGGACTGACAGGAAGGAAGATGCCACAAGTGAAAACCCCAAGAGGAAATAGATACTTTGGACAGATAAATGAAAAGCGGGCCCAGAAAATCCCAGAGGTCTGCGTACAAAGAAGGGCAGGGAACAATCCAGTTACAAGAGTACACCCGGATTTACCATTATGGGAGACAGTGTGTGGAATCAGACAAACTGGGGTCACAGTTGTATATGATACTTCCTAGCTGGTCAAGGACTCACTTATGTCTTGCCATGGTAATGCAGCGTTGAGCGCTCTTAGTTCAATCGGACCAGTCTATCAATTCTTTGAGATTGGGTAAAAAATGCAGTCAGAACCAATGGTTCTGGAACTGCCAAGAGATGGCCTGTGACCTACGGAATGATGCAGGCTCATAGATCTGCCCGTAGTGGCATCTGTGCATGATTAGCAGAAGAGAAGGAGAGAGAAACTCAGCACAGCGGGTACAAAGAACAAAATGAAATTGAAAAAACAAAAGACAGAGAGAAGCAAGAGACAAGGGAAGCCCTGGGAAGAAGAATACAATCTTACTGGACAGAGAAGAACTTCCTATCAAAAAGAACAGGAAAGGTTTGTGGAAAGTGTAAGGATGGGACACCCCTGCAGTGAGAAGCCTAAAATGGGAGACGAATATAAGATACTTCAGAAAGCCATAAAAGACAAGGGACATGGGAGAAAATCACTGTCGCCAAGGTCTCCTAGAGTGGAACACAAAAAATGGAACTGAACCATGAGAAACTTGAGACGTGTCAGAAAGAGGCAAAGGGTATTAGGAGAGAAGGCAGGAAAGTCATGAACTACTTTTCAACAGCTCTTGCTAAGTGTACCAGTGACCTACCTCCGCTGTCATGTTCATGTTCCTGTCTGTATGTGAGTTCAATATATATTGTTAATGTACATGTGCTATGATGTACTGTATGGGTAGGTAACCCGAGGTTTTAAAGAGCGACCATGTAGAAAATCATAGAAATCACTACGATTTAGCAGTGCATTGTAAGTATCATACGGCAATACCAAAATTTTGTAGAGTGGTTGCTGGCTTGGTTTTTACACCGAAATAGTTAAGAATAGTGACACGGATAGTATTGAATAGGGGTGACTCCACAAAAAATCAGTGTCTTTCTCAGCAGCTTCCTACTAACAAACCTTACTTAGTTCAGTGAGTTGCTTTAGCTCAAGGGTACCTAATGATCAATCTAGATGTTGTTATATCTCACTGTTTTGAAAGGATGCATGTGTTGACAATGTCATGACTGATGATTGAATGGACAGTGTATGACATTTACTACATTGATAATCCAAGGGTTTTCTTCCAAAATAAATTGGGGGAAGATCGAAAATGTGGATTTTGATGCATAAAGTTGTAGGGTAAAACCCAGAATGGGATTTATGGGGAAAACCCTTGATTAATCTGGGGAATTGAAATAAAAGGTTATGGGGTGACTAAATGAACAGTATTCACACAAGATTTCTGATGCGATTTTACATTTCCATGTATTGCCCTCTTTGTTCCTTGATTTGAAAGGGAGCATGTGTTGACCGGTATGACATTTTAATCATCATTTTTTTTTAGCTCAAACCATCCAAGCATGGTTTTTGTGAATCTGCATTGTCACTCTATCTATCGATCTATTATATCTATCTAATCATCGATCTGTCTATCTATCTATCAATCCATCCACCCACCAGTGTGTTACATGCTTTTTGGCCCCCAAAACAGTCATTCTGTGATGGATTTAGACCAAAATGGCCACAATGTTTATTGACCCATGAGACATGTTTGTGTTTGTGAAGGTCAAGGTTCAAAGGGCATTAAAGGGGCCATATAGGCCATTATGTGTCAAATCAAAAACGATCTCCTCCTACAAATTTTGGTGCTCATTATGTTCGGTCATAATGATGGTCCGACAGCCGTACATTCGGGGTGTTCAGAGAATTTTGGTCCAAGGTCCCACTTGGGCCGAGGGCCATTTTATGAATTCACACAATAGTACTTGAAATGTATCTATTCCCACAAGATTCAATTGTTGTTCTTCAAAGTGGCATGTCTGGTCCTTGGGGGAGGGACCAGAGGGGGTGTTCGGGATTTTGGGGATCAAGGCCCCATTTGGGGCCCTCGGGTCCATCTTCTGAAATACCGCAAAATCTTGTCACTCCTACACAAATTTCGTTGCACAGGGCTGAGTTCAGTAATAATGGCTGGTCTAATGTGTACCTTCAGGTTGCCTAGGATTCAGGTCCAAGGCCCCCCAGGTGTGGGCCATGGGGCCCGTCATATGGAATATGCACAATGCTTCTACTCTTACGAATTTCAGTGCACAGGTGACATTCAGTCATAATGATGGTATAACAGCCAACCTCGGGGTGTGTTCAGGATTTGGTCTAAGGTCCCACTGGGGCCCGTGGGCCCATTTAATGAAATTTCACACATGGACTTGAAATGCACCTCCTCTCTCAAGAATTCAAGGGATGATCTTCAAAGTTACAGTATGGTCCTTGGGGAGAGGGGCCAGGAGGTTCGGTCATGGATTGGGGCTAAGGCCCAGTTTGGGCCCTTAGGCCATCATAAGAAATACTGCAAATTCTTTTATCTTCTACAAATTTTGTTGCCCACTGCTCATGTTCAGTCATAAGGTGGTCAGTTGCGATGCCTTCATGGGCCAGGAAGGTCCAAAGCCCAGTGTGAAGCCCTCTAGAAGCCCATCATGGGAATGAACAAAAATGTCCTCCTCTACGAATTCTGTTGCCAGTGTGTGGAATTGATCATAATGATGGCTAACAGCCGTACCCTTGGATTTGGGGGGGGCCAGGTCCACTTTGGGCCGTGGGCCCATGTTTATTTTGAAATTTTCCACATGTCTTGAAATCATCTCCCCTCTCCTCCACAAGCTTCAATTGATTTCATTACATGTAACGAGTTACATGTGATAGTCCTCAATATAGGAATCTGGCAAAATCTGTATCTCTAAAATTCTGTGCAACAGTGTGATTGTTCAGTATAATGATGGTCTAATAGCTGTACCTTCAGGGTGCCCAGGGATTAGGACTGGCCAGTGTGACTGTTGGCCCTGTGATCCATTATGTGGAATATTTATTGACTGCTGAATAGACATCTTGGGCCCTATGAAAATCATGGTCAAAAGTCATAGAGGGGCACAACAATAGGCCATTGTTGAAAAATCTGCCTCTTTGGCCCCTCCTATGATCTTAACATTTAACACATTAATTGTACATTCGTTCGGGTACATCGTGTCAGTGTGAGCTAAGCACTCTATTGGTGCTCTATAGTTTCCAAAGTGACAATTACAGGTCCCTAAGAGCTCTCTGCTTCTGAGCACTGGCTATTAGTCACTGTACTCAGATTCTTGTAGTAGTCTTCGCAGAAAGTTTCAAGTCGGCTTTGAAGCGGTATAAATTATTTGATCTACAAGTAATTGCCCAATCTCCTTTCGAATAACTTGGAGGAGGAGGAAGATCACTTGGAATATTCATTGTGAATGTTACTACAAACTCAACCCAAGCTCTGTTCCTCATGTGTGACATTCACATTCTCTATTTGATGTGTAAATTAACGAGAAGAACTGAATTGAATTTGCAAATGTTGGGAATTTTTTTCATTGTTTGGTATGTTCTATGAGTGCAAGGTACATGACTGAATGAAACAATGAAGGTCCTACTTTGCTCCTATTTTCCTGATCAAAATCCTACTTTCCTTCCTCCTATTTTTCTAAATTTCCTACCTACTTTCCTCTCCGGGGGGGGGGGGGGGGGGGGGGGGTACTTTTTTAACGGAGCCTGTTGCTGCCTGGGGTTGCGTTCCATACACCCTTGTACTGTCTAGTCGTGTCCGACCCCTGTGATGACCATGACATACATCCTCCAGTCCACCGGTTCCCGCCTTGTCCTCTCCGCAATTCATCAGAGATAGGCCTTTCGTTCGCTTGATATCATCCATCCATCGTGCTCTTGCTTTCCATAGCCCCCTTCAAACTTGCCCGCATTGGGGTCCCCCCGCATAGTTTGCCCATTCGTTGGAAACATTTGTGTCAATGCGTGAAGTCGTGACACATTTTCATAATGTTTTAAGAAAATTTTGCCACTAAAAACAAAATTTCAAGAATTTGTCGTGGACATCAGGAACATTCACACTATTCACAAACTAGTCTTGGCAGCTCATGCCAGTGCATGCCCAATCCCCGAAAACCAAGTGGTCATGGTTCCATTGTAATGCAGTTATTTGTGCATGGGTTCCTGGTGTTTGTTTTCGAGACATTATGGAGCTTTAGATTCACGATGGCAACGGCAAAGTGGTACGTAATGTTTTCACTTGTAGGCCACGTCGCCGTCCTGCATAAGGACGCTTAGATTTCCTACGACGTGTCCAATGTGGCCAGTTGCGTGATGTGTATGTGTTGCGTTTTACGATTGCGCGTGGTCGAGTATTGACTGTAAATTTCCCGAATTCCTTGTTATTAGCCTGTTGAATTATCCAACGCGCTGGGTTCAACGGTCACTGTCGTATATAACAACCCCTAAATGTGTTACTCCCGTTGTGGATCGATGTTGTACGGTATTTAGTGAGGTTGTCGCATGCGCATTAGGTTTAACATTGCGGCATACGTTTGCCGTTGCCCGTCGTAATCTAAAAGCTCCCTAATTACTATGTTGGACATGGATCTTCTGCTCCTCCTGGTCTCGAGGAAGTGGCCGGATGCTGGAGTTCACTGAACGTCATTTCGGAGGGGACGTAAAAAGGCAGTCCTGAGAGCAGGTTGATGTGACACCCTGTCTCGATTTAATCTGACACTAGTCTGATGATACAGCAGGTTCATTCATTGATGAGCCTTACGTGACTTCCTGGGACCGTAGAATCAAATCAAAGGCACCAGGAAGGGCCCTTGGTACAAAATCCCTCCACTCTTCCCCTTCCCGCCCGAGTATCACCCACTTCTCTTGCACCCAATTCTCTTGTCTGATTATTATCCTTGTGGTGATAATGACAGTGCCCGATCCAGCTGAAGACTGACACTATCACCCCTTTCTTCTCTCAACCCTGAATTTAATAGAGATTGCTTCTGACTTATTCATCTGGATCCCATTCGTTTCTTTCTCGTAAACTCTTTGCACATTTATCTTACTTACTCCGGCCAACTCCAATGTCCAGCCCTATTTCATAAATTACCTACTAAACCACCCCCATCCTCTATTGCCCCTAGTGAGCGAGTTGTAAAATAGCCCATCTGTTGTGAGGAGTGACTGAAGTGACGGGCCAGTCACCCTACAAATGATAGCATGTCCGTCATGATCTCATTATTTTGGGGGTAGCCAAGTCAAGACCAGTCACCATCATTACGGCTTGGACCTGATTTGCTGGCTGTTTTGCTAACCATCCTGAATGTGGAATAGGAATTCCCTCTGTTTTATTATCACATATTTCCATCTAAAAGTCGTGGCTGAACAATTATCGTTCTGACCATTTTATGTACTTTTTTAGTTCAAACCAGCTCAGCAGTATAAGGGTGTGTCCCCCCCCCCCCAGGGTTCTGGGCCAGGGCCCCATTTTTTTGGATTGGGCGATTATCTGAAATATGCAAATCTTGTATCTGCAAACAAATTCGTTGCAAAGTCTGCTTTTCGGTCATAAAGAATTGCTTGATGACCTCAACTTCATTCAGGGTGTCCAGTATTTAGGGACCCTGGCCCAGTGTGGGCTGAATGCATTTTTAGAGAGATAGTTCTCTATGCATCTGCTGTTGTTCTAATTTTTGGAATGGACTGGGACACTGCCAACCTCATCGCACTATGCCATCACACAGGTAAATTTTTGACCACCTGAACCTGTCTCCATATTCCCCATTTTACTGTCCATGTTGATGTTCATATTACCGTTGCCATTCAGGTGGGCTTCAGCCTCAGGGAAGATCACCCTCACATAGAACTTCCCCTGGTCCTGGACCTATCCGCCATTCTGCAGGCGAGTCATTCCAGTCAGTATACAGCATGCCATCAACTAATTGAACACTGAATTGTGGCAATTAGGTATCTCCTCACGAAAGGATAGCCCCTACAAGCAATTTCACTTAGTCAACTTGGCCCATATTGGACCTTGCACCCCGCCACAAAACTGGTGGGCACCATCGACATTCTCATCTCGCCGGATTAGGGGTAGTAATCAAGTGTTTTCGGCTAGTATTATTTATGAAATTTTTTGGGATACATCAAGTAAAGTCATCAGAAGTTCATCATCAGAGCCTTCTTCTATGTATTGTTAGAGGAGTATCCTTTCTGATTTGGGAGGAATTTTTATCTCGTTCTCTGTCGCCCATTGTGTAAGTGCTTGTCGCAAGGATAGGCGCGCATATGCCTCTACACTGGCCTCGGCCGCTCATGACTGGTTGGCCGAGTGTTGGAGCAGGAGAATAGAAACTCAAGAGAAGAATGGGGTTCCTTGGCATTCATTTTTAAACAGGTTAGACAATGCAAAATAATAGAACCACGAAGCGTGATGAGCACAAATCATGCACATATTTTTTTTCCTAGTCATGCCCATGCATTGGCCAATCAGATCAAGATTGCAGTTGCAACATTGATTACAGGAATTCTGCGTAGCAACTGGAAGCTCTCAGTCCCTCTGAGTGGAGGGGGCGGGGGCATTTTGAGGAGCCACTGGGCGGGATCCGTCCATCTCGGACTGGGACCATTCATAATAAATGCTCCAGAGTGAAAGACCGCCAAGGTAAATAAGCACAGGCTTCGATGCATCATTATAGCTTCAGCTTGTTGGATGCAATTGTTTCTCCAAATGTTGTGTAAGTGAATGTATGTCAATGATTCAACACAGTCACGTTGAGTCTGCCTTCTCGTAAGACATGCAGTCGCGAAATAATTCAGTTCCCCACATCAAGGAAAAGGCGCTGGGTGCCACTCTGATAATTGTTGCATAAAATGGCATCCTGGACGTTACTGGGTTTTTGTTTTTTTTCCATCGTCACTTATTGCAATGCTTCTCATGGGTGTCATGTGCATGGATTCTGCTATTGAGGAGCCACGGTAAGGGCAAACTTGTACATTGTGTCGTGTCATGAAATATCATGTAAAACTACTAGGCGTTCCACGTTCATTCCACCAGAAATTTGGAAAAAGATGGGCAGGTCCTCTACGCCCATCTACGGAATCGTGGAACACTCCGGGACGACTTACAGTTCGGCAACTACCGTCCTACATACGGTACGGCAGCCATCACATCCACTGTACCTGCACACGCCGGATACCAAACGAACCTGGAATCTTAATCGGCAGCTCCGGCAAGAGGAGGACCCATGCGCAGAGAAAACGGCGCCCCACACCCTCCAAAAGAAACAGCAGTGCACCTCTCTCCGCAGGTGCACCCGCAGCCGAACGGCATCCTGCCGATTCCCGCGAAGAGGGCGACGGGAGATGACGCACAACTCTGACAAAACCACAGCCCACCTCGAACGGTGGCGTACAAGGCAACACCACCAACCACAACCGGGTACATCCGGAGAGGAGTGGGGTGCCGCAGTTCCCCCACTGGCAGCGGCGGGGGGGGAGGACACCGCCCCCCAAAGGAAGTGGTACTACGTCAGCGACACTCACGCGAGCGAGGCATCGGAAAGCAGGTCCTTAACGCCCCAAGCCTATCTGTCTCTATGAGCGAGATTCTTGAAAGCTTGGAAACGAGCCCTCATGTGAAAGCTTGAGAACGAACTGGGACTGTTGCAAGCTTTCTTGGGTTTACTGACTGTGAATGCCTCCAATAGAAGGGGGCCACTGAGTCGAACAAGTGACGTTGACAAAATTGAGACGTCAATCTTACTGAATATAAAGGGCCCCTTTGTTCATATTAGTAGATGTGGAAGGAGTACCTAAGTTACCCTTGGTGTCTCCAGACTACAAGGATATTTCTTTAGGATGTCAGCAAAGGTGTTTAGTGATAGCATGGCTCATGGCCAACATAGATATTAAAGACACACTTGCCTGTCTCTGTATTATTAGATCATGTCGAACTTTGGAAGATTCTATGATAATGTAACAGCTCTTTGTCAGTGTACATGAATACATGAATGAATACCTGTGTATTCATTACACAGGAGGGCACGGCCACGAATGCAAAACATGTATGCTCAAACATTTCACGAGAGGAGCAGAGTGATTCGTGGACCGTAGTCCACATATAATGAATTGGAAACAGGTGTGGTTATTGACAAACAAACATAAATGTCCCTAGCAATTGGGTATCTTGAAAATCTCACTCAGCAGGTCGCGGAAAAGATACAAAAAACAGTTCTCCTTTCCAAAAAAAAAAACTTGTTTGGAAGTAAACAAGAATAAGTTGACGAGGAAATAGCTAATTTCATTTTACAATTTTGATCCTTCAGGTGTTCGGAAATAGGGACCACCCCATCCTATATGACGGCATACATATGATCAAAGAGCCTTGAACTAACATAGAGTCGAGACCAGGAATGTGTCTTGCAAATATTTGGCAGTGTGCATAGCATTGAGTATAGGGCAAGTTATCACACAATCTGCCTAGGAGTTTAAATAACCCTCGCGCCCTGGGCGTGTCACAGACACAGATTAGTATGTCACCTAACAAAGGGAAGAGCACAAGGGGACGCCTAGCCAACACTGACTGCAAGGGCACCGTAGGCATGCGACCACATTGGAAATAAACATAAAGAAGAATTACCACTCCTAAACCCTAGTCTAGATGAACAAAGCAATAAGGCCCCAGAGGTAAAGTTTACAAAAACTTAGCTGAGAATGTACAGTGAAATGTTTGATAATAACAATTTCCCTTCAGAAATTCAAATTTTGAGAAAGTTTGTTACTGAACTTGACATAAATTACTAATTGAAAGAAAGTCACATTATGGGGATATTCTGCTAAATTGACACATTACGTTAACCGATTCGCTGATTTTTTTAGGAATATTGGAAATATATCTATCTATCTATCTATCTATCTATAATGTCCTGTCTGTCCTGTCAATGTCAACAATTGCCCCGTTTTGGCCCCACAGTCATTCGTGATGGATGTTGACGAACGTGGACATAATGTTTATTGACCCATGGGAATTTTTTTCCCTTTGATGTCCCGGTCAATTACAGGGACCATATAGCCATTATGTGTAAATTTCAAAGTGTATCTCCTACAAATCTTGGTGCACATTGCTGATTTTCAGTCATAATGATGGTTCAAACAGCCGTACCTTTCAGGAATTTTGTCCAAGGTCCCACATGGGCCCGAGGGCCCCTTTTATTTCACACATGAGCTTGAATGGCTCTCCTCCCAAAAGCTTCATTCATTTCTCTTTCAAAGTTATATGTAATAGTCTTTTGGTATATGTAATGCTCCCAAGATCTGTAATAGTCATTGGGAAGAGGGCCATTGGGTTTGTTCAGAATTTTCGTCGGGCTCATGGCCCATTAATGAAGTACAACGAGCAAATCTCCTGCACATTTTGTTTTGCACAGGGCTGATGTTTTTCGGGGTTACTATGATGGTCCAAAAGCCATACTCGCAGGGTGCCCGTTATTTAGGACCCAGGGCCCAGTGTGGGCACAATAGGGTCATTGTTTGAACTGCCCTTCTCGACCACATTGATCTTGAACCATTTGTCTTGGTAACATTTTGTGCAGTTTGAGCCACGGCACCTTGGTGGCTCTATTTTTTTTTTTTTTTTTTTTTTTTGTTACAACCATGAGCTCAGTTCCTTCCCACAGAGTAAGTTGACTACGTCCTTGCTAGTTTTGCGTAATTCATAGCAGACAAGTTTATTGATTGACGCAAATTACCATGCGTTGCTTATTGAGCCATTTTGAGTATGTTGAAATAATACCTTCCCCATCTAATTTTTATATAGTAGCTAAACTCCCAAAAGGCCAGTAAATTATGATCAACAGGTCAAATGGTCCCGAATGTGTGTATCTCATATTAAAAAATCTTTTCCTGAAAGCTCTAATTATCACCTCTCCTTAGTCTGTGCCCATCCCAGTGATAAAAAAATCCACTTTAACATTTACTATTCAATACTACTGACCATTCATTGTCTTAGAATGTCCTCTCTCTTTTTTGGAATTTCTACTCTATTTTGTAGATGGAGGGGTCTTTTCCAGTTTCCTTCAAGTATCATACTTGCCCCTCAGCAGACTTTCAGTTCATTACTTCTGATTGGCTCAACAAAATAACTAATGGGGTCATTCTTTGGAATGGTTTGTTTGCACTGTCATTAATTTTTCGGTTTTCATCAGAGCAGCAAGATCTTTCTTTCTTCCTGTTTGTTTGAGGTATAATACCGTTTGTGTTATAGATCACATGGATGGAATAGCCAGGCCTTATGATGTAGCAACACATAAAAAAGTAGTCACCTAACAATATATTTAGCTGTTCTGCTGCACAATCTTTGAAAGGGGCAACTGCAAGGCGGGATACAACAGAGATCTGTTGCGAATGGAAACTCTATCTATAGATCCCTTTCAATATGATGTGCCTATGTTGAGTTATTGGCCTTCAAGCTTGGGCCAGTGGGCAATAAATTGGGGGGAATCCCCAATTTGCACAATAAACGTGTGATGTCACAACCAGGCCAACACAGGAATTCTGTAAGTTTTTGATGGTTTTCCATCGGTAGTTGAATTTAAGTCCACATTTCTCAGAATTTCTGTTGTCTTTTCCCTCACCAAAAAAAAAAGTTTTTACAATTATCAATACTTACCAACTCACTACAACAGCAATCGGCTCCCATAGACTAAATGTTTTTAAATGAAATTAATGTTGGAATTTCAGTAGAAAACAAAAATGTTTTGTAGGTTGTGCAGTATACATCATTTATTATTTGTATGATGGAATAACCGTTCGAACTTGCACAATACACTGCTTCTAATACACAAACTTCAAATGTCTATAACCCGCAACGGAAAGTCCCTATGAACTTCTGGTTTGGACTGACGCATGCGTATAAATCATTCTGCATTTTTCTCCTTTTGATTTAAACAGGCTGAACCAGGAAGGACGGGTGCTTGTGGTGTTGAAAAATGTCATAAGTCTTGTGTACCTCAAATACCTTTTCAAATAGCGAGGTTTTCCCGAAACAATTACAATTCCCCTTAGTGATGGTCGTAGGGAATATTTATCAATCGTTCAGACTAGAAAATACGCAATTGACGAATCGTAGTGAAGCGCTATTGCCAAGTTTAAATGTTTTGGGTCAAAATAGCCGTTGTTGCACTACTCACTTATCGTTGTAGTATGGCCGACCCTCAACACTACTGTATCGAAGATGCAATGCATCTCCCACAACCTCACAAAAAATTGACAGAACTGTGTATGTATGGTGTCACAATAAACCACATCGCAAACTGCCCCATGGTATATCAAAATTTATACTATTTGAATTAAACTTACGCGATGACAATATACCGTGATCTAGATATAGTTTGGATGGAGTTTCGTATGGTTCCCTGCAATGCCCTTCTGCTTCCTGTTAGTATCGCCATTTGTAATGGTGTGAACAGTCTTTCACTCCAAAGCTTGGTGGTGGTTTACTTTCCATTCTGCCTTGGTTATCGTGTAATTTGAGCACAGAAGAACATGGTTCATCATGTCCGCGTTAGTGTTACTTTTTCCCTTTCAGTATCAGATGATATTATCAGGGTGGACCTTCCTTCTGTTGACTCTCCTTCCCTTCAGATTATTATTATGATCATAGCCTGAATAAGCTGGGGGTCAATTGCAGTGTGAAAAGGGCATTAGTATAAATGAATGTATAATACCTCCAATACAATGCTGTTAAAAAGGGACAAGATCAAAATACGGGATCAGAGTCCAGGGGTTACTTCTCATAAAAAGAGCCACTGGTTTTGGATCTGGCATGGGACTAGGTGTTAATTTTGGTCGGACCGTGGGCCCTGAACAACCTTCTCGGCTTTCTGCTTGAGGAGGACCAGGGCTTTAAATGAGAAAATCAACCGCCAGAGGCTATGAAACCTAGCGTCCATGCATGTCGTCTGCCAACAAACATTGAAATAGTGCTTTTGGCTCATTTATATTAGTTAGGCTATCTAAATGTGACCGAGTAAAGACCCCTGGGTCTTTTGCCTCCCTCAAATACCCCTGGTTATACGATTTCATTAGACTTGGGGGTTATCGATTTATTTATAGGGCTAATGGCCCCTGGGCCCCCGATTATCTGAGGGATGAGGGCTCCAAGTTTCACATTTGTAGGCACGGAGATTGCCTCGGACTCTCGAGGCCCTGACACTGCAAGCATCACATCCTTCTAATTGTGAGCAATCTAGCATACTTGTTTCCTGAAGAAAGAAAATTAGTGTATAGCAAGGGTTTGTAGCTAAAACATTATAAATGATGTTTTAACAGGTTGTTTTTTATGTGGATTTTGATTACTCAGCCATAACCATAGATCAATTCAACAGTAACTGATAATTTGAGGTAGAGTATCAGGTATTAAAACATCAGGCATTTGCTGTTGGTTTGCCCCCTTTAATCCCCCCCCCTTGTGACCATGCCAAGTAGCGGACCTTTATTCCATGTCAAAGTATTGGGAGGGGGGTATTTACCTTCCCTGGGGATCTTCGTGGCTAAAATACTACACTCTGGTTGGTATGCCTGGTTTTGCTGCTTCCACAACATTTTTCTCACAGCATCACCTTCCGAGCAAAAACTTGGTCCTAGTTCATGTTCAGTGTGTTGGTTGCCCATATTGACTTTGTTATCCCCCAATTCATAGATAGAGACGCTCAAACCTAACTCGCTATCCCTGTGGATTAGGGAGCCTCCTGTTTGGATTAGGTGCCTGAGAAGTGAATGGTTCGTTTTGGGTTTTTTTTTTTTTTGCTCTGATTGGGGCCAAATACTGGAAAGCCCAGATGCCTAGTAAGAGTACACAATCCTAGCGAAGATGAACTGAGGAAACATAAATGGAACATATTGCTAAGGTGAAAAACAAACTCTCTAGGGGTTTAATCTCCACCCATCCTCGCCTCCCTCCCTTGTGAGATTGCTGGTTACAAACACCAACAAAAAAAATGATCACGGATTCTAATCCCGTGAGAACAGTCTTCTAGGTGTGCTTGGGCAAGCTATTTCTCCCAATATTCCATCTGCTATAAAGGCAATTAAAAGAATGACCCACAGGGAAACCTTAACCTCGATCTGTATTGCTATGCTCAGCGATAGTTGAAGTGTGTGCCGGGTTGCCCAGGAACCAGGCATTGTACAAAAGTTATTAACGGTGCTTCATTAATGTGAAACAAATTGGTTGGTGGCTATCTGTATGTATGTGGATGGGTCTTATAAACTATTGGGCTGGGTCATAAAAACGTTATTCGAGGTCAACAGGGGTCATGTAAACCGTGATAATTATGAGCCAGAAGCTTAGGCCTAAATTCTTACAGAAACCTTAAATCACACCCTATAGATAAGGATCTATAATCCGGGTATTTTGTTCTATATTGCTGTGGCTCCTATGCACAGGTTGAATTTCGCTGCATGCCCCATTATCTTGGTTTTGCCATATTTTTCCTTAAGAGATTATTATAGTTATTGTTGGGCATGTAAAAGCGTTTTGATATAATATCGCATGAAATGATTTCCTTCTCTATCCATGGTAATCGTGAATGCCAGTGGCTTTCCTGTGGTTCGTGAGACGTATCCCCCGTTGTCCGATTTCCATCTCTTTTTCGCTCTCCAGTTATCATGCAAATATATACTCCAATTACTTGTCTTCACGATATTACTATGAACATTTTCATATTGATTTGAAGAGAAGTTATATCCTCAGAAGATATTACAGAATAAGATATTAAGCTTTTTTTGTTATTATTTTGTGGTCTTGAACAACACCCAAAAAAAGGTTGAGAGTATGTTAACTCCCTCCATAGGATTTCCCATCTCCATGCAGGTCCCAAAAATAGTTGAAGAATTGGAAATACAACTCTTGTCCTTGTACCCTAGCTATACTGCCTTGTAGGGTATTTCAGAGGAAGATCCTTCCAATAAATCATCTTTTATTTTCACCCAATAGGCCTGAATGTCCCTCTTCTTTGGGAGAGTAGACCAGACTAGTTTTTTATAGTTGACCGGGCTATCTGAAGGCCAATGGTCTGTTGCGGGATGTTTGCAAAAGCGTCGGCCCACGGGTAGTCACGTTGAAGCTTGACCTTTCCGCTCCTCCAGGGTCTGAGAAAGTGGTCGCGTCCTAGAGTTCACTGATGGTCCGTTCGGAAGGACGTCCAGATGGGCGGTCCCGGAGCATGTTGGGATTGGTTGTAATACATATCTTCAGTCACATTCATTCGAGCACTATCCAATAAGAGAAATATCGCTGGTGTTCTCGACAATCACTACTCACCTCTCCATTCCTAGTGTCGAATGTGTTGTCAAATTGATGAAACTTTCAATTATATTTCAGGCCAATGGTCATGTAACAGAATTTGAGATTGTAAGAGGACAAATCGAAACCCCACATCTCTATTTGGGAACTTTCTGCCAGATTGCCCTTCTTGGGTTATTTCAATTTAGCTTTGAGGAATCTATGACGTAACAGGGGAACAATGCAAAACTGCCTATAGATTCTACCCAGTGATGCTGCATTTTTGCACCATGCTCGGATACAAAATAGGTATTCACTAGAATGAATTGAACATTTGTTCTCAAATTGTGAACACTTTATTTCCACTGTCGCCACCTGAGAAATTAGCGATCACTTTGTGTGTCACCCTTTCCCGTTAGAATTTTGATAAATATTTCATGTGTTATCGGGGTTGGGTGTGAACATGGCTGTTGCTTGCAGATTCAGGACGGGAAAACCAGTTATATAGGGTATATGGTTTGGCACAAGGTACAGGTTGTTAGGAAGATTGAACTGATTGGAATATGCTATGTAAGAGTCAAAATTACAACTTCCATACAAAGCTTGTAATATGAACAAATTAGAGGTGGTTCAACGTAAAGCTGCTTGCTCTGTTTTGTGAGCCTATGACAATCAACCATCGTGTCAGCTCTCACAGCTTGAGTTGCCCGACTGCAGGCGAGAAGGCACAAGTCACAATTCAGCTTTCCACAAATCGGTGAACAAACATGTAGCTCTTCCAGGACAGTTGTTGTTTTTTGTTGGAACAATTGCCAATCCAGATCATCATTAGTTAATTGTTCAGTCACAGACAGGTTTGCATCCATACAGATGCTATCGATTGGTCCACTTTTGGCTCAAGACCATTTCATTATCAAACGTTACATTTTCAAGACACCTAACATGGCAAATTACCAGATGGCTGTCGGATGTCAACAGAGATGGTTAATTTCAGGTCTCTGAGCTTGTGTGCATGTTGGGTGCTGCCCCTGTGCCTAGCTGTGTTTTTGCTGAGACCGGAAAGACACAAGGTCAATGGTAATACTGACTATCTATCATGCCCTTCCAAGTCAATCTGTGAAAGAAGCATTTTCCACGAGGCCCTCAAAATGACTATTTTTGCCCAAATAACCCTAGCAGAAAAATGGCAGAGAAGCATCCGGTGACACTTTGTAAGCAAACATTCCTGGTTCAAATTCAAGCAGTCTGAAAGCTTCTCTAGGTGGCTCTACTTGCAGTTGCAATGGGTGAGGTCTTCACTCACGGTTCCACTGTGATGCAGTGGATTTGTGTATTGGTTTCTGGTGCTGGTTTCAAGATATTCGCAATGAGTCTCATCCGTCGGCTGTGAGCAGTTACATCGGACACGAATATGTTCCGCTCCTCCAGGTTTCAAGAAAGTGGTCAGATTATGGAGTTCACTGATTGTCCTTTCAAAAAGGATGTGAAATGGCCAGTCCCAGGAACTGATTGAGAAGGGTCACACCCCTGCCTTGATATCATCTCTGAGCACTCTTCAAAAAGAGGCGAGTTCAAGGCGAGTTATTGCCGGTGCTCATCCATGGTCAATTCGGCAGGGTTTCCTTGATGAGCCTCACTTATCTTCCTGAACCTGTAGATATTGAATAAAACTAACTTTTGACCCCAACTTTTATGCCATTGGCTTCCGTTAGTACTAACCAACTTTCCGGAGAAGCATTTTGCGTATTCCACTAAATGGCCAAAATTGACCACTATATGACCTTTGACCTCAGAGGACCCTCCACTTGGTCATCATGATCAAAAGGATGCAAATCAATTGTTGACAGAGATAAATATATGCACTATCAACTACCCCAGCCACATAGCAGATGTGAGCTAATGATCTACTCCTGTAGCTCCAAACTGTAGGGGTTTCTCTGAAATGTCAAATGGAACATCACTGTTCATAACCCCTTTTCCCCATTGCAGATGCAATAATCATATTTCCCAGGGCCGTCTGACCGTTGAAAAGGTTGATGAGTCACCTCAAAGGTGCAAAAATACCATCTAAGCGGGGGGAAACGGCCACTATCGGTTTTGTTGCCCCGCCGCGAAGCGTTCCAAGAAAATTTCAAATTTTCACACCCTCCAGATTGACTGAGACGGCCTTGCAGGCTCAACCCTCTACATGTGTGATTTGCTTAAGAGACCGACAAAAAAGTTGGGTCATTGTGCAACTAAGAGTGAATACCGAAATGCCACAATGGTATTTATTTTTAATATTACCTTTCACTCTGGCTTTGTTTGCCTGGGATCCAGGGTCTACCGAACGGCGTACGGGACCCATCCAATTTGGGAGCAGAAAATTGTACCATACCCCAATTTTACAAGTCAGCCACTTGAAACTACCGGCGGCATGCGAAGCGCACAAAAAAAAATGTGCATGTTCTCAAGTTCCAGGCATTTTATCGAAAAAATATCAATGTTTATTTTCACTTGCCGTTTTTTCCTTCCCAAATTTTTCCAAGAATTTCCACCCGAATTTTTCATCTCAAAAAATTGGGGGGGGGGGGGGGAGGCAGTCCGCCCCCATGCTTCTGAAATTAATCGAGTTAACAAATTGATTCGAAGCATTACATTCGCATATTTAGCCTACAACACTTGGAAGAAAAACCGCCATTGCACGCAAAACACCTGACCAATTATGCACATTTGGCTATTTGATTAAAATTCGAGAACTCGTATGAAACATGGGGTAATCCTTCGACTTCGGCCCCAGTCGGGTCCAGATCTTCACCTGGGGTCCTCACCTGGAATTAGTGGACTTGAGACAATGCCAATGTGATTATTGTTTGGTTAGACAAAATTGGAATCAGTTAGAGGCACAAAATCGGGCATGTGCCTTATTATTTTTTAATTACGGTCGCGGAAAAGGGGGGGGACAAACATATGAATATCCCTCCCACTTTTGAAAGTGGGGGGGAATATCCCTCCCACTTTTGAAAGTGGGGGGGAAATGTCCCCCCATCCCCCACCTGTTGACGCCATTTCCCCCCACCTCCATGGGATGGGGAATGGTCGAACCTGCACGCTGACTGTCGCAAGAATGCTGCTGAGAGAATAATTTATGTGTACTAGATTTCAGGCCAAGGCAAGCAATGTCCGAGGGAGGCATTGGCCCAGTGGATGACATATCAGGAGAAATATATAGCTGAAACAATCCAGACTGAGCTTTGGTCGGCCTTCACTTTCCCAGAAATTTATTGATGACATCCAAACAAAACCCCTCCCCCTCTGCTCATGTGCAACACACATGTGAGAGCAACAGTTGACACCTGTAGGAGTGGCTCATAATTAACGGTTATGAATCACGAGTGTCAAGTGCACAGCTGTTGAACTGGAAATTTATTGTGCAATGGCATTCACCTTTAATCACTAGCTAACCTGTGCAGTAAGTATAGTTATAGTATAGTTGTAGCATCAGAAAGTGGCCAGTGCCACCCATGTCAATTCTAATTATGCCAGCCAAAACTTAAAACTACACAAGCTCTAGTTCGAGTGCATCATTTAACCTTTTTCCACAATTCAGAGACCAAAGATTTTCCTAGCGCAAACGTTTTTTGGGAGCATTGCTCAAGTTTGTATAGTTAACGAGAATAGTTGCAATGAATTTTAGTTTTTTTTTTTCTGTGATTGGCAATTTGTCACACAGCTGTTAAAACTGGAATTTTTCTGGAAGAAAACATCGCCACACAGGGTGCGGTAGGAGAGTGGAAGGGAACAACTATGTCTAGACCCAGGACCTGTGGCACCAACTCTGGTTCATGGGTGCTTCGTCAGATCGAGGGTGCAGCCACACTGTCTGAAAGTTGGGGGAGTCGAAACAGTGATGGGAATCATTTTGTGTGTGAAAAATCATATGGATGGAGGCCTCCACCAAAAGTTGAGGGTCATGACCTCCCGGACCCCCCTAGTGGCTGTGCCCTTGCTTAGGATAGCAATTGGCTTTGACGACTGTTTTTTCTCAGGGAGAATCAACTGATTCTTGTATCTTCCAGTTGTAAATGGCCAACAACACTGCATGAGTTGTCTGGGATTAAATGGAGCCTGCAACTATAAAAGCACAAAAAATCTTACAAGTTCAGACAGTTACCCCATTATGGATGGTTTTGTACAGCCTCTCACAGTTTCCTGTGAACTGGGGGGATCTTTGGCTACGTGAGAAACTATGCTTGTGCTCCACTATCAGAGCACTGATTTGGACAGCCTCTCGCCATTGTTGTCTATGCCCACCCCCACCCAATACTCCACCCGCATATTTCTGCTTTGCGATCAGTAAAGTTGTTTCCTAAAGAGAGAATCTAGGTAGGATTTATTACACACCTAAATCTACTAGGTGCCCTTGAAGGCCAATGGCCATGTAACAGATTTGCTTTGAACTAGCACAGGTGAAAAAGGACTACCAAACCCCCACAACACCCAAATTTGGAGTCCGCTAGCATATTCCTTTGTTGAATATATCCAATTTACTTTGGAGAAAGTTGAGAATCTGGGTGACATCACAGGAGGAATGGTGCAAAGGCTACCCATAGACTTTACACAGCAAATGCTGCATTTTTGTGGCCATGATACAATTGATGATAAAGGGTAAGTACACAACGTTACATTGACTTTGTATTATAGGGGACCCCAAGGCCAATTTTTGCTATATCTGATTGTGCCTCATCGACTCGAATCGGCTGAAATTCGGTCTGGGGTTTCAGCTGTTATATTGCAATGAATAGAAAGTTCCAATAGTCCAGTCATGTTTACATGACCATTGGCCTTTAAGATATATACCCGCCCTGGCAGGGCCTTCTCTTGTAGGTTGTTCAAATATTTGAACGGTGGGAAAGTTTGCACTATTTTGTTGAATGTCAAAGTGATCTTCTGATTGATGCTTAAGGGACAAGTTTATTTTTACACATAACATACATGCTATATGGGGTGTTTCTTGAAGTTCAAGTAGATTCTCCCACCCCCCTCCCCCACCCTCTCACTGGTACATCTAACAACACAGCAAGTATATATATATATGTATATATATATATATATATAGTCTCCAATTTATACCCACCCCCCCCCCCCCCTCCTCCTCCCAGAAAGAAGAACAAAGATGACACCCTCCATACACAGTGACCATAGGCAGGTTAGCACTAAAGTGAGTTGAAGCAGTTTTCCAATTGCTGTTGACGTATGTGATCAATGTCTTGTTATTCGCTAAGTAGCATTATTGCCAGCAGTGGACGGAAAAGTAAATTCCTTTGTTAACTTAGTCTTAATGAAGCTGCAGCTGCAATAGAAATATAAAAGCGAAACCATTTGGTGGTGAATGAAATTCAGATTACAGTATAAAAAGCCCTGGTGATATGCCTTCCGTGAGTTGCTCGAGAGAGTTTTCTTCTAATTGATGTTTTAATACACATGGGCAACATGCTGCACAAGTATCACTAATCAAACAAGTTGAAACGGCCTTGGTCTAGTTATTTGTTGCATGGCAAGCCAGAGCATGACTTTAGTAAGGAATATGAACAGCAAATTAAGGCATATGTAGGGTAGATGTGAGGGTGATGCACTGAAAGAAACGAAAAGTCAGTCCAAGCGCAAAGTGACAAGGTAAAGAATAAGTTATTAGACAAACAATTATTTGGTTTCAAAAGGAAGAAAATAGGCTTATTCTTCGAACATTCCCAAAAGAAATTAATCACAAAAAGCTATAGTAATAAATAACACAAAAACCAACAACAATAGTTAACTTGATTATAATGATAAATATCTACAATAACGTGTTGCTGAGCAATAAGTTAATTTTATTCTTAACAAAAGGCAATTGAAATAATTTTGTTCAGCTTTTAGCGATTAATTGAACAAAAAATCTAACATGGCTTTAGAGATAGCATTTAGTTGGACAGTCATAACCCACACTTGTATTCAATTTTCTAGTCCACTCCCAAATCAGTTCTGGTGTAACCTCTCAATTAAAGCTGCCGCTTTAATACAACAGATAATCACCCAATTACTTTATTTGTCCTCATTCAGCACTTGGGCAGGTTGCAAAGAGAATATGTGAGTCTTGGCCAGGGCAATACATTGGGAGAAAGCTAATCTGCCATAGGTTGCAATTCACTTATATGGTTTCGCCCGATTTGCAGCACCTACTGAGCATCCCTGATCTGTGATAACTAGATCACAAACTAGCACACAGAAATGAATAAATAGTGTCTTGAATCTCAGTCACAGTTTGGTGCCCCTTCTTAAAAAAAACATATTAACTTGTATGATCAGTTATACTGATATACAGTATGAACAGAGGGTGTTGTGGTGTCAGAAACCCCTCCATGAACCATGTGACCAATGAATATTTGACACAAAAAACTTTTTTTATGTTCAGTAGACGTTTTACAGTCCATGAATTGCCTTTTTTGCCATTAGGGAGAGGGTAAGGGCAACCTAGGGCGCACTTCTCTTAGGGTCCCGGCCTAAATCCCCCCCCCCCCACACACAAAAGTTGGTTACGCCACTGCTGGTGCCCCTATACTATAGTTCATACATTATTTAATCCAGTTGTCTATGGCTCAACTGATAAACATTTCATCAGAAATGTACTTGAAAAAACATTTGGCATATGATTGTCCCCGCTGCACTTACAACAGTAGAGAAACTTTTTATCAATTTAGTTGAATTGTATATAACCTGAACCACCACTGTAGTGGGCCTCAGGTCAAGGGTGCTGCACACATCCACTACACAGGTGATGCAGGAACATCAGGCTTACTGCTGCACTATTGTGTGACCCCAATGATATTTGTTTTGGCACTGCTACAGTAAATATTCACTCACTAGATCACCCTATTAACAATCCTACACCACAGGGGATCCTAATTGTGACCTACAGGGCTGAATTGTAGGAATGTTTGAAGATCGCAGAAATATAGTCTCACTATTCTTTCACATCATGACAAACATTTCCAGAAATGTAGGGCTGTAACCTAATGCGGACTAGAATTCAAACGGGCGGAGTTCATGCAGGCAAGATAATGTTGGCTAATGACACTTTGATGGAGGCCTTTGCACACATAAACATTTGCTTTTCACTGATTCCAACCCCAGGGCAGTTTTCATAACCGAGCCAAGTGTTTTAATGTGAATATGTGCCCACCTCCTAAAACAAACATTGTCCCAGACGATTTGCCAATGTGTAGAAGACTAATTACACAGTGTTGCATCACCATAGGTCTCCATTATTTTGCATGGCGTGTGACATTGATCAATGCAAATAGTAAAAGTTATTACATTAATATAATTAGATAAATTATAATGAAATTATAGAGTAAACTCTTAACATGGAGTTCCCACTATGTGAAAAAATACTCCTAAAGAAGCCAGGTATTCCCCTCACTGGAAAAAAACTAAACAGAAAAGTAATTTTCTCCAAAAATGAAGAGGCTGGCAAACAACAAAGCATAATGAGTGCATTTTTGTTATGGAAATCGCAATGCACATGTTTACTAACTAGACATTACATTATGGACTTTCGGGTGTTGTTTTCCACATTTTTAACCCAAGTACGCCAGCAACAAATCTATCAATCAGCTTCCGTTGGCCCGTAAATCAGAACTGGATGTCTAGCAACGGATGGCAGACGGAGGCGGCTTGTGTCAAATTCACACCTCACTAAACAATAGCAGTACAACAGCTGTTGTGACAGAAATTTCAATAAGTGTACAGATCCAATACTTGGGATTGATGCATATATGTCACAATATTACAGATCAGGCTGCACAAGGAAGCAGCAGGCCAAAGTACATAATTGACTAACAACAACTCGCAGTGTGACTGCGCCATATTACGGAGCCGTTCTCCCAAATGATGAGTGGCATTATGATAGTTTGCACAAGTTTTAAAGATTGTAATACCACAAGAAGATATGCAGATAGTAAAGAAACAGTAGAGTTATAGTAATGACAATGATGCTGACTTGGCATGACACATGCCCACTCAGAAAGGTTAGGCAAGCGCGAGCCTTTCACAGGTACAGAATGAAAGCAAGCTGGCAAATTACTCTTGTACCCAACCTTCAAGCAAGCTGAGAAAGAATGTTATCTGCAAATTTGAGGTCTCATACTGGGACAGGGAATGCAAACAAAAAATGAATTAAATAGATTACTTTTCCATATGCATGCTGATCGGGTGTGCTGTTGCCATTGCAGGCAAACAATGGTTTCATGGGGACACAAAATGAACGCATGGTCATCAAAACTTTAATGTGGAGAGTAATATGCACTCATTGACTGAGATCTAATATAGTGGGATCAGGATTTACGGGATTAAACCTATATATATAACTGAAAAAGTTGTAAAAGTGATCACCCATGAAAGTTGTAATCAGTTTGCAAGGGAGAAACAGCACTCACGGCAGGTCTTCATACCATAATTGGCATCTTAATTATTAAATAGGAAAGCTCCAAAAACCATTATGAGAGCAACCCAGGAAATATTACCACCAGGAGATGTGACTTCCTGACAGCGTGCATGAGGCACAGCAAGATGTGAAAAAAAATTGTGAAACACTCACACAACCAGCCGTTGTTAACTTGTGGGGCGCAACCGTAGCGAGTAGAAGAGGGGGGTTCCCGACATGAGGGAGCACACGCACGTTCGCTTTAAGATTACCACACATAACAAACCAGACATATACATCCATGCAGAGTTTTCACTTGCGCAACACAACACTTCTGTATGATATAATTGCAACCCATATAAGAAGACCCAACAGGAAAAGAGGCAGAAATGATGTGCTCAAAAATGCAGAAATTCAAAACAAATAAAAGCCTTTTCTTCAAAGACAATACATCTACTTTATATCTTTTTTGAATTGAACAAACTTGACTGAATCGATATAATACAATATACCATCTCCTATATTGACTCTGATTTATTGCTGGTAGATTTGGTTCCATTCGCTATGGAAGGCTGCCCAGGCAATTGGAATGTTACAATAATTTCAACTTGGTCACTATAAAGACCTTATTCTTCAATTGTAGGTTTCCTAAAAGGCCTGTCGGTCTACGAAGAATGTATATGAATTTATAAGGCAACTATCCACAAATTACGAATTCTGTCCCCAATTCTCTCGTTCCAACATTTATGTTTTTCTCTCTCAATATTAGCTCATATGATCAATCATTTCCATAACACTACATGGGGTATCTTCTTGATTAGAAGAAAAAAAAACATGAAATGACCATTTTTTTTTTTTTTTTCCTGAACAAAATAAATTCAAGATGAAATGACCCAACAAGTTCAATTTGGGGAATGGGGCATACACGTGACAGTTTGAAGACAATCTACTCCATGTATAACCATACACTATATTCAATATATTATGATATATCAAGAAGCTATCTTATAACGAATTAAGGTCGGCAATATCTAGGTACTAAGAATGAGGTAATGTGATCAATTTCTTTTATCACCAATCATTTGGAAAGATCAACAGACTTGACCTAACATTTTATTCTAGCCTCCCTACAATGTTAATATTTTTGTTTTGTCACAACGCATTGACATTTGACATAGTGGGTTATGTTATGTCTTTACAGTGTAAGACAAAACAAGTCATGACCTTCCGCTATCCCTTGTCAGGACGGGAGTGGGATAACGTGGGATGTGCGTCAAGCTAGCCGGGAAAAGTGGGACATCCGTTCCATATGAGGCGTGTTGTAGGCCTCTTAGGACTGTTACTCCACTATGTGGGAGAATTGCATTGAATTTGGCAGGGATGTACGATGAAATTATGCCTGTAATAACCATATTTCAACTTCACAAAAAGACCTAGGAAGCACCACACTTTCAGTTTTCATTTAGAATTGAAATGAAGAAAAGAATGGCTGTTTGTCTAGAAGAAACCTTTTAAATAGTTTTGGGGCCACGGGTTTTGTCTTCTTGTTCATTGAACGATACATGTCAAAATATCAGTTGTGATACTGTCCTTCCTTCTGATTTCCCGTGATGACACAACCTATGAACCACATCACAAATACCATAGGGAGAATTCTGAGCAGCTTCACACAGAAGTTCCCGCAAATCAAGGCCTGTGTAACTCAAGCAATAACAGTGCCCTGTCTTTGTATAATATGATAAAATCAGAAGTGCCACAATTGAGTCCCTTGGGACTGTTGGATCCATTGGACCCTTCTTAACCCTTCATGCCTGTGCAATATGTTATATAGTAATTCCCACTGGCCCTCCCTCTTGATCCAAAAGAGACTTGATTTATTCGGAATAAATGCATCACAGGCCAGATTCCCGTCGCTCCATACTTTCAGGAAGGCAAAAAACGCTGTTTTTCCTATTACAAGACCCATGGGCGAACAGTGGACCATGTTTTTGGCAGCAAATTCTCGCTCCCACTGAAGTGAAAGATATTGATGAAACATGGCACGTTTGCCAAGTTGGAAATCCACCAAAAGGCACACTAATTGGAGTGACCCTATAGTTGAAGACAACTAAAATAAAGGCACATTGGTACAGTTCTTGAGAGTGACTCATCAAATCAGACATTACCGTGTTCCTATCATAGGAACCGTAAAAAGAACCCCGGACAGTACCAACATTTGGGAAGGACCTTGATTTAACCATTCTAAGCAAAAGCCCGGGACATTAAAAACATTTCCGTTCAGTAATATATATGCAGAGTTTTGCAGAATCCATGAACTTAGGACATCAGCTCCTGACCATTAGGAGTTTGGTGTAAAATACCTTGCAGACAATGTCTGGTTAGCTCCTTGTTTAGTTGTTTTCCAAACATGTTGATCACTTTGTAGATAGGGCAGGAGGTGTATAACCCTCCATTGAGTCGTACAGTATGTACATATGCATATCACGTACGCAATTACTGGTTCTCCAGTTTTTCATTTTGCTGTTTTGCCAACATGGTAATCACTTTGAGATGGCGCAGAGGGCGTGCCCTGAAAAGCAAGGGACATGGGAATAGGGGCATGGGTGATAAACCTAGCACACCACGAAGCGTCTCCCTGTGCAGCGAGTGAGGACTTCTCACAGAAAAAAACACTTGGCAATTACCGCGTGATAAAATAGCGGAAGATTTTCTCTTGCTTTTCGATCTGTCACTCTGAAAAAAAAAAGGAGAAAGCGGGTTTTTTCTGCATTCCGACAGTCCAATCAAAGATAGCAGAATACGTAGGCTTCCCCATAGACTGCTTGTCATGCACGCTCTACTTGAGATGACAAAACATTATGTTTTCCCTAAAGAAAATTTGTCATTGTGTTTGGCCACTCCACTAGAACTGAGAAAGGCAATGTGGCCCTCAGCCATAGGTTGGTCACCACTGATGTATAGGGATCGCTCAGTGATTCTCTGGATTGTGAAACAGATCATAGAACACCCACACTGACCCTATTGGTGGAACAAACTTAACTATTAATGTAATAAAGTATCCTCATCTTTGATCAGGATCTAATGGATTTTTTTTTTTTTTTTAAACAGGCGTCATAATGACCTTGATGGGTACCCCCGAGCTTTGAGGTCACCACCGGTAAATCCCGATTCCTATAGACATTCTGTGAGCATTCTCGTCCTCGCTAAGTACTCCTACTCTTCCCCTCGTCAGCTCCTGAATGTTACTAGGGGGCACAATGCAGTCCCAGCCCCCTTTCTATAGTGTGTGGTAGTCGTCCGTTCTGTCGTGTCCTTCCCGGTAGAATTGGTACCCACAGAATCCGATGCCGATCAGGCAGACGATTCGAGGAGATTATGCAGAAGACGCCCGCCACACCCATGCCCTTCTGCGGGGGTGGGGATTCTGTCGCAGCAGTGGATGTCTTGGCCTGGGCGGGGGTTTGGGGGCTGGTTGTGGTTCTAGGCTCTTAGTGGTCTGTGGCATTGTTCCCAGTGGTTCCTGGCGTTTCTGTTGTCTGTCCCATTCGCAGTAGTGAGGGCCTCGTTAGTGGTTGTAGAATTATGGTTGTCGCTGAAGTATTTTCCAGTAGGGGATTCTATGGTAGGGGCATGGTAGGGGTTTTGGTAGGAGGCTAGACCAGTATCTGTGGAATTGTAGGAGTTTTCGCATTTGTAGTAGTTACTGGATTGGCGGTAGCTTGTCCTGTATCATTGGTTATAAGCAGCTGTCAAAATAGGAAACCGAAATTAATTTAATGGGGCAGGTACATAATAAGACCCAGGGGTGTGATCAGGTTGGTATTTGCACCACTAGTTTTAGTTTTGGACCGTTTGTGGTTCAGTGATTGTTTCTCTCAAGGTCAATAAGTTGTTTGAACAGGCCAACCATTTTGATCAAAAAGCGGGATTTTGCTAGTTAGCAGTTGATAATTGCAGAATCTGAAGCTTATAAAGGTGGCTTGTTGTGTGTATAGTAAGATGTTAAAGCGGATAGTCTAGCAAATTATTACTCTTTTAGATTACGATGTTATAGAGTATTGAAAAAAACCATGTTGTATATCACTTGTTCCAACTTCTAGCATGTCTACCGGTGAGGAGATATGGTTTTCTGGCCTAGGTATGGGGTAGGTCCAGATTCCAATTACAGAAGTAATGCCAAATCTTTTTGTTACAATATCCGAACGACACTAACCTACGCTAAAACACTCCCTAACCCCTAACTTGTCCACCCCTTATCCCTAATCCTAATCTCATAGTCAAGGTACACATTGGGTATACATATTCAATCATGCCAAAAAAAATTCTCAACCCAAACGTGTCCTCTGTTTGATTAGACTAATTATTTGGATTTCTATATTGTTCCCACCGTCACGCGTCCCACGGAAGCTCATTAATAATGGACAAAGTCGCGTGTCACTCATGCACTTTGCTGAAATAATGCCTTTCACGAGGATTGCACAATATGCATACCACTCCGTAAAACAAAGCCAAGCAGAACTGTTCAGATTGGAGAAATATTGAGATAGAGTGATTATATGAGAGAAGAGACATGAGCGGGGATAAACCGCCGAAGTGAATATCCCTGCAGGAAAAAAATATTGTGGATCTCATTCAATATCAACATGTTCATTTGACTCCAGCCAGGGGCGTGCGGAGGGGTTGATAATCGGGGGGGGGGGAGAGATTATACTTTGCCGACGGATCTGGCAATTATGACTGATATGGGGAGGGGCTCCCCTCCCCTTCGGAAAAATTTGAATGTTGGCTGATGAAATTGAAACGTCCTCAGAGGCAATCTGGTGCAATATTTTCAGAAAATTGGGCGTTCAGTGATTACTCGACCAGTTCACCCCGCTCACAACGATCGCGGGACCTTTCCAATTTGGAACGCCAAAATTCTTCCCGAATCCTGATGCCTTAATGCCCGATTTGATTTTTACTGAACTAGTGGAAGTATGGAGCAGACAATCAATACACACTGCGAAGCGCGCAAAAAAAATGACACTTTCTATGGGGCCAATTGATCAAATTTTCGGCCAAGTAGACAAAGTTCAGGACCAATCTTTTCCACTTTTGAATTGGATACCTCGAACCATATTTCAAATTATTCTGTTTTTGACGACGGGCGACAACGACAAAATTATTGGGGGTGGTTTGTGACAAATAGAAATGAATGGGTATTGATCATCGTTACAACTACAACAAGCCTGTGCAAGTGACTGTGGCATCAGCGTATATATACTAGTACACACTAAACACCAGGAACATGTAATGGGCAACTGTCGAGAATAGTTAGGCTACAGAAACATCGGAACGATAAAAAATAATTGCCTACCAAACACAGTTTGTAGAAAACCAGCAAGGCACATATCGACGATAACAGCAACCACTTCGGTAACTTCGTCTGGTTTGATAAGGCTCTTTATATTCGTTCTCGGCGACGTGACCAGGACTTATAATTCCCAAGTACGATCCAGATATTCTTCCCGATTTGTCAGTGTTGTTACTGAAGTCTAACCATATTGCATTGACTATTTAATCGTATTAAGTCTGTGGGGGAGCTTAGACCCGTCGGTGGTCCGTACGCGCACCGCCGTTAGTTCGTTACCATAGTCCCACGGAAGTTCATCCTCATCCAATAATGGAAGTGTGTATCGTCATGCGCTCTACTGAAATAAAGGTCTTTCAGGGAGGAGTACGCATATGCATTACCACCCCTAAATACAAAGCAGAGCGCGAACATAGTTAAAACTGGCGAAATATTGAGAGGAGAATGGTTATTGAGAGAAATAGACATGAGCAGGGGATATAATCGACGACATGGAATATTCCTGCAGAAGAAAAAAATATTTGTGGGATCTTCTTTATTAATTTTAAACCTGTTCATTTTTGACACTCCAGCTAACGAAATGAAATGACCTATAGCCTAAGCTATTATTCAGTATTAGACGCAGAGTTAACATTTTCAAGTTCCCTTTAAATACGGAAAACAAGTTAGAAAAACGAATAAATTATGTAAATTGACACATGCGACCTTGAAAGGATATTTATGTTGTTCGGACTACCAACAGTCTGCATCAACTAAGGTCTGGTCAAATCCGTCAAAGTTAGAGGAATCGCAAAACCACAAACATTATTTTGACCTCCGGTGAGCTTGAACTTGTCCTGGACCAACTTTTGTCCCCGCCCACCAATTTTCGGGTAAAACCAAAACTAACTCTCAAACCTACAATACTAGGGGGAGGCCGGACATGCGTGATGCCCACTTTGGGCCCATCCGAAGATTGTATTGGTGGCGCGGAACATGTGTACCAAGTTTTAAATCAACCAGAGAAGCGTTAAAAGAGGAGTTTGCGCTAAAGCCTGAAGTTCCGGCAGCGGCGGCGATGACGGCGGTGGACACAGCCCCCAAACATATGCAGGATATAATTAGGCATGGAATCTTGCTTCGATATCAACATAGGCCTAAGGCTATCATCGGGGCCTACACGAATGATTGGTTGTATGTTGAACTAAATATACAAAGAGACATGATTGGTAGCAGATCATTTAATGATGAGTATCGCTGTTATAGGACAAAATTACGGCCTACACTAGGTACTAATGACATTTTGTGAAAATTTGTCGGTTCTGCCGAGGGCTGACGCCGTTACTGGAGTGTTGAAGGAATATACGGTTTTTTTTTTTTTTTAAATCAATGTTGACTGAATCCCGGGCCTCTCTACACCCTGGATCGAAATATTAACCTTTCATTTCCCTCTTCAACTGCTGATATTCACACCTCTCTAACGATTCTCCTCCAAGCCCCGGACATGCCCTGTACTGAAGATCCTATACAAAACCGAAGTCAGTGTGGAAACCCTGTTGCTATCCTGTGACAGCGCCCTCAATTATAGTAGAGCTATTATGAGACATGTCATTCGGGCGAAATGGTTCGCATTCGTCAGACGATTTGAATATGTTCCGTTTGACAGCATCCTTTAATTCGAGCTTCCCATTATAGCTCTAGTTCATCCGTGATGTCATATTTTACGGCCTAGATGGGGAGAATTCTGCAGACGCAATCGCTTCGTATTCCCGAATTCATAATTGCCTGTTTCTGTGCTTCCGTAATGAAATCGTTCTGATTTTCCAGCTTTTCTGAAAAGGGTAACACTCACGGAAGATGTGCAGAATCTTGCACTATGATATACCATCTTTACTAAGGAGCAACGACGGTATTTTCGGGGTCTCTGGTCGAAGAAATTGGCGGATAGAGAGTGACCAAACCGACTGAGTTTTACGATGGTACACACAATAGGGCGCCGCTCACGTACGAGTTTGTGTTCTCTCTGCAACTGAAATTTGGAGCCAGGCACAAACAATACGCGCTATGTGTCCTCTCCAGTTTAATATAATAGCCCTCATGGCTCTCCTCTTTGTATGGTATATAATATGTGAGCTGATGTCTCTCGGGAAAACTGCCATTCATTACATATGCCTTGTATATGAGAGGGCATATCGCATGGGTAGGTAGGCGCATTGGCGCAAGGTAAGTCTGTGAGCTAATAGGCCGGGGAAGGGAATGTTGAATTTAGGTATTATGCGGGACTTCCCACTTGTCAGAGGTCCTGTTAATTGCCATTTTATTTTTTCTATATAGTGCTGGGAATAGTAGCACTGTCACAGCTGCCACCACTCTGTCAGCGACACTTGTTATGTGAAACACTTAGCCTATCCCCGTGGCCCTTCTCGTCGCCGGCCCCAATGGTGGAGGGTGCGGGGTCGAAATTGATAACGCACAGATGGAATTGAATCGGTGAATTTCATGGCCGCGCAACGGCCGCATCTTGCCGGAAGAAGACTGAGCGGCGTGGCGGCCAACGCAGGCCATAAAACCATAAGCCTATTGTGTTGCGGCGTGATCTAAATAGACATGTACAGACGTGTATATATCTCCCGCAGAAACAGGCTCTGTGGACCTCGTTTCGAGGGGGCACATATCTTCATTTGACCTCTAGTGACTTTGAAAGGCCCTACCCGTTTGTTTCAGGTCCAACTGTAAGAGTCCACATTCCCCAAGTTTTTGTTAATATATGACAAACTTTCAAAAAAATCGCATGATTTCGTCTGCAAATTTTCTTCCTCCTTTGACTTGAAACGACCTTCATGTTGTCCACATCCACCGAGTCTTGTTCAAATCCGACGAGTCGGAGAATTGCAAAAAAAAAAAAAAAAAAAAAAAAACCACACAATCTACCTCTTTGACCTACAACGTCATGTTTTTCTGGAACCAATTTTTGTCCCCACCCACCAATTTCATGTGAATCGAACTACTCCCCAACGGAACAACACGCACAAATTGGACCCCGGTGACCCCTGAATCACTATCATCATGTTTTCTGGACCAAATTGGTGTTCCTACCAACCAAGTTTCGTGTGGAACGGATAAACTCAGTATTTCGTGGAAAACCTCTGCGAAAGAGAAGGCGCATCCATATCGGATGAAGCGAATTTTAGTTATTACACCAACGGCTAGAGTTTCGCGAGACGGCGGAGAAGGCAGCGGCTTCACCCCCGAACCAATATCCCCTGACAACTTCAGTGTCGCGGGGTATATAATGCGTACCGTTTATTTTGTTGCGGAGGGGCCTGTCATGCTGGTTTCCCGGGGTGAGAGGCGCTATTGCACTAGTTGCATTTTTTGCAGAAGAAAAGCTATCCAGTTAAGATAAGAAATCTGTGGTTTCTACACCTCATTCGTGAATCACTATTGTCCGAGCCATATTTCCGGGGTTGCTTAGGTCTCATCGTCAATAATCCGTGGCAGACAACGCACTCACATAATGTTCGTTATTTTCCAACGGCTTTAAATTATTTGGAATCAGTCTGTGCATGAGACGAACGATTTGTTTTGTTTCGAATATCGCATTGCAATGTTAACATTGTATGAAAAGGCATGCAACACCGTACTGTTTAATATAACCTTTCGGCTCTAGTCATCCATGAATAAATCGAAGAATGCCGGGCGGGGATTTCATCCTTTTCACAAGCTGAATGAAAATCGATTGTATTGTAGTCCGCGCTTGAACAGAATGAAACATTTTCAGTTTTTGCTGTGGCGTCGCTTTGCATAATGTGCGTCAAAAAATAAGTTCGTGCTTGAAACTGTAGGCTAACATTATATATGGGCCGCGTAGAATAATCGATCTATAGTATAATTACGTTCGTCTAAAGCGCTGCTGGACTGGATGATGAGTTTTTTACAGAAGAAAAAAAAACCAACACCGGAACTCGCAAGTCTGTTCAACAGCTAGGCATGCAGCTTCTTTTGTGTGTGTGAAGGAAAAAAATAAAAAAAATCAGACTCATTAAAGGTCTGGGCGTGTGGTGCGACGCTCGGCAGTTCAGTTCTTATTGGGTATATATAGATGTACATAGTTTTTCAGCTCTTCATCTCTTGACGTAATAATTTATTTTTACTTTTGAAGATGGATTTGCGTCAATTCTACTTTTAGGTAGCCCCTGTTTTCGCTACAATCTGACAAGTGTGGGCAGCAGAAACGCGTACGGCAGTAATTAAACATAGGGCCCTTGGAGCTATTTCCATGTATGAGTAAATCAAAAGATCGGGGGCTGTCCCCGACTTTTTAATCACACTAGATTTACGAGCGGTTAAATCCCTTTCTCGAAGGCGTGTGCTGGATTTGATGGTAATATGCATTCTCTTCAAATGTATCCAAACACTTGAGCAATAACACAAAACAATTTGCCAGTGTTTCCTCCTAATTTCTTTGATTTTTCTTTTACTGCACTCAGGTGCGTCACAATTTCGCGCCAGCAAATTAATCTTGACAGTCACTCACTCCAATGTTTTTGCTATTCTGTGTAGTTTTTCAAAGGTGCCTAAGTGGCCCTTCAATAATCACGTTCCCCTCAAAAATTCCTGAGAAAACAACACTTGTAATATTCTATTTTGTTCTCCCAATGTATGATGATTGTTTTTATGTTGTTGTTTTACTGGGACTATATACGAGAGCAAAATTTTACAGTTGGAACGTCATTCACCAAAATCTTTGCCCTACAATTGTTGCTCTGATATTTTTGTGAACGCTTTGTGTTTTTTACTTTTGTATTATGGGTATCCTTGGGTGTCTCCTGCGGCCCCCGTAAAGCCAACTGCAGAGCTGATTGGGCCTCAACAATACACTCGAATTCGGCTGAATTTAGCCTGCTAAAGCAGACATATTAGAAGCCGTTCCTAAAATAGAGGGGGCTATCGCTCTTTAGTATATACCAAACCACGGTCGAATATCCCTAACATATCGCTGCAGGACTTCGTTTGACAAATCCCAAAATTGGGATTTTGCTTATTACGTTCAGGTGACGTATATGTCAGTCATCAGTAGCACACAAGCGTTGATAAGGATGGGAGCAACCCTGATAGATTCCGCGAAAAATTGTCCCATAATTTGGTCATGAATATTTACAGAAAGAACGTCAATACCTTTTACAACCCGAAAAACGAGAATTTTATCGAGATGATGCTTTGAACCTAAAATTGGGGTACCGAAGCCCCTGTTTCGGCTATGCGCAGGCGTCATTGCGGCTTTTTGTGTGGTATCGCCGCGGAAGTTTGGAAAAACATGAACCTTCAAATGGGGAATTAAAAAAGTAATATCCATCATCCGAACGTAGTTAAAACTAGGTGGAGGTGTCCTAACCAATTCCCGATCAGACCAATAGAGTAGTTTTCCAGCAGGCAGGTCCGTTTCCCGTAAATTAGTGAAAGTGAGAATCTCCGATTGCGCAATCATCGTTGACGTTGCACCGCCCACTAGTCCCCCGCCCATGATTCAGCTCGACAGCGAGCAGAACGAAGTCGCATAGGCGGTTGTTGTTTAGGCAATCACACATTGGTTAAAGGGCCACCCTCACTATTAGTGAATGAGGCTGGACGAGTGAACAAAGTCAAACGCCGTTTTCAAACAGCATGGGCGTCAACATGTGGGGGACGGGGGGACATTTCCCCCCACTTTGCAAAAGTGGGGGGGGATATCGTATCGTTGTCCCCGCCCACTTTCCCGGACCGTGATGACAACTAATAGGCACAGGCCCGATTTTGTATCACTCTAAACTGATTCAATTGCGTCTACCGAACATAATCGCGTTGGAAATTGTCTTAAGTCCACTGATTCCAGGTGCGGACCCCAGGTGCAGCTCTTGACCCGACGGGACCGAAGGGAAGGATTACCCATTTTCATCCCGAGTTCTCGATTTTGAAATCGAATAGCCCAAAGTGCATAATGTCTCAAGTGTTTTCATCGCGCGCAGATGTCGGTTTTTCTTCCAGGCTTTAGACCTAAATATCATTTTAATGCGTTCGAATCATTTCGTTCACATCGCTTATGTTGTTAGAAGCCCTTGAGGGTGCAGACTGCTTCCCTCCCCCCCAATTTTTCTTAGATGAAAAATTCGTGGAAAATTTGGGAAGGAAAAAAGCACAGTGAATTTTTTTTTTGTTTTTGCGGACTTCGTTTCGATAAAATGCCCGGAAAACATGCTTTTTTTTCGCGCGCGCTTTCCGCGCCGCGAGCCGGTAGTATCCAATGGCTGACTTGTACAATTCGGTTACAAATTTTCTGCTCCCAAATTGGAGTGGTCCCGTACGTCTATGGCCTTTCCCGTCGATCCCACCATAGACCGTTCTGTAGACCCCTGTATCCCACGCACACAAAGCAGAGTAAGAATCGTAAATCATCTAGTTATGCACAATGACAACTTTTTGTCTGCCTTTTACTCGAATCACACATGTAGATTGGTGCTAGGGGAGCCGGCAAGTGCCCGTTTTCCGTCGATCTGGAGGGTTGCCAAACGGAACATTTTTTTGTACGCTCCGCGTCAACCGTTGGTGGCGCTCCGCTTAGTTGGTCATTTGCGTTCGATATGTCCCCCCCCCCACTTTTTCGGAACGCTCCGACGCCCCTGAGCTAGCTACTTTCGGCCTGGAGGCTCAGTTTAACACAGATTTGCCGGCTGATTGCCGACATGCCTTCTCTCCCAACTCGAGGTGCAATATCGGAGTAGAAACCTTAAGCTGGGATTTAGATGGCGGAAGTCGTAAGCGGCAGACTGCCAAATGGCGACTTCATGCGATTCGAACATAAACGGTGTGAGCGACAGTTGGTTTTACAAAAGAATAGAGACAAAAGTTTCCGTAGCACAAAAAATGGTCCAAATAAAAGGGAACGGACACTGAGTGGGCAAAATTACATATGTAGGAATGATGCAATAATGTGGCCATCACCCACACGATTGATCTATGGATATCTCCCTAATGAAGCAATTCCAAGACTGTCCCTCCATTCATCAGTTTATGTTTTCTATTCACTGTTCCTTTTACATTAAAATCCAGTTTGATTCAATCTAAAATATTCAATCATCCTCGCAAAGTTAGATGTTCACATTCATTCGCCTACCACGCCAGCCTCTGTGGATCCTGGCCTGCTCTTAGGTTCCATCGGATGCGTATGCGGGTCGGTCGCATGTGAAAACTCGCGAATTCAACGTGAGCTGCTGCGGCCAGTTTCTGATATATCCATTTAAGTTTTGCAAAATAGATATTTGGTTCCACAGAGGCAAACAACAATTTAAATGGAAGCAAACCAATACTGAAAAGGCAAAATATGCAACACTAACAATGCGTACCGTGACGGTGCTTATCACCGCGAATGATGTCTATGGAATAATTCCCTCAAGAAGCCAATCATCATCGACATTGCAGGAGCTGCTGCTTTTCATAATCTTTCCGATTAACGTTTAATATATAGGTGTGCTCTCATTCTGAACAATCTACTCTAAAATATTTGATTTTCACACCCACCCCGACACGCATCATACGCATAAAGGGATTCCATCTTGGCTTGGTTTGCCATGTGAAAAATTGCAAATTCACTGTGAGCTATAAATGGGGCCTGTCCTGAATATGTCCCTATACTTTCAAAGATAGATGTTGGTACCACAGAGGCAAACAATCTAAATGAAAACAGCATCAACACACAGGCAAGATCCTTTATTGCAGGGTTTCCCAACCTTTTACCACCGGGGTACTTTCACATTTTCATTTTTCATGGTGCCACTGGTACCAACTGATTTTAATATCTGAGCGGAGCGCACCATAGGTTGGCGGAGGAGCGTACAGACATATTTTGGCCTCCAAAGCTCCCAGATCCAGGAGATTGCATCTATGAACGTTGTTTTCTGCTTTTGAAACTACTCTAAATGGCATTTTCTGAGTAGATGTCATGTACCCACGTAGAATACTAGCAGGCTAAAGCAAATAATGAGGCGAATTGTAGCAGTGCAAGCCACTCCTTTGTATTTATCCCAGAGATCTCCGGATTTGTTTTCGATTAATAAGTGCAGAATGGCAGAAAAACAAATAGCTGTTAGCAAACAGCTGCTCGAGGGATGCATGAGGGAGAATAAAATAGCATGCGAAAGAAAAATGACCACCTGTGTACCACTGTGAAATTCCAATGTACCCTGGTGGTACGCTACCCAGGTGGGAACCCCTGCTTATTGGACAGAGGTGATATCTGTGCTGGAGGGCTGAGTCGTGCTCGGACTCGAGTCTCTAATGTTCCAAGACCTCGGACTGGTCCTAGTCCTCTATTTTTTTCGAATACAGAACTTGATTTTACGACCGCACAAGACAATCAAATACTACGTACCCGTGTCTGCCAAAAAGTAGCCTAAACTTTCCCCAGATTCTCCGACTCTCTCCGATTCTAATTCAAGGAGTGAAAACTCATCATTCAATCACAACCATCGGTATAATCGCTGTTTTGCCTGCTAACTTTTGCGTACCACTTTTCGATATTGCTGATCGATATGGCGTCAGCTGTTTTATATTCATGTGGTTAGAGATAATGAATGTGAATTAGAAGAATGATTCACAGGGACGGGAGAGCTTCCTTAGGAAGGAAGCTTTCAATAAGACATGACTATGGATGTGGAAGAGATCAATTTCATTTTCTAGCTCTTCAATGCTAGATAATGCATGGCACAATCAACATTTTACAATTTATAAAATAGCCTATTTTTTTGTGTGTGTAATGTACCTGGGTGTAACCCCACTAGGCCAGCAAGACTCCTATTTGTGTTGCACCTAACGTATAGTCATTATCACCCTTTGTATCTCGGTTATCGGAATGAAATCATTAGACAATCTGAATCTGCTATTTGGCACCTGCTAATGAGGTATTACCAGCCCCAGTCCTCGATTTAACGTTCTGTTTATGGTGATGCATTGTAATCAGTAGCAGCTGCGTTCAAAAAATTGCCTGTGACAAGCAATACAGCGGTCGTTAAGTTTGCCTTAAATTTGTGAAATAGTACAGGTCGAATTTGCATCCAGGAATCCAGGACTCGGACACTGTGACTCGGACTTGAAGCCAATGACTAGTACTCGGATACTGATGACTCGGACTCGGATTGAGAGGGACTCGATTCCAACACTGGTGAATATGCATCTTCCGCTCCTCCAGTTCTGGGACAGTGGTCGTATTCGGAGGTTATCTGATCCTCCGTCAATAGGACAGTAATGAGTGTCCTAACTAACCATTACAGCAGAAGGTCCTCTGTCACGGGTGCGTAAAAATGGGTGGTTCCAATGTGTAGCCATAATGAAAATGGATTGTCGATATAGCTGACAAGCCCACGATCATCAGCGTGAAAGGCGTGAACGTGGAGGAAAACATGACAAATACCCCCCCCCCCCCCACCATTTCTGGGATAGTGTGCAGTTTAACAGGGCTTGTATCTGCCGCGTTTCTGCACTCAGGGTTGCTATTTCACATCTCCTCCTGTTGCATGGAGCTATTATAATAACTGGAGAGGCAATGACAACCTAGTGTTTGTAACTATTTGGAGAGAAATTGTCTTTGTGAGAGCTGCACTAAAAGAAGAGCAATTGCATGATCAATATGATTTTGATTGCAGAGAAGCTGCGGGGACGAATTCTAGGCAGAGCAACCGGGATGTGGAAGTGTCAGTATGTCTGTATGGGTGCATTCAGTTCAACACAAGGAGTGCAACCGCCACGGGTTGAGGGACATTTTTACTTTAGGCTATAGTTACTAGGGCAACTGATGTGGAAAAGTTCAGTTGAACATGCATGAACGTTGGTAACATAGAGAGTTACAAAAACATGACATGTTGCATGGTATCGTTGTCTCCATATTCTATACGCAGCGACAATCCAGTATAGGCGTGTTATCGTTGGATTGCTAGAGCAAGATCTCAGTCTGACGTGAGTAGAGCTGCCAATGGCAGCTACTTTCCTTCAAGAGGAGGGAGATTAGGAACAGACAATCGGCTTCTCCAGCAAGCAAAAAAGAGGCACACCTGCCAGGCTATGTTCACCTAGGCTATGGGTGCCAAAACATGACAATGCATCAATCAGTGAATAAATAGAGGAGGCTGAACAATTGTATCAATGTATTTTTATCCTGATATTATATAACAACATAGCCACCTATTTCATGTGCTGGTAAAATAATAAAATACTATATGTGTTAGACGAAAACGGTTGTATGTGAGTTACATTGTTTGTGCAGGTGTGCGCTATCATTTTTCTCATTTATTCATATGATCCAAGTAAATTTATACCCTATGATCTGTTGATCGACTCTTCAACTGTAACAAACTAGACCGCTCACCATGCATCTGCAATAGCAAGCCCCGAACCCTGTCAGACCATTGTGGATGACAGAACCCCTGCAGACATGGGTGGTCCTAAAACCATGTGCCCCATTATCTATATATGACATCATTTTTTATACAGTAATTTGGGGGAGAAGAGGCCATTTTTCATTCCCACTCCCGAATATTTAAAAATTACCCATGTTCATTCACATGGAGCCATTTTCCTCCCATAAACTGTGATAGCGATAAATACTAAATATACATACATATCGGGGCACTTGAACACAATTTTGGAGAAAAAAAACGGACAAATTGCACCGCACATTCGTCATTCGGTATGCAAAGCTCAGCACATTGACAAGCATATCAGATATGCAAAAATTATGATATAATAATGAATATTATATTTGATACATAAATACACTTGCAATAAAATCCAGATGAATGTGTGGGAAGGGTACACAGTGAAGGCATAGGCAGCTTGTAGTAATCAGTGGATGTGGGCACCATAAAAAGGGGGGGGGGGGAGGGGGGAAGGGGAAAGGGGGGATGGGGGGTGAGCAAAGCAGGGCAATAAATGAGTGAATGGGTGTATGGAGGGTCCCCTCAGGTGACCATGAAAAATCAATCAGTGATCATCACTAGCAAAACTGAAACAGAGGAGGGACTAATTCATTGAAAGTAATGTTGAAATATAACATTAGCTCAAGGATCAAATTCCCAGAATCACAGGTTGTGACAAGGTTGTAGTACTAACCTGAGCTTAGGGAACCACTTTTCCTTAATAAAAATAGCTCCCCCATGCTGGAGTAAAGGGGGAGGGTAGGAATACCACTCAAGCTATGCTCTCAACATGGCTAATGGTCATGTAAAGGACCTGACTTTGGCATTTTTCTATTTATTACATTTTGGCAGACAAAGCCCCAGCCTGAATTTCAGCCTCAATTCGAATAACTGAGAAGGCACAATCAACCAAATCAAAAACTAATTTGCCTGGTGATGTCACAAGGAGGGGGGGGGGGGGTAAACCGTGACATCACAAGGGGGGGGGGGGGGTAAACAAGATCTCCGCTATACAAAGTGAACCTAAATCACGTTCCAAACCCTGTAACCAACAAACTATAGATGGGATCCGAATAAAAGATTACAAAATTATTCACAAGATAATAGAGACTAATCTCATGACAATAACATCTCAAGTTAATACTCATCTTTGTCTCTCTCTTATCATGGTGCTAAAAATGCGCATTTACTGAGTATGGGCGGCCTTCCACCGTTCCCCTTGTGACGTCATAATAATTCAAGAAGGCAAAATGCTAGATTCTTCAAATTTGGGGTGTGAGGGTTGGGATATGTCCTCTTTTCATTTGTGTTAGTTCAGGGGAAATCTGTTGCATGACCATTGGCCTTCAAAGCAAATTCTACATCATCAAATATGAAAGACATATGACACATTTTGGATAATACTGTGGCATTTGATTGTAACCATGAGTCTGTAACAATATTTCTGTGTGTTCACCTACAATCTTCCTCACTGCAGGTCAAAGCTTCAAGCATGAGCCAACATCACACTGTCAGAAGTTGAGCTGCGGGAGAAAATGTTGGATGTGTTTGAGAGAACTCGGAACAACTGACTGACGTGACTTACCCAGTGACTGACAACTGGGCACACATGTTAGTCACAGTGTTATAGGACAATGACTATACAATCACCTCCCTCATCCAGGATAGTGGGGGTGCATTGACATTTTTTTAACGTATGCTGCTCCAACTACGTTCACGGTTAGGGCCTTTTAGTAGACAGTTATTTTTGTTTTTTGCAATACAAGCAGCTGGTCAGAGTAACTCGACAATCGAATAGTTACCTGTTGTGTTGCATGAATATGATGAAACTTCTAATGTTAAAGTTGCCCTGCTGCCTATTGGGTCTTTGAAGATATTTTTAGAGATATGGTATCTGAGGAGATTTCTTGTCCCTTCAAGATTGGGATTGTCGATTAGCAATAAAGCACAATTTGCGACTTATCTTTATCTTTTATTATCATTTTCTTCTCTTATTTTTCAACTTATCATGTTATGAACAGTCTAGACCAAATATTCAGCTGATGAACAGACTCTGCTTTGCCTCGTCTGTTATTTAGCTGAATCTTGAGTCTCAACTGTTTTATCCCTCAATGAAGTCCGCAATAGCACCTGCCCGCTATTCCCAGCAACTGATGTCACCCAGCGAATGCAGAACCTCAGAAATTAGAACAATTAGTAGCATTACTGTGGTTAGATAATGATGTTACATGAAAATAATACTAGTACAGCTGAATACTATGTGTCCCTGTAAAATGTGTAATTGTGTTGCTGCAATAAATAGGAATATTTGGGACTCTGGTGGAGACTCTAAACGCAAAATATTTAAAAAAAGGATAATCCATAGCAACGAGATAACACATTTATATCAACACATGTGATAGACAGGCCCAATTATGTAATAGTGCAGGTCCTTCTCTTCAATTTGGAAAACACCAGTTTGCCATTGTGTGGTGGGATGGTGGGAGGGGGTGCTGAATTGGTTAAACAAGCCATATTTAAATGATAACATCCCCACCCAAAGTTGATACAAAGTTCACAATCTGGACCATATTGTATTGCTAAGATATGGCAATAGCATAGCCTATGTGATTTACTGTCTTGTCATGATGCTTCTTGCTTCGCCGTCTCCAGAACTTTGCGCACAAAACTTCCCCCATAGGGAAATCTCAGATGGGTTAGAGAGTGGGCCTTTTCAAACCCCTCTGACAGTTGTCATCTTGGGATTTCCATGAAACCTATTTCATTCATCCTTCATATCACAATAACTCTTTAACACTGTCTTCTACACATACATTTTGACTGTTCGTTGTACAGAAATTTAAAAGGATTCGTAAGTAGGCGTCGCTGCACCACTCCGACTGCAGCCATCTTGGATTCTCTGACAGAGTGATTTTTTCACAGATTCGCATATTTTGGAACATGGCGACCGTTTTGAGACCAGCTTTGCCCTATGGGACCCCACCTGGTAGCCATATTGGAACTTCCTTTGCAAATTCCATTCCGAGTAACACATACACTAAGTGCCGAAAGGTGGGTATATACACGTGGCGGTTTACCTGCCACCCGGTGTCTTGTTCGTCTGTGTAATCTTCTGCTATGCCAATATTCAGAAGTAGGATTTCTTGCTGCGAGGTTTGACTCTAATTAATGCCCCACTAGCCCCCCCCCCCTCCCTTCTGATTGGCGGTTGCCACCTTCAACACCCATTGCAGTCACCCTACAACTTATACCCCCGCCCCCTGCGAAACGTCCCACTCAGTCACCTGTAGCTGTACACAGGATGTTCAAAAGCATTTTCTAACGTAAGCAGAATAGCATCCCAGACAGACATAATGGCATGAACACTGTATCACTGTTATTGTAACATGTGTGCATGCAGTATTGGCCTACACTGTCTGCTACCACTATTCACTGAGTAGACCATGCATTTCTGGTGAAACATTCCCATTGCAACTACCCGTCGTCCAAGTTCTAATCTTGGAACATAGTGTCTCTCCAATGTGTTAAGGCTCATAATTGTTAGCAGTGGGAAGAAATCCATCGAGTGCAAAATTTGAGAACTTGTGTAGCTCTCTTACTGTATCACAAACATGTATTACTGATGGGTATTGATTTATGTATAAATTTCATAGAAAAAAGTTCTAAGCATTGTATTAACGGACTGACCACGAATCATACTGATTAGGCTGATTGTGTTTAGGTTAATCAATACCTTTAAGGTTACTGCTTGTGCGATTCTGCATGGGTATATGCGTAAGACTAGTCTCTGACATTTCATGGCAGAGACACCCTTCAGTTACCATCCAAAATGTGAGAAATACATTACGGGTGTCATCCTAACACACTTTGGCATAGCTGATAAGGAGATAGGTTAATACAATGTTCTCCTGAAAATTGTGAACATAATTCAGTGAGGTTGGGATAATTTTCAGTTGATTTTGGAACCGTTGCTGATTTAAAAAACGTTTTGCTGGGTTTTTTTTAAGAAACATGATATTATAATATATGTTGGCTCATGCTCATGCAATGTTGCAAACCTCCAAGATTCAAAACCATTCTGAATTTTTATAGCAGAGTTCAATTTTGTTCTATTATTGTATATCTCATCATACACTCGGACTCAATCCACCTTAAGACCAAGAAAGCCTGCGAGTTTTGTGATTTGTTTTCACTTCAATATAATTGCAGAGAAGAGCCCACCTTAATGCGTTCAGGTAAACTTGACCTCATGTATATAGTGTCGGATATGCCTCTAAGAATTGACTGCACTCAAATTAACTATTGAATTGTTCAGTGAAAAAAATAGTTCAAAATCATTCCTAAGGGGCATCGTTTCACATCTTCTAACATCCCATTTGACAAACATTTTTCAACAGAAGAATTGTTCAAAACAGATGCCTGATTTGTTACAGAAAATATTCTTGGAAAAGGGATTCCCTATAGATCAGGCACAATCGGAATATATATGTCCAATGCAGTCTCTTTATCAGCTGCCAGAATGTCCAACTCAAATTTTGTGTTACAAACCACACCAACATCTTCGCTCACAACTTTCTTGCTCTATGGCTAATTTCCATCATTTCAATTCATCTCCAATTTCTGATGTCCATCTCCGATCGGTTCAATTTAACTCCAACAACTTGAATACACCCACAGTCTATATCTTCAAACTTTCAATCACTCCCCAATCTCCATTTTCAATCACTCCTGACCACCTGCATGCAACTCCCATCTTCAACCACTCCAACCAATCTCCATCTTGACACTTTTGATCCATATTCAATGATCCTCTCCAGTCACTTTGAACCATCTCAACCAATGAGGTGCCATAGGGATCTATCCTCCGTATGCTGAGAAAACTGCCGAGGGATCACAAACACAACAGTAACTCATAGTGATTTCAAGGAGTAAAGCCGCTGAAGTTTGTTCTGCATCATAGTCTCATCTACACAATCTATCAAACTGCATACAGTGGCTTATCATGGGTCGAGACCCACCTTTCATCCTTCAGGTATGCAAATTTTTGACTCTAACGGATATTGCCTGCGGGGTGATCCGTGGTGCTGCGAAACGTCCGTCGATGAATAATGGAGGCAGGAGAAGCAGTTTCATGTCATAGGACATATCTGGCAGCACGCAACAACATGTACGCCCTCAAAAAGATTGGATCCACCCTTATCACAGGGATACTTACACACAGTCCTGGTTGTCCAAGTCCCTTCTGAAAAAGTCTCAAGAAGAACTCTTCCACATGATGCACCAGAGTTCACAAGAGGTTTTGGGCTACCTAGAGAGACTCTGGAAGACAAGCTTGGAAACATGATGGCCAAACATTGGCCTGCCCAGGAGCTAGCATACAACCCAGCAAAAGTTGTCCAAATCGCAAACAGCTTTGTAAGGACAAGTCCCTACTAAAACAATAGACTTTCTAATCCATAGTCTTTCACCGAGGGACCAGGCCCACAAGGTCCACCCTTAGAGAAGGTGCTAGCACATGGGTGTCCCAATTCCTCAGCAAAAGCTCGAATTCTGCTCTGTATGATATGCACTATACATATAACAATACCAAAATAATTTTTATCCTCTCTAAATCTTCAACACACCATGGGCTGTTAGAAGAAGATTCGACATGTGTTGGAGGACCCAATCTCATAAGGCTAATCATTTGACAGGGAATGCTAGCACACAGCACTCTAAAGTGAACCAAATCCCTAAAAAAAACCCTCGGAAAGGACATTTCCTACGAAGTCCAGCATGGAGATCGTCAGGAAATATCATTGGTTCTGGAGACCCAAGATGATAGTCAGCATTTGACACGGATGCTAGAACACAGCCCTCCCATGTAGCCCTAACCCCTTCCCCTTCACCCTAAACACAGCTCTGTATAATATGCTCAATACTAACACTACCATATGATTTCCCTTTTTTTGTTTTTTTGTCGTCTTCTTGCCACGGTCTATAAATAGAGAACTCTCGGGTTGACAGGGGGGTATCCTCTTACGTCTGGAAGACCTAGCCACTCAAATGTCTGCCTATCCAGTGAGTCAGCCCAATCCCTCGATGATGGAACAAACCCCCAAAGATGCTCCGAACCATCTCCCTGTGGCTGACACTACAATGAGTATATCAGTCTCCATCTCCCGACACGAATATTCCAGATAGAGAGTATCACCGGGGTCCCAAGACTCACTCCGGACAGTTCCTGTTGTCTCCCTCCTCTCCCCTCCCGCCTCGTCCGGTAGGGCTAGGAATTGGGGGTGGGGACGCCATCAACTGTCGCTGATCTTCTGGAAAGGCTTAAGCTTCTGCAGCTGTGCCTCTAGGGCCACCCTGTCCTCCGTGATCTGACCCATCTCCTGGTGAAACTCGCTGTTCAGTCGAAGATCCTCACGTTCTCCTCCCTGGCCGCTCGATTGCTGCTGGATCGCTAGCGATCCCTGGCTCGACTTCCTGGAGGGAGGAATGGATAAGAGAAAGTTAGTCTGGTTCGATTTCAATTACCATACCTTCTGACTATCTTAACATGTTTTGCATCTGGGGTTGTTTTTGCACCAACTTGAAGGACAACTGCAGGCTTGCTGGATACAACAGAGGTTATATTGTGAAGAATGAAAAAACATATCTTTATCATCTATTTCAATACGAATATTCCTATGTGGAGTGTATTGGCCTTCAAAGTTATGGCCCTTTTGTAGAGAAATTGGGGAGATTGCCAATTGCGCAATAATGCAGGACATCACACTTGACAACCCAGAAGTTTGTCATTGTATTTCATTGTTCCATTTCGTTGAACAAGTCAACATTAAGCAGAACTTCTGTTGTCTTCTCTCACACCAATAAACCACTAGCTACAGCAATCCTCTCCCCATAGAACTAAATACTTTTCGAGTGAAATAATGTGTGAATTTCCATAGAAAACACGATTGTTTTGCCGGGTTGTGCAGTATGACATCAATTAATTATTAATTGATGCGGGATGCTTTTCGATCTTGCACAATCACATGCACAATTTTCAAAGGAATGTAACTCCATAACGGAAATTCGTATGAACTTCGGTTATGAGCAATGACACATTCAGTTTCTCCTCCAGCTGGATATCTTAGCCTCTTTATAATTCATCCTGGCAATTGTCCTTCAAAAAACCAGCTGAAGATCTCATAAGGAGATTCTGCCAACAATAGGAATAGGCCTAGGCCCTTCATCAGCGATCTGCAGAAAGAACCCTCGGGTACCACCCTAGAAACAACCTAAGTGAGTGTGAGTTCACTCGAAACAAGGCGAATGTGAGTGACATTCAATCCAAGCAGACTGACATGGGGTACCTGGATTTCTGGAATTATTGGACAGGCTAAGAACAAGAGTGAACTGATACGGAGGTGATCATCATAAACTCTCTGAAATGCATGCCATCTACGGACCTTCAATTGGGCACCAATGTCAATAATTGGAAATGATCAATTTACTGACATACAATCTGTCACGGCTGTGTCGGATTTATTTTCTGAGCATGTCCCGTGATGGTACTGCGGGTGTGGGGGAAGGTTGCATTGGGTTGTTACTCGGTGACGCATTTTTACTTGTCCTCTAGTGATTGGGATCAACTAGGGATCTGTAGGGGATTATCAGCCAGCCAGGGATTCCAGGTTATGGGTGTATTGGGATTAGCCTGGGGGCAAGCCCACTCAGAATCTTGGATTCAAATCCTCAACGTCGTTTTGAGCTGCTATGCCTTTATTCAATGTTTGGTGACCACATTCTGGGAGCATTTTGCAGTTTATAGGGGAAACAGACCTTCCTACTCCCTAAATTAATACCCTGTGCGTGTAGGGGGCATATCCAGGTGACAGGCTGTCTCAGGGCTCGTTCAGGCGATTGACTGCCGGCGAGCAGGCATTGTCAGCTTGCAGTTGGATCCGCTGAATGGACAGCATACTGTGAGTGTCATTTATCATCAGGGGTGGCCATTTTTGGTATCCTGTTAGTGAGGTTTACTGCTGCCTGTCAGGCGTTAAAGCCGATTAGGAATATTAGGGTAGTTGTCCCTAGTTTGCTGGTCTAGCATTTCACATGTAGTTATGTGTAGCATAGGTAATTGTATTTCCCAGGCTAACATGCTACATTCGTTCTTTAAATGCAGTGTGGACGTTCGTTGGCTTGTGCACTCTTTTGGCCTCCCTTATGTTCTATTTATCTATCTCTTAATTAATCTATTTATACAGTTAGTGTACTTACTATGGATTGTTGATGTGACGATTTTGATTGTTGTTTGCATTGTTAGCCTTCAATAGACCTGATTGGCTGTCAAGTCATATGACACCATTACATAATTTGACAGATCTATCAGTTCCGAGGTACTAATAGTTTTGTAAAGGGAGAACACATGATGTACACAACACGCAACATTGTTTTTTAGTGTATCGCAGTCAGCAACTGATGGTGGCAGCCAATAGCACACACAGCTAAGTACACACAAAGCTGCCAAAATATTGCATATGTGAAGAATTTCAGATTAAATCACTACGGAAGAGAAAATGTTAGTTACAGATGACTAAAATGTGCCCTGTATCACCAAGGTGTAAAAGAGTATCAGTCCACACCTTTCAATACCTCTTATAAATAGGAGGCAAAGGGAACCAAGGCGCATTTCATTGGATAGGATCCCTCCCGAGGGGGTGGGAGGGGGTATGTGACCATTACAGCTTTCATGAGGGCTTCTGTAAAACACAAAACATTGCTTCTTCAATTGTAATTGTATTTCTCAGGCTAACATGCTACATTCGTTCTTTAAATGCAGTGTGGACGTTCGTTGGCTTGTGCACTCTTTTGGCCTCCCTTATGTTCTATTTATCTATCTCTTAATTAATCTATTATACAGTTAGTGTACTTACTATGGATTGTTGATGTGACGATTTTGATTGTTGTTTGCATTGTTAGCCTTCAATAGACCTGATTGGCTGTCAAGTCATATGACACCATTACATAATTTGACAGATCTATCAGTTCCGAGGTACTAATAGTTTTGTAAAGGGAGAACACATGATGTACACAACACGCAACATTGTTTTTTAGTGTATCGCAGTCAGCAACCTGATGGTGGCAGCCAATAGCACACACAGCTAAGTACACACAAAGCTGCCAAAATATTGCATATGTGAAGGATTTCAGATAAATCACTACGGAAGAGAAAATGTTAGTTACAGATGACTAAAATGTGCCCTGTATCACCAAGGTGTAAAAGAGTATCAGTCCACACCTTTCATTACCTCTTATAAATAGAAGGCAAAGGGAACCAAGGCGCATTTCATTGGATAGGATCCCTCCCGAGGGGGTGGGAGGGGGTATGTGACCATTACAGCTTTCATGAGGGCTTCTGTAAAACACAAAACATTGCTTCTTCAATTGTAATTGTATTTCTCAGGCTAACATGCTACATTCGTTCTTTAAATGCAGTGTGGACGTTCGTTGGCTTGTGCACTCTTTTGGCCTCCCTTATGTTCTATTTATCTATCTCTTAATTAATCTATTTATACAGTTAGTGTACTTACTATGGATTGTTGGTGTGACGATTTTGATTGTTGTTTGCATCGTTAGCCTTCAATAGACCTGATTGGCTGTCAAGTCATATGACACCATTACATAATTTGACAGATCTATCAGTTCCGAGGTACTAATAGTTTTGTAAAGGGAGAACACATGATGTACACAACACGCAACATTGTTTTTTAGTGTATCGCAGTCAGCAACCTGATGGTGGCAGCCAATAGCACACACAGCTAAGAACACACAAAGCTGCCAAAATATTGCATATGTGAAGGATTTCAGATTAAATCACTACGGAAGAGAAAATGTTAGTTACAGATGACTAAAATGTGCCCTGTATCACCAAGGGGGGTGGGTGGGGGGGGTGTAAAAGAGTATCAGTCCACACCTTTCATTACCTCTTATAAATAGAAGGCAAAGGGAACCAAGGCGCATTTCATTGGATAGGATCCCTCCCGAGGGGGTGGGAGGGGGTATGTGACCATTACAGCTTTCATGAGGGCTTCTGTAAAACACAAAACATTGCTTCTTCAATTCTTTGGACCCACAGTTTCTTCTGCCTGGCCTGCCGCCCAGTCAAAGGGCATCGAATGGACAAACAATCACCACAGGAGTCTACTTGCACTCTCTGCTTACTTTTGCTACAGGACGAAGGTGCTGACTTGTGTCTTCTCCGCTCCGTGTCCTCCGCCTCTTTCTCCTCATCGTCGTAGTCTAGATCCACCGAGTGATGCCTCTCAGAACTCTTCTTCTGGATGAAAATAGAGAGAACAAGGAGTATTCGTGACAGTTAGCCAGTTGTATTAGGGTAGCTCACAGGATTCAGAGCTGCCTGCTGCAGACCGACAGGAAGAAATACTGAGAAAATTCCATATTCTGCAGCACATAAATATAAAATCTACAGTACATTTTAGGAGCAATCTTCAAGTAAGTCTGTATAGGATAGTTTTTCATTGCCTCTCCAACTCTCTTGTGGAGTAACAAACCATCCCTGGATTGTCCATCTATTCATCCATCTATATCAGCGGAAATATTCCCATATTATTATCAATTCCTTTATCAATCATAATGTTTTGTAACTTGCCCCCAAATTCCTCACACTTATACTGACTGCCTAGTTTTGCATTTATTTAGTGCCCTTGGGAAAGGCACTTTACCTCTAATCAGTCATAATGTTTTGTAACTGGCCCCCAAATTCCTCACACTTATACTGACTGCCTAGTTTTGCATTTATTTAGTGCCCTTGGGAAAGGCACCTTAATACCTCTATAGCTTCACTGAAGCCTGCCTCACACTGTAGGGCATTTGTGGACCACGAGGCTTGCGACAGCTCACAGTCATGATCACTGTCTCTGTGTGACTGCAATGTGTGAGGCAGTGACCACATGACCATTACTGCTGCGAGCGACCAAGCCGCCCTAAGCCTTGCAAACTTGAATGCAAGGTCTTGAACCAGTTCAAAAGTTTTAGGGATCCGCAAGTTCCACATGACTTAGTAAGGGCAATCATATTATTAGGCATGCGCAGTTGGGAATTGAAAATTGAGCGACTGAGAGTATACCATTTATTCTTTAAGTGTACCAACTCTCTTCAGTAGTTCTGGAAGGCGTTCACGACAGTACCTTTGAAATGAAGCATATCCGGGTTTGTGTTCCTCTGCGAGTTTCTCCGTGTGCTCTCCGATCGCACAATTGACTGTGAGCTTTTGCAAGCGGCCACAAAACTAAAACTGCACGCAGTTACCGCGAGCATTGATCGTAAGCATAGCGGAAACCCGAAGTTCATACGACGTCCGTTATGGAGTTAGAGTCCCTTAAGGTTTGTGCATGTGTATTCGCAAGATCCAAGAGTATCCCGCCAAAAGGTAAGTGCAGTCTGTGCATTAAATTAAATGTGTCATACTTGCACAACCCTGCAAAAAATCTGTTTTCAATTGAAATTCATACATTGTTTTCATTTCAAAAAGCATTTAGTCTATTGGAGAGCATTGCTGTAGTGGGTGGTAGGGATTGTATTGATGGTCACTTTGGTGAGAGAAAGACAACAGAACTCCTGCTAAATGTTTGAAAAACCCCCTTATTCAACAATGAAATATACATGACATAACTTCCCCGGTTGTCCAAGTGTGACGTCATGCGTATCTGCGCAATTGGGATTCTCTCTCCGAATTTCTCTGCATAATGGACCAAACTTGAAGGCCAATAACTAACTCCACATAAAAAAAAGGAAACCTCGTATTGGAATGGGGTTTGGACCTATAGATACAGTTTTCCATTCTCCACGATATAACCTCTTGTATCCACGAGTGCAGTTGTCCTTCTAAGTGAACACAATACAACAATATTTCCATGGATCACTGTTCCGCTGGAGTGCTCAAGCGATTAGGTAGTTGCCTCTCTCTGACAATCCAGGAGAGGAAGTTCCAGCAGTCCCTGTGTGTGCAGGCTGTGCTCCAGCTGATCATAGGTTCCCAATTAACCTGATAAAGATCACCACGCGTGATGTGATGCATATTAAAAATATTACAAGTTCAAGTTTAGAGCTCTACCACAGTCTTGTCAGGTTCCCATTGATATAGGGTGTAATTTGCCAGAGTACGTACCGGGGGAGACTTCTTGAAGTAACTCTTCTGGCAGGTTAGGCCTGGGAGGTAGCTGAGGTGGACCTTCCTTCTCAATCCTGAAAAAATACAAAAATCATTGAATAACTAAACCAGGTGGATTAAAGAGCAATGCCATATGTATGGATAAAAAGGCAATTCCTTAAGTATTCCGAACAATGTCTATGCTAATATTCTCCATTTCAATATTGCATACAGCAGTAGGCCATGGGAGCTGAGGTGTGCATGCAGAAACCAAGGACCATAAATATCATTACCTTAAATTTATTAGCTGGATGAAAACTGAATGTGTCAGCCCAAACCAGAAGTTCATAGGAGTTTCTGTTACGGAGTTATAGTCATTTGAAGTTTGTGATTTGGAAGCATATGTATTGCGCAAGATCGAAATGCATCCCATCCTGCAATATAATTGATGTCATACTTGCACAACCCTGCAAACGTTCTTTGTTTTCTACTGAAATTCAAACGTTAATTCACTTCGAAAAGCATTTAGTCTATTGGAGGAGGATTGTTGTAGTGGGTGCGTACGGTGTGATGGTACTTTGGTGAGAGAAAGACAACAGAACTTCAGCTAAATGTTGACGTATTCAACAAAATGAAACAATCAAATACACAACATAATTTCCTTGTTGTCCATGTGTGACGTCATGCGTTATTGCGCATTGGGATTCTCCCCAATTCCTCTGCGTAATAGCCCAAACTTTGAAGGCCAATAACTCGACGTAGGAACATGCCTGTATTGACCTGGGGTTTGGACCTATAGATAGAGTTTTCCATTCTCAACAATATGACCTCTGTTGTATCCGAGCCTGCAGTTGTCCTTCAAGCAACTCATGAATAGGACACTGAATTGCTTTATGATATGAGATATTGCAAGGAATCAGTTTGCCATGGTGCGGCATCAGTGCCGCATTGATTGCACAGTAACTTTTGCCTTCTCAGTGTTTGTTTGTTTTAGTCAGATGATTTTTTGCTGCTACGGAACTCATCTGCAGCTTTGGGAACAAATTGCAACTCATCCAGGTGCGTTTCATGATTGTACTTGCAACATTCCGCTATCTACGGTGTCTTGCTGCATAGGACATCAGCATCCATGGAATCCTAGCCTAGTCCCTCTTATTGCAGTTGCCCCTCTAGTCAACAGGTTCAATAAGCACCTGAGGCGACTCAGGGCATTAGACTGCATCTAAGCTGTCAACCCTTGGAGTGACCATAATAGAGGGGGTGCTTTAACAACTACACAGTCTCTACCCAAAAACTGCTATGTTGACTAAAGTCGCCAGGCACGTTTGCCGAGGTATACATGCGATGTCGACTGAAGTCACCTTTGGCATTGAAAGGGTTACAGGTACACAGAATAATACAATTGCATGATGCACCCCTATTATCCCGGACAAGGTGAGTCATTGCACTTAGCCGTGTCAACAAACTGGGTACAAAGACTCACCCCTCAGGCACTTTTGTGACATGACAATCATGTAAAGTGACACACCCAAAACTCCCAGAGCCCCATACCCTACTATACAATTTGGAACAACTGACACACCCCTCAGTCACTTCAGTGACTAACAACATTGGTACAATGTCCCATGTGTGCTTCACCTTGCCATTAGACAATGACCCTACAATGACTCACCTTGTCCAGGATAGTGGGGTGTGTCATGCAATTGATGAGTGCATTAGACTGCCTCTTTAACAGGACCCGAAAGTGAAGGTGCTCCAGTTTGAGCACCCACGGACAAAGGCAACAGATATAACCAGGCCTTAGCCTTGGTATGAGACAACCAGGATTATTTTTTTTTATGGTATACTTGCCTAGCAGACAATCAAACCTATTCAAGGCCCAGCAAGGGTGCAGACCTGGATACTGCACCTATTGTCAGCTGTGAATCCCTCAACAGGTACAGGGAATAAGGCAAATCCTCTTTGGCGGTACCTTCATGTGGGGGTAGTCACACGCAGACGGCCACTTGCAAATTGCCTACCCCTTGTTTGTCCCTGTTCCGATCCTTGTGCTGAGCGTCCAGCGAGAAGGCAACAGGTACCATTTTTAAAGTCTTTGGTATGACCCGACCAGGATATCGAACCCCCGTCTCCCGGGTGGATGGCCGACACTCTACCAACTGTGCCAACCACTGGGTTAAAATGCTGATCTTCTGGGTGGAAACCTGACACATCCACAATTTTGCTGTAGCGATAGTGGTGTTCAACCTTTGCTGAGAATACAACTCCCATTTCTTTACATCTTTGTTTGGTTGAAATTCCAGCTGTTTTTCAGTCTTCTGTAGGTTTCTCTCGTCTACAGACATAGCTCTCTTAGGGGTATTAACATATTGCACATTGACATCTTGGGCCTGGAGAGGGGAGAGAGAATATGAATGATCAAGGTGATTGCAAAAATGATCAATGTCCTGTTCATACAGATTAATGTGATGATAGTCAAAATTATCATTATGATAGTCGGAATGAATAATGTGATAATCATAAGGATTAAAGCTTCATTCAGCCTTTTATATAGTGAATATATTGAAGTATATTGAAATATTCAAGAAAATAAGCATCAATGATATTGAAAATGAATGCCATTGTTCGATAAATCTTCTACAAGGAGAACTTCAGTCAGAATTACATCACTTCCTAATTTGCAGAAAATGGTGATCAGTTTGCGAATTTAAAAAAAAGCTAGCCGGCCGTAACAAATATATTTGTTTCTCCACAGGGAACTATTCCATGAAATTACTAATTTTGACCTACTACTATCGTTTCAACAGATTTTTTTTCTTCAATTGAAGCATTATTAGGATTATTGTGATCATCAAAATTATCACTGTGATCATCATTAATGTGATGATGGTCATGAGGATTAATTTGATAGGTGGAATGCATCAATTATTGATCATATATATTTAGAAACACCCTATGAAGACTAAGGCTGGAATTCCTAGATGCATATGCGTATCTGGGCTGGATGTGAAAATCACATATTTACGAAACGAACGTTTGTTTCAGAAGAGAAAACACTATAAGTGTATGCGAAAAGACCATAAAAAGGCCACAGCCATTCATATTGTTGTTGCTTGGCTTTTTAAGTAAGATACTCCATAGAAATAATTCGCGGTGATATGTATCCGCTTACGCATTGGTACATGTGCTTATTTCGCCTATTCAGCGTTGGTTTGCTCTCATTTATGAATTTTTGGCTTTTATGGAACCAATATCTATCCTTGCAAACTAAGTATAACATGTTCAAACACTGGCCCCCTCTCAGTTCACATAAATTTGTGATTTTTTACATACACATTTATGGAATCCTAGCCTGAGCTGTATGGATACATTCAACGTACCTGAGCACCGGGCCTTGGGGGTATCAGGGGTGGATTTAGCCTCGCTGGTTCAGTTGCTGCAGGAAAAGAGAATTTCCGATCTGTGTTTAGACTTCTGGTTCAAGTGTTGCAGTTTGATGAATTTTTTAATGATCCGCAGCATGAACTGAGGAGAGGTTCTGTCCAAGGGACCTCTTGTTTGGAATAGTTCTAGGTACGGTTCTATGGCTCAAAAACCACAACATAGTAGCACACGTGGAGACAGGACATACCAAAACTCCAGACCCAAATGTGGAGGTTCAAGCTTTTTGCCATAGTCGTTTCCAATCACTTTTGGGAAATTTGTGATATCGCAATGCAAAGGCTGCTATGGACTGTTGTGCTTTGATGACAGAAAGACCGATACAGGATCCACACAGAAATGGACAAGACTTTTCTTTTATATTTTTGAATATTTCTAATTCACATTCCATCTGTAGTTTGTTGGAAGGTTTTCGAAAATAAATTTATGTGTTACAGGGGGAATTTAGCGATAGCGCGTTGTGTCTGTTCGGCACACTCGTATCGGCTGGAATTCAGTCTGGGGGGTTTGGCTCCAATACTGTAGTAAATAGTAGGTAATAAGAGTCACATGACATGTGTACTTTGAATCTTGTCCAAGATTAACTATACCATTGACAACTGTCAACTTGCTAGTCCTGTCTCATAGGCTCACTATTCATAAAACTACTGCTAATATGTTGTACTTACAACAAAAATAGCAACTGTAATTTTAAACAGATTTGGTAACTTGGAAAAGTTCCAGGATTGTGGATCAGAAGATTCAAGTTCAGAAGGGGAAAATGACCAATCGGCTTTCCTGTTGCACCCCTGGGCACTTTAAATTTCATTGCCACTCCCTATCTAGGTGGCGGTACTAATTGGGAACCTGAGAGGGATTTTAGTGCAACTGCCTCAGCTGCTGTCACTTAAGTAGATACCATTTTTTTCATCCCATTCAGAAAATTGAGTTATGTTAATAGATTAGTTTTGACATGGTTTTCAGCCCAAAATTTCATAAACCTTCAAGTGAACTACATATATAGCTTCGTCCATTACCATTATCCCCTGCTGTTAGGTACTGGCCTGTTTCTCCAACTCTCATACAATTACTTCAGCGGAATGGGGCTATCAATATCAAAGTAGGGATTGGTGGAATTGGATTCAGCAAAGCTTTTGACCTTCAATCGAAAGTTCATAAGTTAGATACAATGAAGCATTACTCAGCTTGTTGGTGAGACCTCGAGCTGAACATTTCATCCTATTTCCCCAAAGGTGATAATAAGAAACCTGCAAATAGCCAAGCAATAGTTGTGCACAGCCTCTGCACAGGACTTTCCTCTTCAGGATTATTAGTGATTGCTAGTGTTGTGACCTGATTATATCTGCATCCTAAGTTGATTACACACTAGTACAGGTTTTTATCCTTGTTTATCCATACCACATATGTGACCTATGGTGGGTAACCCCAGGAATAATTAGGGCCGGCCAAACAAATTTGGGATGCATGTCAATGTGATGACAAATACAACATACAGGTATTGCACTGCATTCCAAGTGCTCATTTTTTCGCTTCATAATTTTCCAATGTTTGGTTGAGTTTTTGAACAGCCAGTAGAAAATTCAGGTTGTTCATTCGTCTGTTCTATGGCAGTTCTCCTGGCAAAAAAAGCCTAGGTCCTGTTTCAAAGTCTAGTATATCAGAGCCGACCTGTTCGGTAATAAATTCAGACACATACATGTTATACAGAGGGTAATACATCAGGCCTACCCCACCATCTGCGGACATGTGCATTAGAAGAAAAGCAAATATTCATCATGTTGTTGTGTCTTCTACTTGGACCGAGCGAGGGACTATACGGAGCAGTCCCGCGCACAGCAACTGGAAGAACTGCCAGTGCCGAAATGGTTAAGCTTGGCTGCTTTCTTAGAAACAACAAATACCACAACTGTTAGACAGAGTCTCCAAGAATAGTGAAGGCATGGTACTCTTGCCTTGGGTTGCCAACATTTACAGACACATTTATATACCAAAGACTTGAAATGGAACCGGGGGCCTTTCTCGCTGGGCACTCAGCACAAGGGATTGGAGCAGGGACAAACGAGGGGTAGGGAATTACAAGTTGCCGTTCGCGTGTGATTACCCCCCACCCCACAGTAAAGGTGCCGCCAAAGAGGCATTTCCTTATTCCGTGCATCTGGTGAGGGATTTCGCATCTGACAATAAGATGCTGTATCCAGGTCCGCACCCTCGCTGGGCCTGAATAGGATTGATCCTCTGCTCGGCAAGTATAGCATAAAATATATATATATATACAAACGACATATTCAACTAGTACCCAGGGCAAACAGTTATGTCTGCTGTGTCTGTACTCTGGCGGGATGATGAAGCTCCTCCAGGGGTAACGGGTAAACTACCTTACCTTTCAGCGAAAACTGCAGGCCTACCTGCTGAGCTGTTTTACCTGGTAATCACTGGGATTGAATGACCATAAATAAACAGCATATGACCTTACATTTATTCATTATACATCACAGGAGCATTGAACAAGCAAATTAGTAGATGAAAATAGGAGAGAACCTACCTTTTTTGAGAAAAATCTTTCTATGCAGCCAATCTTCATACCCAACAAACCAAACCTCTAGCACTGAAACACCCCTGATAGCTACACTGATAGAACCGAACACAAACCGTACCTTTGATTATCATGCAAAGCATGAACAGGATTCAATTTGATAAAATATTAACAAATTGATAAAATAACAACTTTACAACATATCAAAGCATTATTGGAGGAATCAAAAAGATCTTACCTTTTTTCTGGAAATACCATCCAATGTCTGAAGAGGATTCAATCTTACCTAGCATAGCATTGAGGTCCAGCGATGCCGCCCTGTTGTGCCCACTCTTGCGAGGGGGGCGGCTCGGGGGCAAGCATCTCCGTGGTGGGGTCGATGGTCCCCACTGGTAGGGACTGGTTGCCCTCAGACTCTTCAGCGAGGGCCGCCTGCCTGCTCAGCCTTGTGGGGATATGTACCTGCTGGAGTTGACTGCGCAGCGTCGGACCATGGTACGACCTACGGCAGACGTTGGTTTGGAGGATGGAGGGAGGTAGGGATTTCAAAGCAGTTGCTCACTTACCCTGACTAACTTGGAATAACCTATATTAGCAGTTGATACCATTATACCCAGGTTTTCTGGTATTTCAAGAAAAATAAATATTTTTTTTTTTTTTTTTTTTTTTTTTTTTTTTTTTTTTTTTTTTTTTTTTTTTTTTTTTTTTTTTTTTTTTTTTTCTTTCTGATTCTGATGTTTCTCCAAGTTTCTCCCTGACACATTTTCAAAATGTTGTTTGCAATTTTGGAACTGTATGGGGAAATTCTTAGAGAATTCCCCTCATATATATTTTTGTCGCAATATGGAACCAACGTTTCTAGACACAGTGTGTGGAAATCAATACAGGTCTGGTTTCATAGCCTTTCAGCAGTTTAAAATTTGAAGCTATTGCAAAATAATAATTACATAATAATTTACAAAGGAAGTAGAAGTAGTGAGAAGACTGAATAGCCTGTAGAATCACTGATGTACTACTTACAAAACCTGTCAGCTCATACTATTCCTGTGAATAATAGTGCCAATACAATACATTCCCGCATAAAAATTACGTAATTCATTGGCCTGCAGTTACCCTAGGAAAGTGAATATGTGAGTCGGTCATATCGCAACATAATAGAACGCTGTTAGATGAGGTATGGTTAGTATTTACAGGTCAGCCTAAGTTTACAAGCTTTGCGATATTTAGCAAAGAAAATCGGGAAAAGTGCTTCCAGTCTTGGGATGATACTGTCTTCCTCCCAGACCCACAAGTGTGAGCCTCCTACTCTCTCAATAGCTCTCAACATGTTGTTTCTCAAAATGGTCCACTTCTTATGAAGGAAACTCGGCAAACATATTTTGAAACTGTTGCGATCTTTTTGAGGAGCATTGAAGGTGTGCGAAGTCTTCCATGTTTGGTTTGGTTTGGTTCTGGGTAAGGAAATGGAGCATTTTTTGTGAATTTTAATGGTTGCACTGGGTAGGCCTACTAAATGCCCTTCCTTCCAATCCTACACTCTTAATAATTTTCACAGCACCAAACTTCACTGATGTAGCAGGATCTTACAAAACCTGGGTTTCTTCTGGTTAGTGGTTTACAGATGAAACATGGTATCTTCCATGCCACAACAATAGGTATTAGTGGGATAGGTACCTCCATCTCCCATAGAAGAGGGAGATGGGAGGGATGGGAGGGGTGGGGGGGGGGGGGGGGGGGTGGGGGGGGATTGTTGACATGATGACAATGCAAATAAATTGGGCCTAAATAGAGCATCCACACAATATAGTGAATGGCACCAGATGCCAATCAACTATGACCATCCTATTTTTTTGCAGGATCTATTCGTTGCTCATGGAACCATCAGGCTTCCCGGGAAGGCACGCAATTTTCAATGTGACATACATCTGGAGAAGTGAACTCAAATAGTTTTCCAATATACAGCATTTCTGTGATCCAAAATGAAATGCATTATCTACTTGAAGTGAAACTGGAACTTTTTGAAATTGTCGAGTCTAGTATCCAGAATTAGTTGTAATTTTCACTACAATGATAGTTGAATTATGTTTAAATGTCAAAGCAAAACTATGGTCTAGCCTGGGAGTTTGTGCCTGAAGTTACACCCCCAGGGGGATCCCTGGAGTAGGTAACATAAGGCTGTTAACTTTAGGATCATCTTGGCCTGATCTTGACCAAGATAATCTCTCTCTCCATACAGTGTGGTGAGTACAGTAAGTACATACAGGCTGAATGATCAGCAATTTTTGCAATGGGTCATAAATGAGACCATTTAGTGAAAAGTAGTGAAGCCTACAACAGCTACAACCGATATGGGTGATTAAGTGCTATGGCACATAGGAGCAAAGGGAATGAAGAAATAAAATGTTCCAAGTAACTGTCTATATACCAGAAATGGCAATGTTTATAGGAGAATGATATTGTTGTAAGAGGCACTAGACTTTGCATGGTGAATAATACCATACCCTACCCCGGATTTCTCACATTTTAAGATGGTACAGTCATTGTTACAATTCAGTATATTATATTATCAATATAGCTTTCGCCATGTCTACACATGTAAAGTGCTGATGAATACCAAAAATATCCAATGAGCAGGTATATGAATATCATCTATCTATCACTTGGTTCATGTGTACTGACAAGGAAATGGAGACGTCACTGCTGCAAGGTTCGTGAACGTTTCTCCGGCATCCAGTCAGAAATTTAGGCCATCTCGCTTGCCTTATATTTTTCTGAATTACAACTGTCCAAAGAAAAGATGACTGGAGGGGGAGCTTCAGAGGGGTGAGGGAGAAGGTGCCCCCGGGGAGCAGGAGGGGGGGGCGAGTTCACCAGAATGTTTGCATGTGACTGATTTTGGCTACCATATTCATTTCAGTAGGAACTCATGTCCTAATCTAAGCATGCCTGCACTTTGTGTCAAACATCAGTGTGATTTTGGCAGCAAATTTATAATATGAACAGGGGCGCTGGACCCACGGGGGCAGCTGCCCCCCTGCCCTTCCGTCGTGGGGGCAGTCTGGTGCCCTTTTCCTGGAAATACTATCCGACTTGCCCAAATTACTTGAACTGTATATTCAGCGCCACTTGTATCAGCAACTGCTGAACGTACCTTCAGTGTTAAGCGCCGGTTACAATCTTGGCTATGATCTACCATGACTGCTAACAGCTTGAATAACAAGAAGGTTCCATCAATCCACCACGACCGTATGGACGACGTATGGTTGAAACAAATCGCTAGGGAATTTGTTGCAAAGAGCAAGGACCGTCAAAACTAGTTTGGTAGATTTTAGTCGCCACTGGATCGCAGCATGGGCACGTACGGTACGGGATGATCGTGTGTAGCCTGTACCTGGGAATAATTTGGTAGACGACAAATCATTCCCCACGACCCCAAGTGTGGAGTCTCTACTCTACGGCAGTCTGGAAGGTGATTTTGGATCAAAAAATATAATACTAACTGAAGGGGATTATAGCAGAAAAAAATTAACATCGTAGGTGCTTGTGGGAGTAAGTATGAACAATTAAGGATGTGATTTTGCATCTGTTGCCATGGTAGTTCCAGCAATGCAGAAAAAGGGAAAACGGAAATTTTGGGAGGCTAATAAAAAAAGAAAATGAGGTTGAATCTATAGTTTATTTTGATGCCACATTGTTTGTAACGAGTTGAAATTTTGAAGATGCCATTAAAAAAATGTGCATAGTGAGGGGCGCTCTTTGGGTGAATTCTCCTCTAACTGCCCTTTCCAAGGGCTGCCCCCGCCACTCAAAAAAAGTCTGACGCTCCAGAATATGAAATATTCATTTCGGAAAGCAATACAATGCCCCTTTTCATGAGTTGCTAGAAATTTGTAGCCCCTAATCTAACCATATATATTTTTGCCTCCCAAAAATCACCATCCCTGATTTGTTACATTTATACCACATGCTGCATTCACTCCTATGAAATCCTAGACCAATCGGGAGGAGGGAACTGTGGGAGCGATATACTCAATCAAACTGTTTAAAGTAAGTAGCCTACTGTTAATGTTGGGTTCATGTAAGCATACAAGTCGTTAGGGTCGAGAGGCCTGATGAATTGCTTGAAGCAGGGAATAAGCCTGCTCGAACAGCACAATCACAGACCTAAGGTTAGGCATTAATTAGGCAGACTAATGCTCTCATATATTCTATAATGCAGCTCGTTTCACCTGGACAGGGTGTCATTGTCAGAGGTAGGTCATAAAATTTTCTGTACACTGAAGCACCCCTCAGTCACTTGGAATTTCCCGAGAATGACTCACTAGTATAAAGCCAGCCTGTGCTATCATTTTCTACATAGTCCGAGTAATTTGACACACTACAGAGTCAGCTTTGTGACTGACCATTGACACACAAGAGTCACTCTATATTTGGCAATGACCCACACTTGACTGGCCATGACCCACACTTGACTGGCCATGACCCACACTTGACTGACAATGACCCACACTTGACTGACAATGACCCACACTTGACTGACAATGACCCACACTTGACTGACAATGACCCACACTTGACTGGCCATGACCCACACTTGACTGGCCATGACCCACACTTGACTGACCATGACCCACACTTGACTGGCCATGACCCACACTTGACTGACCATGACCCACACTTGACTGACCATGACCCACACTAGACTGACCATGCCCGGGGTATTAGAGGTGCATCATACAATAACAGAACTTCGGAGAAAGGTCCCGACACTTAACATCAATTGTCCCAGCTATTCCTGGAATATGGAATACACTGGTGTTTGACACTCTGTGTTTGATTGCAGCACTGATCTGAACCAGATACATAGGGTGACACAGAAATAGTTACCCTCATGGTGGGGAAAACACTGGCTTTTTATCTGTTGGAAGTTGGGCACTGTACATAGGGGAGGAAACACACAAAAATTCATGGGAGGGGTGTATTGTTTGAACTGACAAGACCTTTCGAGACCAGCATTTTTTTCTGTAGCTTTTTTCCAATTTTGTCCCTTCCCCTTTGGGCCGCCCAGAGGCGCAGGGCACGACAAGGAGGGGGAACATTTTTGTCTGACTTGACCAAACACTAGCATGAGTAGTATTTTTTTAAACTCCAATGAATGGAAGAGGTACTAATCTATACAGGTGAAACAGGGCAACACAGGTATGTTGGGGGAGGGGGAATCCCATTTTGCAATCATAAATTGTTGAAGTTGGGAATTACACACAGCATAGTAATGAGTATAATTCATGGAACTAGAGTTTATGGAAGAGGTACTGGACATACAAATAAGAAATGGGTAACACCAGTAATGTTGTCGTAAACACGGGATGGGAGGAGGCTAACAGCAATATGAAGAACGAAAATGACAATTTACCTATCGTTAGTCTCGTCGCTTCAAGTGAAGAGAAAAACGATAGAAATCAAACAGAACGATGAGCGGATATAAGTTGATACAACTATGAAACAATTCTCCCAGCAATAGAAAACCAGAAAGATTAGTGATTCCTTGTCTCTTTTTGACAACCTATTAGCCAGAAAAAAGGACAAATGGGGATTGCACCTGAAGTTCCTCCCAACAAACCAATTAGGGGGGCTTCCTGTACTTTTGATAAGAAGCTGCACACTAAATTCAAGATTTTCAGACCTTGGCCTATGGTGACCTCAGATGACCGACCCTAACCCCAAATACAATAGGGTTCATTTAATCATCATTGGGGACACACATACCAAAGATGGGATTCCTCCAATCCAAGTGAAAGTCGACAAAATTCACCCGAACCTAAACTAAATAAACAATAGGGTTCCGTACTCCCGCATAAGAAAACTACGGCACCAATTTTCAACCCGATCAGACCAATATTCCTGGCCTTATCATGTTTACAATTTTCAGACTACTCCATGCCATCTTGGGGGACTCAGATACCTCTGCCTGACCCCAAAACAGAGGGTCCACATCATGTACTCATCATGAGGAACACACATAACAAGTATATCTTCATCGGGCTATTCCCTCCAGGTGGGGTCCAAGTTATCGTGTTTACAAACCAACTTGGGCCAAAATATAGACCTTTTTTCCACAAACTTTTTATTCTTGAATGCAATTCCCCCCGACCTTACCCTAATCAGACCACCCATTCTGTCACACTTTTCTCAGACTTTCACCTCTGGTGACCGTCAGCCTGACCCCAAACAATAGGGATCTGTGGGTATCCAAGTGTTCATCCTTTCGATTGAAAGAATTGCTATAGTTGGGATTGCTTGGCATTTATTTATTGGATTTATTTGAAAGTTTTTAAACCTTGGCACCCACAACCCTTTCCCAGTTGAGGGGCACTGTTTTGCCCCCCCCCCCTCGCCCCTACACTATGCTTAGGTTAGAAAACCATGAAGACTTGCACATCATTGGTGACGTTCATGTAACCCTCCATCAACGACTACAGGATATACCAATTATGACCAAGTAACTGATTTGTTATTCTCGGTCGTTTTCAATTTTGGCACAATATGGCTGACCGTTATCCTTTTCTAGACTATAAAAAGGTAATGACAATGTGGGGTATGTATTTTTTTTCTCCACAATTTGGGATAGATGGAGGGGGTAGCAGGTAATTAGGTTGGAGTGCCTTCCACATGTCAATGGAACAGATAATCAATGATGCAACCAACCATGCATATTCATATCATAATGGTCTGCAGTCAATTCCCTTGCTGTCAGTTTGCCTCTGTGCCAAATTTAGATTCATTACCTTTGATACAGAAAGCCAAAGGCTTTAGTGTTCCCTAGACCCCTTTCTCTGATAAACATTTGCCCAGACGCAGAACAAATGAGAAATTATGATTTGTAACCACTCATATTGCAACATTTGACATCTTCCACAAATTTGCAATTTTTCATAGTCTTGACGAATTCTGGTTTCCGTGTCCTTGATGAGAAAACTACGCACTAAGTCTTGACTTGCTTAGACTTCATATCATGTTACAAGGATTTTCCAGCTAAGATCTCTGACCTGACCCAAAATCAGTGGGGCTCAAGATTTGGCCAAAAACACGTTTTTTTAAATTTTCAATTTTTCCCATCAAAATGACCTTCATTTAACACCAGAATGATGGGGTCTCTCTACTTCTCATAAGAAGCTACACACTGACTTTCAGCTCGATCGGCCCACGTGTTCTAGACTAATCGTATTCACAAGGATTTCATACTTTGATCTTTGGTGACCTCACTAACATTGACCTACCTCAAAACAATAGGTTACATATACTCATCATCAAGTATGAGCATCATCCGTTTCTCTAATAGGGTCCGAGTTACCCAAGTCGAATTTGTTGAATTTTGTTTGTTATATGAAATTTAATCACAAAAAGACCTCTGTCAACACACAAAACAATAGGGTTTCTCATCTCTGTAATTAGAACAGCTCCATAAACCAACTTTTAGCTTGATAGAACCAAGTGATTCAAAATAATTCGAATCAGAATACTAACACTTCCTATCAAAAGATTTTCATGTCCCACCGCAACGGTTAATGTCTAGTAACTCCTATGTTATTAATGGGAGTCCGAGCAAGAACATATTTCATCAACTCAAATTTTACCCATCACCCATTCAGGAAAACCTGTACACAAAAAACCTACTCCTGTGGCCTCCATTCACCTAACGCATTCTTTTACTCATTAAAGATAAAAATGAAAACAGAACATGTCTACCATATTACAAAAACATTAACATGCTCATGGAAAAGAGAATGGAACTCCTTAAAACAGACAGCGGTGATAAACCAAACCACCAGAAATATTTCGAATAGATTAGAAATGGGTTAGCCTCGTGTATTTTTATCTCCCGCACTTCTGACTAAGGGAAATCAAAATGTTAAAATGAAATTGTCTCTGATTGGGTCTCTGAAGTGAAGAAATCATCGGTCGAAACGTGATATAATTCCTGCATAAACCTCTCAAGTACCTAATTCGAAAATTGAAGAGTCCCTCTATCATTGAAATCCCCCTTTTGTCATTCATAACAATCACAACTACAGAGTTGAGGAAGCAAAATTTATTTTGTATCTTTTTTTCCTAAACAGGCACATTAGGCAAAGACGTCATTTTAGTATGCATCTACTAGTGACTATAATACAGATAAGCAGACATACGAAGGGACAGACAAACTGTTTTGGTTGTCTCTAAAAATATGTCGGATGTAAATGTTGATACATCTATGTAAACCATATTTCTAAATCATGAAAAATTCCCCCAGTGATGTGACCACCGTTCCAACCCAACAGACAATATTGCAAACTTTTGGAAATCATTAACACAACTAAAGTATTTGATACAGGGAATAAATGAATACATGGCATGTAATGGGAGAGCCTCATGTAATGCACCCATAATGTATCTCCAATGGACCAACTCAATCAAATTATTCTATCTTTATTAATTTCCTACCAAAAGATCCTGGATCCATCATTCATGCTCAATGTAAAGAAGGCGTCCATTAGTGTGAAGATGACACTATTTCAGGATACCAGTGAATTTGATGGGATTTAGCCTTTTTTAAATTTCACTGGGTGGCTAACAAATGCCTTCAGCACAGATCTCCATGAAAGTGACTTTCATCATTCCCTCATTGTTATCAGTCATTGAATATAATGAATAAAGAAAATAATCCAAGATGATAATGTTTATTTTGTACACATAGTGACACAAAGGTATAGACAACATAACTACCATCCTCAGTGACTCATTTGCAAAGGTTTGTCCCAGAGATCTCAAATATATATAGACTGCAATATGATGGAAGGTACCAAACAATTCCAGGGCACAGCGACCAGTAGTAGGTTAATTAGTGAGGTGTAACGATTCCAATTAATCACTTTTAGAAACTATCATTTTGATGGAGAAGCAATCTTAATTCACCCGTGACCAAACCTTCATACTGCTGTATGGGTAGAATGTGACTGGTTGACCGTCACTAGTCTATCATGGCAACATTTTACTATTCAACTTAGGAATGCACATGCAGCAACCTGTTTGACTGGTAGACGTTTTTAAATTCCGAACAATTTGGTCTTGTTAGCCCGCTCAACAGGGCAACCTGTGTTCCCCCCCAAATACACTATTGTCCTCCCCCCCTACCCAACGAAGATAACCAGCCATCAGAGCATCCTGTGTCTGATTTCTGGCCTTTCAAAAAGAGTTTCCAACTTAAGTTTCTTCTTCCTTCTTCAGCGGATTTCAACAATTATCTTCTTGTTTGACTGCTGCGATGGACAAAAACCTCATTTAAAGGTACATACAAGGTGCAAATCATTTTGACCCATTGACCAAATTTTTCCAACTGTGTTGAAAAAAAACAACCTCCAAACAACCTCCACCCCTTCCTCTGATTCCAGCAATGACGTCACTGAGAACATGCCATGCACATTTTTTCCCGCTATGTTAGTAGCTGATGAAGACGCTTGAAACTTTCTGTGTGTTTACCTGGAGGACTCCGAGGCGGAGGTGGCACTACTTCGTGCAGCTCTCTACGAAATTGAAAAAAACAAATCAGAGGCTGTTAGTACCCTGTCTTCACCCACGGATCTATTCATATCCAAAAAGGCAATTTAAAAGAATTGTCATCTGGGGGTAACCGGTGTAAGTAAGGGGGATTGACGACAGCCACATTCGCTGATTTCTGATACCCCGTCTCAATGCAAAGCTCTAATAAATTCTGTACCTCATCACTGATGATATTTATTACAATGAGATTTTGATTCATCAACCTGAACGGCTTTCCATTGTGGCGTCATACAAAGAGCAAACCACCTAATCATACTGCCTCTTCAAGCAATTAATTGCCAATGGCTGAGTAAGGGCCTGGCTGGAAAAGGGCATTACCCAAACCTTCAGTTTTGGTTGAGTTTTTTGGTGTGATTAGACGCCATTGGGCCAGGGGTGGTACCTACAAATGGGTACTCAACAGGTACTTATGACATTTTGAGTGCTAATTACATCTCCCTTAGGCTTGCATGGATGCATTTGTCCCCGAAGCACTTGTTTAGTACATGGTACCTTCCATCACATCCTGTCAATATACACATGTCTAGTTTTCCGCAATTCACAGCTCTGTAAAGTGTCCATGCTCACATGATCATTTTTATTCATTTACAGAGCTTTTTATTGCCTTCTCAAGAACAGATCAAAGTGTGTTACAGAGAATTACAGAGGAATAGAACAACAGTACAATATAATTCACTTTAGATAATAAACCAATTGTCCACTGCAAGTTATATAAAACCTGGCACTGACTAAACAATGCACCATGCACATAGATTTGCTAATGTCTTTGAAATAGGTAAATTCACAACCTTCTCAAAATGGATCACAATGGGGCTTGGCAAGATTCGTCCGAATTCTAGCCTATTCCACATGCTGGGGTCCGCGTTACAAAAACGACCATCTATCACCCACCCTGTATATGGATTGGGGCTTGAATGTTGAATGTTCGCAAAAAGATCTGAGGCCTCGCATTTGGGCACATGGTTTTGTCGAGAAACTCTTGAGATACGGGGGGAAGGGGGGGTCCTTAACACATTCACACACATGCAATGAGTAAGATATTAAATGCCATTCTCGGCTGTCCATAGCCAGTGTGACTCACATACCAGCGGCGAAGTGCTAGACACGCCTGTTCGAGTGTGCTTCCTCTTAGATGAACTTTTCCTTTGTTACCAACTTCAGACTAATTTATAGAACACCTCCAGCTACCGAAATCATGGACTTCTGTGACGCCCTCTTCTGGTAAGGGAGGCAAGGAGGAAGGGTGTTCAATTTGTGTGTTTTCGGATGGGGGGGGGGAGTTGGGTGGGGGGGGGGAGGGGGGGTGCTTGTTTATTGCTTGTGTTACACGTTTTTCACAATCTTAAGTTTCGCCACAGAATTTACCACCATTATTGTTAGTGTTTTGAGTTGTATTATGTATTATCTTTTCTCATGAAATAAGTTCACGCCATCATCGATTGAATTATTTTTGATAGGTTTGTCACTGGCTGGTAATTCCGGAGACAACTCAGATGGCCAATTTTCCTTGGTAGCCTCTAACTCTCTGGGGAAGGGGGGGGGGGTAGTGAGTGTCTCAAGACCTGCTCAGAGGTGGTCGAGCAGTGAACATGGCAGGTGAGTATGGCATTTTCCAGCCAGGCACGTCATTCTGGCGGAGTGACTAACCATCGTCTGGTAGCAATTGGCGAAGAGGCGACAGCGACGTCTGCAGATGTTACAATGAGAAGTGTCCCAGTGCAACTTGGGATCAATACTGTCACCTGACATGCCAAAGAAAAATTAGTTCTGCTATAACCATGAGACAACATTTTTCCCAATATTTGGCCCTTTGTTGAGAAAAGATGATGCCTCTATAAGGTCAGTGGCAGTGCGATGAAAAATTACCTTGCACTTATTACCGTGTGAACTCAATAGCAGGATTTATTTGGTTCCCCTTTTGTGATGTCATTGGACCTGAACTATTATTGTACATAATGCAAAAATGAGATGAGTTTGGAACAAATTTGAGATATAGGGGTTATGGAATACTCTTTCCATCTATGTTAAGTTCCAAAACGATCAAGGCTTTTGAGGAAACATCAGTTTACACTTCCATTAACCCTTGAAACTGGGAACTGTTGAAATAGGCCTCTTCTGCGAATCACTCTGACTGGCAGTAAGACAAGCTTCATACCTTATAGCCCCCAGAACTAATGCACTCAAACAGCTCCATATTAAACTACAGTCGCAGTTATTAGTTAACAAGTCAAGTGAATTTGATCCAGATGTGACTCTCTACGATAGAATGTAATTACTGGAGTCAACTCCACCTTCAGCCACTGGTTTTATTACGGTCTACAGACTGCCATGGTGTTTTGATCATTAACGAATAGTGCTAATTTTTCAAGTGGGTGAAGGCCCTCGCACTCAGTCTACCACAACATAATTACTCGGTCAGTATTGTCTTGAGATGGGTTATTTCATTATTAACCTAATTTCCATTGGGCCAGAATAATGACACCCTACCTTCACAAATCAACAGGAAGATAGTCATGGGGGGGAGGGGGGGTGGAAGGGGAAAGGGGTTAAATCAATATCACATCACATAATGCAGGAGAAAATTTGGGTGAACAAGGAATTGGAGCCCAAAGCTCGAGCTAAACAATAAGTCTAGCAAAACGGGAAAGGTAATGCAGTCCACCAGTGGCCTGGTTTTATTGTCAGAGGTTTTGCTTGTACAAGGGGAGGGTGAAGGGTATAATAAATGGGGTCAGTTGAATCTGTGAATGGATTGTATTCTCTACTTCTATTCAGCATTCTGTTGTATTCATCTCATGTCACACAATTGTTTCCAGTTCCCCGGCACGAAAGAAAACTCCTGTCTCTAGTTGAAGGAAAATGTCTGTTTTTTCGAAAATGAACTAACAATGTCCAAATAAGTGACTAACATGCAATGAACATCTTCCCAAATTTTTGATAGAAAAATATAGTTTACTTTCCGAGATATGCCAGTTTGAATGTTCAGACAGGGTACAAACAGCCATTTTTATGAGGATTTTGCTCTCACCCCACCTTTTGGAGTTATAAAGGTTCCGTTTTTCATTATAATTTGTTGTCAAATATTTCAAAATAGTGCACATAATTTTAGGCCAATTTAAGCATTGATTTTATCTCCACAGTATATACTTCAGTAATTCATTAGAAGAGTGTGCATTGGATTGCTCTTTAGTGCTTAGATATGTTGTTGACAAATTAAAGAGTCATCGAATTTCCTGCTAGAAGGGGTTGTTTGTCCATCATAGTTGGACTCGTTCAAGTCCCTTGCCATTCATTTGAGAGGAAAATGGCGTCACCCATCTCCAAGTTTTAAATGCACCTTACTTGGGGGAACGACAATATATTGGTAATTATTTTTTTTTGGAAAATTTTTATTATACAACCCGGCTGCTTCATATATGAGTAGATATTTTCAGGGTTTCATTCTCCTTAAGAGCCTGCGCTAAACTGGTGTGCGGTGAGCCTGCTGGCTGGGAGGCATATAGACAGAGATATTGAAGGTTGGGCATATGCTGTCACTGCGCTCAACATTTTGCCATAAAACCTTCGGGGCTGTGGTTTCTGGGGGAATTGTGTAACATTGCCTATGCCACTACCATCATTCAATCGGAATTGCCTAAGTCAGAATTACAAAACAATGTTCCAAAACTCACAACCATTGTTGAGGGCATGTCAGACTCTAGTTTCAAGTGCTCTCAAGGAGTGCAATCTTCAGAGCCAATTGTAATGGCTCATACTGCTTCTGTTGCTTTTCATCTACAGTATTCCTCTTCTAGGATGTTGGCCCTTTCTTTCACTCAGCGACCCTACACCAGTATCCAGCGTGAGTTTTTTTTAAAAAACCAGCCCATCAGGGCCTTATGATTGGGCCTCATGGGTTGTAGTTAGAGGTGTTAAAATGATGAGAAGTGTTCCACACCACCTGCCTAACTTGCTCAGCCGCTAAGTGCATCCACGACCCTGCAGTCCTGAACACTATTAATGATGAGAGGTAAGAGATCCATTGGCTGTTATTTCCACATAACAGCCCTTGAAGTACACTGCAGAATCATTTAACATGCTAATTTAATAGCTGGATATAAAAGCTCTAATGTGTCATTCAACCGGAAGTTTCATATACTTCCCTTACGGAGTTATATCATTTGAAGTTTGTACATTGTGAAGTCCTTGTGTATTGCGCAAGAATCAAAATACATGCCTCTGCATAATACCCGCTGTAATCTTGCACAACTCGCAAAACATTCTTTGTTTTCTATTGAAATTCAAATTCAACATTATTTCACTTCTGAAAGCATTTAGTCTACGGGAAAGATTGCTGTAGTGGGTTTGGTAGGTGTTGATGGTTAGAGAGAGAGAGAGAAGACAACAGAACCTCTGCTAAATGTTGACTTTTTCAACAAATGAAACAATCAAATACATAACATAATTTCCTTGTTGTCCATGTGGTGAATCAGCGGTATTGCCACAATGGGATTCTCCCCCATTTCTCTGCTCAATGGCCCCAACTTTGAAGGTCAATGAATCCACAATAGGAACATCGTATTGAAATGGGGTTTGGACTATAGATAGAGTTTTCCATTCTCCCCCCCAATATAAACCTCTGTTGTATCCGCAGGTTGTCCTTTAATACTAGCTGGGACTGACAAATGTTCAAAGTTCCATTCAATCAGCCTCTGAAATATTCAAGAAAATACGCATCCTATGAAAGCGAATCGTTCGATACTCTCTACAAGAAGACCTCCAGTCAAATTTAAAACAGCACTCAAATCAGTTCTATTTGGGAGAAAATGTGAAAAGCTGCCAATTTTCTAAAAAGCGGGCAGCCGTAACATGTGTATTCGTTTCGACACAGGGACCTATTCCGCAGAATTACAAATTTTGTCGCTAATACTAATCGTTTCAATTGTAGTTTTTATATCAGTCAATTCAATAGATACTAACAGTATGGGTAGCTTCATCTGGGAAGGAGAACATGAAATGAAGGCTGCATCAAGCTTCAATATCGGCATTGAGGAGGACTTCCCGTCCTTTCCTCCTTCCATGGGAAAAAGTTACCAGTACTGGTTCGAAGCCACTCTCCCATTTTCGTGTCTCTTAGAAGGCATAAATAACCAGATGACCTTCTTTAATTAAGGAAAATTACAATAATGAACCGCTGTCCAGTATCTTGTAGGACTTCTGACAATGTCACATATCGTTTACAACACGTAAAAAATACAACTGTCATTACAGAGAGTTTTGGTTTCATTATCAGGCCAAAACACTGGGGGGAAAACCTCTCTCACATAGCTAGCCAGTGGTGTACTCAGCATTTTCCATTGTGGTGACCGGGGGGGGGCTGAATTGTTTGGGAAACTATCGAAGCAATGAACACCACCATTGGTTGCCTAGAGCATGTCTGAAAATTTTGGGAAAATTAGACCCCCAGATGGCCGGAAATAGCCTTCCCCAGGCTTCGCAAGCGAGCTCCTGGAAATGATTTCTTAGATCGAAAACCTTTTTCCCTTAACAATATTTCCAAAGTATCATCACCTTACATGTCTCATGCTCTCATGTAGCCTTCTCAGTATGGTTGCACTGGTAGCACTACAGCAACAACCCTACCTGCTACAATATGGCAATGGCATTTCAGACACCTGTATAACTTAGCATTATGATCTTATTATGGTTAAAATTGGCAGTGATAGTTTTTATTATCTGCCTACAGGATGTTCCGTGTTGAGTAATGGGCGATAATAAACTGTAGCTAGCCCATTCCGTACAAGGTACACAGTAACCAATTGTCCTTATTTTCATCTCTGTAATGTCTGTCCAAGAAGGAACACATGGAACTACCTTAGGAAAGGCGGGGGGGGGGGGAGGGTTACAACCCAAGGCTAACAACTAAAACAACTAAATGATATGAACATGTCTCATAGTAGGGAACTTGTCATGGTGAAACCACTAATTCTCAAAATTGATTGTTACACAAAACAGAAGTAGTAGTACCACAAAAAAAAATCCTTTTACAGTCTGCATGAGCTTGTCCATGAATATATGTTGATACTATTTTTCCTATCTTACCTACTTACCAGTTGGCCAATGCATGTCTTCAATGTCGAAGTCCATCACAAATAGAGAATGATTGTAATAACCTCGCTCGAGAGACTTACCAGACCAGTGCCTGCAGACTACTGACAGTCTTGTGTCCTACCTTGTCCATCTAGTAGTCAGTCACTGATAAACCCCCTCACAACATATTACTCAGGGGAATAAAACATCTGTTTTTCTTTATTTTCTGGAAAAGAGACTTACCTCCAATCATAACCCATTGACAAACCACTGCAATATTGTCTACACTTGTCTCGATCCACCTCTACGAGTTCTCGATCAAGTGCAGTCTTTCTTGGCATGAAGTCCGCGGAATTGAGAAAACATTTAAACTTACCACAACCTTTAACCCTGACCAAAGTAGACAGTATTCTCTCCTACCTGGTCCATCTAGCTGGCGGTGGTGTGGCCCGCCTCTTCCCCGTGCTCGGTGGGGGCGCTATTTTCGTTGGCGTGGAATCTATCGTGTCAGCGTGCGTTAATGACCTGACCTTGACTGGAAGATTGGGGGAGCCTGGCTTCTTCGTGCTTCTCTAGTTTAAGGGGGTCTGGGGATGAATAATCATCACAAATCATACCAAGAGCCACTGACAGCATGTGCGAAGAGGGTGGAACTCTCCAAAAGTGTGATAGGGCCGAGTCAGACAAGGGATCTGGGACGTTGAACTAGGGTAACAGTGTCACGTGTGCCCGTGGCAGGCAACTAAACGGCGGGGTTCATCTACTGGAAACAGCAGAATGCCCAGTTGAGAGTAGACTATGGCAACCTAACAATGTCAACTCAAGTGAGGAGTTACTAATGTTTTCGAAAAAAAGTATGACTCGTTTTCCAGGAATTGTGGAGAAATGTTTGAGTTCTGATTCTTCTTCTTGGCTTTTGGGTTTAAGGGTCATCATGAGGACTCAGATCCCTCCTGACCCTTTCCTACTACACTTATCTAAACATAGACCTAACTCATGGGGGGCAGAAATGACTGATCTAGTTAGAACACCAATGCTCGGGAAGGTACAATCGATTAATAGTTAAAGGGGGTTCACAACACAACAACTGAGGTGGTGATAATGTCGACGCAGATAAAAGAGTAGGGGGAATATCCGAGTAAATGCGTGATTGAATAGCGAGTCCCAAGTAACCCAAAAAATATATAAAACTGAGAAAGTGAAGATTAGCTCCTGGCGGAGAAAAAGTGCAAAATGGGAGCTGAGTCCAGTATCTCAAACCCCCTACATCAAGTGAGGGAAGATTTATCAGACCTGGGTCAGTGCACTCTATATGGACATCCTCGGATCAAGAATAACTGATAGTGATAGAACAGTTGACCTAGGGCTCAGGAAGAATGCCTTCGAGAGCGGGCTGACGTGTAATAGCATCACCCCTAATATCACTTACAGAGGAATGCTATGGGCCCACAACAGCAGTGCAATGAAACAAGTGAAAACTCTCAAAACTCAATTAATCACCTGAGAATGTTCTTGGTCTCTTGCGTTGTTCGCCCTCTGGTAATGGTTTCCCATCGGGGGCCAGGTGAACCGGAATTGGTTGGAAATATTTCGCATTCCTATTCGGCAAGAAAGGAGAACGTAACAATACATCTGATATTCATGACCCTAGTGACGAGGAATGCATTTGCTGCACGAACACCACAACTAATCTCAATTTTTTTTCAGAACCAAATGTTTCCAGAATGCACCAAGTTCCATTGAAATCTGACAAACTTTGAAAAATAATGATATCATGCAAATCCCTTCTGAGACCTCAAAACTACCTCCATTTGTCAGACCGAAGCAAATGTATTCTACATCCACTCAAGTTTCATTCAAATGCAATAAATTTTGAAACGCATGAACGAGGCAGTTTTTTTCCTCTGATGGCCTTTAAATGACCCCCCCCATTTGAGACAGATGTAGTCTTCATCGACAGAGTTTCGCCAGTTATTGTAGCGACACCCATTTTCAAGAATGTGGGAGATTTCTCTATGATGGACATGTACACTATGTTTCAAGTCTCATCAGTGCAGTGGGAAGAACTGAAGTGGTTATCTTCCACTCAATCTGACCCGAGCAGTATGACCCTGAGTAACATTTGACTGATTGCGACATTTAGAGTTTTATACCTTCAATTTCTACCAGATAATCTGTTGTGCTACTGGCACTAATTGAAATAGAACATGTTGAAATCTGATAAACTTTCTAGAATCATGGAAATTATACAAACAAGTGGCCTCTAGGCTTGTGGCAACGTCTACTTTGGAATCCATCCAAAATTTCACTACGGGGAACGTTGTGCCATATTTCAACATCAGTGCTGGGTAGTTTTTGTGTTAACAAGAAAATCTTCAAGGGAACACAGCAGCAGAGACAATGCCAAAACCATAATATACCTGCAATAATTGCAGTAGGCTCTTCAGACTGATTCACTGTAGGGTAGGGTTCAGAGTCTGCAAATGTTGGATGCTTTGAGCACTTGATCATAGAAACCGTCAGGGTAGCTGATTTACACCTTAATTTCTAACTTTCTGGTTTTACAAGTCAGCGCCCATTGCGTTTTTTAATCCAGCTGTGAAGGCACTACTACATTTCTCTAACGAGATGGACATTGGCACCACACACAACAAAATCTAACTCCTGAGCTGGGATAGATTCAGCTCTCCTGAAGAAAAGTTCCAATCCCATGAGAAATACAATACATGTAGCTGCCACAAAGCGCCAAGACAATTTCTGCACGATTTGCTGCAGGACAAGAGCGATACAGCACAGTCGCAGCAATACTTATTGTCTCAATGTGCAAATTAGGCACACATAAGAAGTATTAAACACACACACACAGACACACCGAAAACACTTACGGACAAACACACACATATAGCTATGATCATAATGTTGTGGTTGATTCAATGTGTTGTCCTAGAACGAGGAAACCCTTTGGACAAAGACAATGCATAACAAACACCATAAAATTAATGAGGCTGGTGCACCCCTTGTCACCTCTCAAGGTATCTTACAAAACATGAAGATGGAGGGGGGGGGTGACTCCCTGGCTCTGATAAATAGTACAAATTTTTGAAGAGCCTGGTCATAATTGATTCGCGGCACCCAGCACTTATCTGTACGTCCTCAGAACATAGAAGAAATGTAGTACCGCTATTAAAATAACCGTCTCGTACACATCCTGCAGGAGCATTAGTAAATTGTGACTAGAAAAGAAAGGTTTGAGAGATTGATTTGAAGGAGTTGGGTAGTGTTCACCTCCACAATAATAGTGCAATTTTTCTTTGAAAAAAAACATGGAAACAGTCACAGAGGCTGAAGTAGATTGTCATTAAGTGATTTGCACACCCAAACTCTGTGATATTTCCTAGAACAGAGGTTGGAAAAGTGTATCCACTACAAATGAAAGTGCATTTTTCTCATAGAAAACACGCGAACAAACAGTCAAGGAGCTTTTAGCAATTTGCCAATGTCAGAGTTAGGCCAACTGCTCAGGCTACAGAATTAGTGATGCTAGGTATAGCATAAGTGCGCAAATCAAATCAAATTCTTTGGCATTTTTTTTTTCTCTACGGTCAGTCACAATGTGGGATGAAGCATTTGCTTAGTATTCGGGCAATGAAAAGATATACAGTCTCTTTACCTGAAGATAACCAAGGGATATGACTTTTTCAAGTTTACTAATCAATATTCCCATGATTTTGGCAGAACTTGTGCATTCCACAGAGTGGATAATAAATGTATGTGATATATTTCAATGTGGCAGACATTTGTTAGTTGATGGAAACAAGAGATGAAGACATGACAACACTTGGTTACTTTTTACTAGTATTTTCTGGATTTTTTCGTCCGAGAAAAATTGTTACATGAGGATAACAATGTGCAAGCTAGTTGTGCCAAGCATCAAGTTTGATGGTAATTTGTGTGGTGGGCTGTGAAACGCACTTTTTGCAACAAAAATGGAAACATTTTGATGGAATAAATTTCCCAATCAGGGAGAATTGAAGTGATTGCTTTGCCTCATGAATAGAGAGAAGACATCCAGTTTTATCTGAGAAATATGGTGCTTTGGACTAATGCTACCCCAAATGATTCCAAAACTTGAGAGTAAGGTTTAGAAGAGGAATACTTGTCATTGACAGTTTGTACAGAAACAATTATCTGCTGCATAGGGCGTGAAAGAGAGACAGAAGAAAAACAGAAAGAGGATATACATGTCCTTCATTTTTAGTTTACAATTATCTATATTGTTTTGTTTTCTGTCATAAGCTCTGAGTACACAATGGAGGGTAAAAATGGGGAAACAAAAAAATGTGTTTCAAATGGGTGTCAAGCATGCATCGGTGTGTCCCATGTTGAGATTTACTGGATTTGAATATCTCATTATCTGATAGTCTTAGCCATGCTATTTTACCCATCCACTCTGTCCTACCACAGTTAGCCCGTCGAAACAAGCATTTGATGTTTTTCGCCTTGTTCTAGCCTTTTCACTCCATACACAGAAGTGATGTAATACGCAATCGGTGGTTTGCCAGGACAAACGCCTGGCCTGTATGAGTTTGTTTTGCTTGCTGTCAAGCTTAATGTTCACACACTTTGGGGCAGAGCTGGGCTTAGCAATTGGTGCACGACAATCGCTTAGTGGAGCTAATTTGTACTCATTACACATGCACTGTTGGTGATTGACAGCACTTCACATGGATTATAATGACGAGAACCCCAAATGTTTAGGATTCATCAAACGGACCCCTGCAGACTATATGTCGCGTAATAGTCAACCAAGGTATATACCGAAGAATAATAGCCCCCTCTATTTTTCGAACATGGCTCACCCTGCTGTCTACACCAGTAGGCCTATAACCCAGTGGTGTCGCCACCTATATATAAGGCCATTGATGAGGGCCCATATTTAAGATGAAGATGGCACAATGGCAATGTGATCATTCCCATCCACATTTTCTTGCAGCTTCCAATTAACACTGTAACAGTGTTTTTGTTTTCTTCCTTTTAAATCTAAACAGAACCAATTAATAATCTTGTTATTAAGAATTTCTTGTGCTTTCAATTTTGGGCAAGTAACTTTCCTCTGGTAAGTCTCCAGATCATGGTGACAACAGGATGAGTATTTTTTTTTGGGTGGAGGCATGAACAATTCATACAAAGAACTTTTGTACCAAAAGTCAAAGGCATAGGGGATTGGGGAATAGGATAAGGCACACATTGCTTATATCGCTTGGACAATCCAGGCGCCACGAACAAGTGGTCCTAGGATAGGAAATTTTTCCCACTTTCATAATGTTGGTATCATGTGTCGTTTTCTTTTTCCTTCGACGTTTGACCTTGAGTTTATACACTATCATACTTATAATTGACAGCATCAACCCTCAGTTCGTTATTATCAGTCACTTTAGACAGTGCGGGCCATGCAACACCGTACCCGCCCGCCGAGGGCTGGCCTCCGAGAGGAACTTACAGGGTCTGGTGAAAATGGGAACTCAAAATCAAAGGTTGACTGTGTTTTGGGAGTAAGGCGAAGGTGGGCCCGGAAAGGCGATTCCGGGAACGTCGCCCAGTTTCAAACGTGAAGAACGAACACAATAGCACTCACGGCAACGTGTATGATGGAATGGTGGTGGATCGCCATGCTTAGGGAATGTTTTGCAATGCTTCAAAAATATTTCTTTTATTACTTGATTTGTTTTGCAAACATTTTTTTTTTTACTCTTCTTTTGACCCAATGTCACCTTTTAGTCGGAATGGAATTCATCACTAAAGGTCAATATTTGTACTGGATAACGCAGCCTAAGCCTGCATATGAATTTTCACCTCTGGCAATCCAACATACTTTTGTTCTTATTCCTGGAAAGCTTGGATACTGTCTCATGATCCCATGATTGGCAAAAGTGATTGAGGAATTGCCAAGGCTGGTTATAATTTGAAGTTTTTGCTCTGATCAACCCTATTTTTTTGTTTTTTCAACTGAGTTTTTGAACATTCTTGCCAAGTCCCTAAAACCAATGCATTTGATGTGGTTTAACTAGTAAATAAGCCTATATATGTATAGCTAAACCATCAGTAAACAATCTTTTCAGCAAAGGCAACCTTTTCTCATATTTACAGATAGTTATGTTGTACCATCCTAGCCCAAAATTTAGGGTAATCAATTCCAGGTTCTCGAAATAGCCTCAGAGAACTCATATTAAATCCTAATTGCTGGCTCAGCACTCCCACTGACACAGTGCAACACGAACCACTGACCAAAGCAACAGGATATATCAACACAATTTTGAAAACACTTCCCACAACAAACTCTTGTGGACACAATTCAACAAATTTTCTTTGAGGAAGTAACAGCAACTGAGATACGATTCATGACAGTACTCTGGATCATGAACAAGGGAGGTTCTCAATATTGACGGAAAATTGCAACCCAACCAGAAATCATTTAACCTATTCATTTATTAGGAATAAGGCACCGGAGATTGTACTAAATACAAGAAAGAGATCGCAGGGACCATAATGCACAATGGGGCCTCAAATAACATTCAACAAAGAAGGACTGATTATCAAAATACACCATCAGAAAAATGTCTGTGAGGATAAGGCTTACAGGGACAAACAATTGGTGTACATGGGGAGTGAAAAGTGTATTTATATAGTGATAGGGGGTTCAGGGATTGAGGTTTCTGGACAATGGAAAAGACACTTAGACCCAACCCAACATTTATCAGAACAAGAGCTAGTGTTTAGCCTCTACAACTCATACATTGTACCTGCTGTTTCTAATCACTATGCTATAGTCAAGGTCAAAGACACATTGATGAAACCACAATGCCCACCATGAACAAGAATACCATGCCAGTGAGTTCATCCGCCTCAGAGTGATAAAATAATTATTTTTTCTCCTTTAATTTCTCTTTAATTACCTAGCCCAAAGGAGGAGACTGTTTTGTTTTGCATTCAGAACACCATTGAACTCGACATGGGTACACCCCTACCTGTGAAGTGCAGCATTTTGACTGTTGTTCACCTTGTATTAGCCTCATTCACTCATATGTGCAGGTGGCCTTTTAATTCCATCTATGATTTGCCTTAACATGCCTGCGCGACTTCGTTCTGCTCGCTGTCGATCTGAATCATGGGACTACTATGGGCGGTGCGACGTCAACGTTGATTCGCAATCGGGACATTCTCTCTTTCACTAAAAGTACGGGAAACGACCTTTCTTCTGCTGGAAAATTCCTCTATTGGTCCTGATTTTGGAATTGTTAGACAACCCTCTATAACCAGTTTTTTGCATGTAGGAACGTTAGATGGGATAAGGTGTGCTTTTTTATTGCCCATTTGAAGGTTCATCTTTTTCTGAACGTCTGCGTCGATACCACCAAGCCGCCAAATACGCCTGTGCATAGCCGGAAAAAATGGCTTAATCAATTTAAGGCTTCAAATCATCATTCTTGTCTTTCGATAAATTCAGGTGCATTTTCGGGGCGTAAAAGGTTATGGAAAGTCTTCTATAAATATTCATGACCTAAATTGGAGAGCGATGTTTCCGCCGGAATCTATTCAGGGTGCCTCCCATCATCCTATCAAATCACACGCCCGTGTGTACTTGATGACTGACACCCTACGTCACCTGTCGTGATGAGCAAAATCCCAATTGCTTTGGATTTGTCAAACAGGAAAATCCTTCAGACTAATGTTGGTGCATATTCGACCGTGGTATATATCTAAAGAGCAATAGCCCCTTCTATTTATGAACGGTCTTCTCTCTAATCTTCATTTGTCTTCTTAGCAGGCGAGTAAACCCCCCACGTGTAATATCCCCCACATTCAAGCAATTAGTGGGAGAGACAATGTCAATCTCGATTGATAACGACTGAGACGTGTGGGCCCCGATAGGTGCCCGACAGTTGGTCCCAACAAACGGGAAACAACCGCCCTGTGGTGCGGCGAAAACATGCAAACACGATAAAATGTGTCGTCCAAAAAAATCAAGAACGGCTGCCAGTTGTATCATGGGACAAAAAGGCAAGTTGGTCCCACAAACGATCGCCATTTTCCGAATGCGCAATTCACATAAAGAAGGTTCGCAAAAAAATCCTAAAAAATGGCGACGGGGGTTGTCCCATGGGGTGAAACCAAAATGTTGGACTCAAAACGATCAATCACATGTTCTGAACGAGCAAATCGGGATGAAGGGAAGTTCGCGAGGAATAAATCCAAAATGGCCGCCGGTGTGGTCCCATGGGGCGAAACAAAGTTGGTCCTAAAAAAAGTTTCGGGTGGTTGGGGCGGACCCCCCTTGAACTCATCCGAGATTTTTATCTGATGACCAGTGTGTGCAATGTTTTAAGTCAATCCGACAATGCGCATTTTTGGAGAGTTATCGCGCTCAACACAAAATCTCCGGCGGGGGCTGTGGCGCTGGCGAAGACAAAACCTAATGTCCCTATGTGGGGATATAATTATACTATAGCTACTGGAATGGGAATGGAATGCAGTTAGTTCAATGGATTAGAACTCTACAATTGTAAACACCAATAAGAATTTGATTTTTTTTTTATTATGATAGAAACCTGCAATCACTAGAAATTAGAGAGCCTTCAATTCAAACATTGTTTCTGCCGGTTACTGATGCTATGCTATAATCAAGGTCAAAAACAAATTAACAAGGATAACATGCCCAGTGAGGTAACCTGCCTCACGAGGGAACAAAGACTACAGTACCAAGATAAAATGCCAAGACTTATTTTTGCTCCTTATTTTCTTGAATTACCTAGCCCAAAGGAGGAGACTGTTTTGTTTTGTAATTCAGAAACAACATTAACTAGAAACCGCCTGGCAGTAGACCGCCACTGGTATATCCCTATCCCCACTTTGCCAATAACCAGTTTCTATTTTTTTTTGTGCCCGTTAACTCCTTAAATAAGCACATTTATTCAAGACTCAACCTTTAACCACAGACCACCCGACAGAGGTCAAATTGAGGTCAGAGGGTCACACACATGCAGGTCAACAATTATATCACAATGGTGAACCTTCCAGCCTTCACAGATATTCAATTCTCCAATTATGGCCAGAAAACAGTTTTTGACCCCTAAGTGGGAAAAACAAACCCCCCCCCCCTTGAAGGACCTTTAATGACATGCAATTTTAATGAAAATTTTAACTCTCCATGTGATACATCCACTCCTAGGAGCATTTTGAATTCTGATGAACATGCCCAGTGCTATTGCCGAAAAGTACCAAAATCAGTTTTTGACCCTACGTGACTTTGATGACCTTCATTGACGTGGCGGTTTTTATTAAAAATTGTTACTCTCCATGTGTGTGCATCCACTCCTAGAAGCATATTGCATTCCAATGACACGCCTAATGTTAGTGCGAAAAAGTATTAAATTAACTTTGCCCCCTTGTAACTACCAAAGTAAGTGTCCATCGAAGCGGAGTTGGTCTCCTCCATTAAAGCACACAAAGGTCTATCACATATTAAAAAATAACCAGTTTCTATTTTTTTTGCCCGTTAACTCCTTAAATAAGCACATTTATTCAAGACTCAACCCTAAACCACATGGCCCACGACAGAGGTCAAATTGAGGTCAGAGGGTCACACACATGCAGGTCAATAATCATATCACAATGGTGAACCTTCCAGCCTTCACAGATATTCAATTCTCCAATTATGGCCAGAAAACAGTTTTTTTTGACCCCCTAGCGACCTTGAATGACCTTCAATGACATGACAGTTTTTATGAAATTTTAACTCTCCAGGTGATACATTCACTCCCAGGAGCATTGTTGCATTCTGAGAACACGCTCAGTTTGCTATTGTTGCAGAAAAAGTACCAAAATCAGTTTTTGTTGACGCCCTAAGATGACCCTTAATGACCTTTACGGCAAAATAGTCGCAAATTTGACCTCGGATGACCTTGAAAATGCTGCCATGTTTTTTGGGACCAACTGTTACCCCCCCCCTAATAACCGAGTTTCGCGCCAAAATCCGACATGGTTTCAAAAAAATTACACAAATTATGAACTCGGATGAGAACCTTGAAAATGCCACCAATGTTTTTCGTCGGGACCATTGTCACCCCCCTGATACCAGTTTTTCGAGTAAAATCGAAAAACTTGAAAATTTTGCGGTAAATCACCAAAGCAGAGGGCAGCAGACTTACGGTATTACCAGTTTTCGAAAGCACCCGAGATCTCCATGGGGTTAAACCTGTGTACCCAAAGTTTTCAGTAAATCGAATGTAGTAAAGCGTTGCGCGGCGTTATCTGCTAACGCAAAAAATTTCCAGCGGCGGCAGCACAGACCACGGCGGCGGACGAGGCGGCAGACGCGGCGGACACGACGGAGGCAAAACCATAATATCCGAAGTGGGTGATATTATAATTATACTATAGCTACGGGAATGGGGAGTGCAGTTAGTTCAAGGTTGGTCAGAACTCTGTCATTATCAAAAACAACCAAATCATAATCTGTTTTGGTTTTCTCCATTATGATAAAAACACTGGAATGAATCTGTAAACTATATAATGGGGAAGAAAGGCAATGCTATGTATTGTTCAAAGGAAAAGTGGGTGTTGTGTTCTCCCCAACCAGTGAGGTAACGCAAAATGATCATCCAATGAAGAAAACACCTTAGTTACAGCCAGAGACCTTTATTTCATACATTGTCCCTACCTGTTTATAATGCTATGCTATAATCAAGGTCAAAAACAAATTAATGAAAACAACAGGCTACAATGAACCAAGAATAACATGTCCAGACCCGAGGGAACCGCCGTCACAAGGTAGACAAATGACTTACAAGCGCCCAAGATGAATGCAAAGACTAGTTTTGGTCCTAATTGTCCCTAATTAACAAGCTTAAAGGAGACGTGTGTTTCATTTTGCCCATTCAGAACAACGTTATTATTTTACATGTCCGGGAATAGGAATGTAGTACAATAATTCAATGGGTTGAACTCTAGGATTATAGCACCATATAAGAATTTTTTCATATGATAAAAATCTGCAAGCAATAGAAATTATATCTGCTAATATTACTGGGAATAAACGCCTAATATTGTGATGTACGAAAAATGATAGTTCAACATGTCCTGGTTGTTTTATGTTTTGTCTTTTTTGGTTTTTTTCTTCTCTGTACTGCGCCTTGAGGACATCAGGATGGATATGTGAGATTACATGAGGCGGCATTATTAATTCAATTTTTAATTAAATTGATTACATCTAATAATTTAAACACTTTTGAGATAGCCCACTCTCAATATTCTCTGATGCATAGCTCCTTCAGAATGGGGATAAAGTCCGTATAATCTAAGATATTTTTGGGGTTTTGAGTCGAGATAGAAATTAAAATCGATAATTTTTGTGCGACAGTGCTTTGTAAAGTAAGTTTTTAGGATGGTTTCAAAATGACCAGGGGCATGAATTTTTTCTTGTGACAATCACATGCTAAATTATGTATCTATCATAACTTACAACTTACTTACTTTTCACAACTTAACAGCCCCGTCTACCTTAACATGAATGAGCAAGGTTAACTAGCTTTAGCAAGGCAAATATTCATTTACAACAAGGGACAGGATAAGACACCAAACAAGATGAATAATGCCAAAGCTATTTATGCTTTGTACTTGCTCCGATGAGTGATTTTTTTTTTAATCCTCACAGGGTGAACTGTGCGAATGCGACCACCCTAAGCATTTGCCTTTATAAGGTATAAAATGTATGCCTGATCGTTGACAAGGCCCTACAGAATTGTGTTGGGAGGTAAACAGGGTTCCTGCAGATTCTGGGCAATCATTTTCCATGACTTTTTCATGACCCAAAAAGGATTTCCATGGCCATCTCTATAACATCTCGCACAGAAGAATTCTCTACTGAACATCACACAAAAGAGCCAAGCAACAGCAGTAACAGCTGTGAAAAGTTAACAACATCACTCCATGAGAATTTCCATGACTTTTTCATGACTCAACATCTTTTCACTGAATTTCAAAACCTATCCAGCCGTGGATTTTATTTAGGAAATTTCATTACTTTTCCAGGTTTACCATGACCGCGGGAACCCTGGCTAAAGTGCATCTACGCGATCGCATAAAGGATTGCTTATTTGATGTCAAAACTGGAAGGCTGAATTAGTAGTTCACTGATCGTCAAAGACATTCAAGATTTGTCAAAGATACACTGTGCCTACATGTCCGCTTTTATTACAGTATGAGGTTCTATTGAAATGAACATGGTACAGGCCTGTAGAGCAGCATACACAGAGGAGGGATCCGGGGGTCAGAACCCCCCCCCCCCCCCCCGCCCTATGTGACCGATAAATGTTCAACACAAAAGCCACTTTTTACTGTTCACTGGACGTTTAAACAACTGTTGTTCATCACATTTCATAACAGCATTTGTCTAAGGGCCCATAAATTGCATTTATTAGCTACAGTAATAGGGAGGGTGAGACCATAGAGGAGGACGCACTCCCCAGGGGCCTCAAATTCAAAACCCCCTCTCCAAGACAACTCTCTTGGTACGCCACTGATAGGGTAAATATATTCAATATTTAATATATTTGAATAATATTTATTACATATATTAAATTCCTGGAATGTTTATATTTTGCTTATGGTTGATGATGTATTGGAATGACCAAAGTCTAGCCTACCTATCCAATGTATTCACTGTGAGCAATTTGTTGCTTCCTCCAGGTCATGAATTGAATATAAATTTGCCAGGGTAATTTAGATTTATTCAATGCGTCAGGGTAAATACGTCCAATTTTACGAGACAAACCGCCACCATGCTAACACTGAAATAATTTTTATTCATGGCCAGAACAAGATACTTGTAGGAGTAAAAGATTATAAACAGTTCAATCAATTTCTTGCCATGGAAACATAATTGGAAGAAGATTGAATAATTTTGCTCCAATTTTTCAATTTTGTATCTCAAAGGTAGAATGCATCACAAAGTTTATCCACATTCTTTTATTGTTGCTTTCAAAGCAAGAGGAATGGTGGCTGACAAAAGGGAAATCGGTAGAAACATGCCGTGCGAGTGCATATTGTGCGGGACGGGGAGTGAAAAATATCAAACAACGGATACCCGGAAGCAGGTTAGTAGTACCATGGTGACACAACAGATACCAATGAACCCATGTGCCCCCACCATGAAAATAAATGAATATATGAGGTCATGTGTCACCAAATAAAATAACTGTGGGTGCTTGTTGAAGTAGGTTAAAAAATGTAAGAATGCCATAACTATAACCTTTGAAATACATCTCTTTGTAAATGCATCCTGTTAACATTTGTCCCAGTTTTTCAGCCTGTATTTGCATCAGTTATATGAATTCCAAGTCAATGAAGGCTTTTGCCGAAATATAAATAATGAATAAATAAATTGAATGTAATTAAGTTTATTATAACAATATACAGAGTGCAGTGTTGTATATCATTTCACAAAGTCTTAAATGTTCTGAACAACAACACGCAGCCAAATTGAATAAAATAGGCTCGTTATTTCCAAAAATGAAATATTACTTTCGCACTAAATAAAAACAATTGTCACCATGTATGTGGGTATGTACACCTGATTATACAACACCAACATGACAAAATTTGGGGACTACTTAAAGTCATTTGTAAGTTTGTGGAACAGAGCTTATAAGAGAAGATGTATTGCTATATATGTTGTGCACTAGTATAGAGTTTGTGTTTTGTTGATCATGAGAAACTCGTCAGCGTAACACGAGCCGTACTGTTGTGGCCATGTCGCATGTTTCATTCTAAGATACCTCCTTTTAATATTGTTGTAATTGTGGTCAGGTATGTTATCAGTATTGGCATGCAGTATTATTGTGCAATGGAACTCACACATTGCTTCATGTCCAAACAATCAGCCAATAGAATGGATGACCAAGATATAGTAAGGGGTTATATGAAGGGCCCTACAGATATCTTTGTCCACAGCATTTTGATTCCTAGTCATGGGACAATGGATTGTTTCTCCTACTCTGATGCTAGCCCAGGTACCATGTACAATAGCACCTCTGAATACTACAACCCATCCTCCCCCTCCACCACCACAACCTCCCCCACCATCCACCCAACCCCCCCCCCCCCCCCTCCCACCACAACCTCTCCTTAAAGGAAAACTCAGTCCTCTCTAAGCAGTCATCTATAAGCAGTGCCTAAAAGAGGGAGTTGTATGTTTTTACTTAAAACTTACATTTTACCCTTAATGTATAGTCTGAGACAATTTTGTGTTCAGAACAAGACAGAAGTATCCATAGTAAATTGAGTCCACCTTATAAACAACCATTGGAAATGTATGAACAGGCAAAAATTCCTCCACTGTACAGAGCCACTGGAAACTGTGACAAGGAAACTTCCTCTCAATTCCATTTCCTTGACAGAAATACACATTGGGTATATCCACAGAGGAAATAAACCATATTCTGCATGCTATTTTTGAAACTGGCCTGAATATTTCACTTTCACCCCAGTTTTATTGACAGAGGCCACACAAGGTCCAACGAGCAGCATAGCCTTGGTAGAATCCGACAGAAATCTTCAACCGAGGACACAAGTTTCTCTATCAGTCACGGAGGAATGACAAATATTGCATACATTGAGCAGTCTTCCACGAAGGCACAACAGTGCAAGTGATTTATCTTTGTCAAGGTTGACTGAACCTGGGCCAGAGTGTACATTTGTGATTTACACATCCATGTTTGTTTGATACTTCCTCAATGCATTGTTTGATATAGATGTCAATACTACTTCAAAACAATGTAGGCTCTTGTGGTTGAGTGTTTTTGGCAGAAGGCACTTGGGAGATTGTCAATATCAAGAGATATTAATATATTAGGATAAACACAGACCCTTATGGGTTGGCGGTTTCCTTTCAAAGCACAGAATAATATTTTCTGTAGCACCAGGGCTCTACAAAAAAGTCAACTGAATTATGTTACCATCAGGACACTCCACACGGGCTTGAAAACAATTCAATAACAGGAAATATATCATCAGTGTTAGGCTGGGATTCCATAGATGCGTATGTGGGTCCGGTACACATGTGAAAATCACCAATTCACATGAACTGAGTGGGGGCCAGTGTCTGAATAATATTGGAATATGTCCCATTAGTTTGCAAAGATAGATATTAGTTCCACAAATGCCAAGAAAAATTATAAATGAAGGCGAACCAACAGTGAATAGGCGAACAAGCATATGTACCAATGCGTAAATGGATGCGTATCACCGCAATTTAATTCTTTGGAATATCTTCCTCAAAAAAAGCCAAGCAAACAAAAATATACATGTGCTGCTGCATTTTTATGCTCTTTTTGCATAAACTCACAGTGTATTCTCTTCTGATACAACGTTTGTTTTTGTTAAATATGTTATTTCCACATCCAGCCCGAGCACTACCTCATTCATGGAATCCCAGCATAATTTCCACACTGTTAGTCATGTGAGTCATTGTGCTTCATTGTGAGTGATTGTCAGAGGTGGTCCATACAAGTATTGTACATTGATGAACCCCTCAGTCACTGAAATGACTTCATAATTCCTCAAGAATTACCCACTTTTAGACCAGCTTTATATAACCAGAGCAAAATCAGCCAAATTTCAAATGAGTCAATTTTGAGACTGACCATTCAGGAAAAGTGACACACACCTATGCGTCACTTCAAATTTGTCAATAGACCATATCGCAAGTAGATAGAGGGCGCTTTTGAGCAACACCATTGAGAAGTAAGGCGTACACTACCGATATAACATCGAGATGACATGTTCACGCAACAAGGGAAGTGTTACTCGAGCAACAGATTGTACTGATAAGCAGAAACATCCTTCCCATAATGCAGTGCGCACAGTATTTGCGATAAGGTCTATGACCACTTTTGACTGATAATTTTTACTCGAGCAAAGCCGCTATGCAAGGAAGGGAAACTTAAATAACCTGATTCTATGACCCCCAACTTCCAAGCTTCATTACTAAATACCATCACTAATCAAGAACACCATTTTCTAGAGAGAATTGTATTGTTTCTTTGAACAATGAGTGGATCGATGCAAACAAAGGCTTCTAAACATTGACAACAGATAACACAAACGTTTCACAAGGACTAGATGCAGGTGGGCCAAATCAGGATGGAATGTGTGAGAGAAGAGTGGGAGTAGTGTGATATAGAAGAGGCAATAGTGAGGGTTAGTGGAGGAGGGGGGGGTGGGGATTGTCCCACTTACCTCATCCGCTTTGCCTCGGATCCCGACGAGGAGGCGGTGTGATGCTTCTCCCTGAATGTTTACGAGAGTTTAGAGGGGTAATGACAATAGAGGAAGACTCTGCTTCGGGCGGCTTTGTCCCTTCATTACTGCCTAGAATTGACAACAATAGAAACCGACCAAAGCCCTATGTCATATCTGGCAGGCAGTATTCTTTTCTTGGTCCAAAAAATGAAGGAGGAATCATATTTTGGTCATATTTAGAGGGATAAAATAATGGATGAAAATACACAGGAAAATTTCCAACTTAGCCATGTTGCAAGGTTTGATACAGTAACAGTAGAAACTTATGTCACAGAAACTTACAGATTCTAAATCCAAACAATATTTGGGGCAATAAAAGAAACACTTGTCTTTTTTCATACTACAACACGACGCTGGTCATTGTTTCGTATCTTGGGTTGCCTGTTTGTATGGCCGGCCCACCGGTTTGTCAATGGTGCCCAGCTGACGGAAACCCCCAGGATACCATAAATTATGGTATGTGAGTAGTCACTGTGTGCCGAGAAAGTGGTCGGGTCCTGGAGTTCACTGATACTCCTTTCGGATGGGGAGTGAAATGGCAGTCCTGGGAGCAGGTTGGGACTGGTTACATCCCTGCCTCGTTAACATCTGAGCACTAGTCGAGAAGAGAAGGCGAGAGTTATCGCTGGTGCTCATCTACGATCAATACGGCCAGGGTTCCTAGATGAGCTTAATTCTCTGAACCCAGAGAAATCAAATCAAGCAGGGATAAAATTACCCAAGAACTGAACCAAAACAATAGGAGCTGGTCAACACCTTAACTCTGGCAATCCAACAATAATGCCCCTATACTTTACGGCTCTCTCCATTGATATAATAGCTCCATGGTCTACACCAAATAATGGGGGTACAAATGGACAGTGCCTATTAACCAGAGACTCCTTCAAGAAGAAACTAAAGGCACACCTCTATAAACTTCCTTTCTGATTTCTCTCCTTGTTTGTGAAGTGCTTCGAGGCTTTGCATAAAGCGCAATATGAACACCTCTCTATTATTTATCATTTAAATGGTTGATATTCTCAAGACTGCTACTGGTGTAATTTAAGGAGAACGAAACTGAATAATATCTCAATGGAGCAGTTGCATTGGATTTTTTTTTTCATTCCCGAGGATCATGCTTGATTGCGTCATTCTGTGCACAACTTCATGTGGACTTTTTCATTATTTTGGGCGCTCACAGACTCATGGTGGAGTGTGCATCATTCCCTTCTAGGCATCCAAATTCGAGCACCTATACAAAAACAATTTACAGGGCGATTTTGGGTACTTTACTGTTAAAGAAGCTGACTTGTCGCGATTAAATGGACCAAAAATGGGTTAGTATAAATTTTCAACAGAATTAAGAAAACGTTGTTTTTAACTTGACCATTGTACTTTGAAAACCCAGATAGGCATTTGACAGACTTGTGAAGACGATATAATAAATCTACGCATCCAGGTGCAATTCAGGGATACCTGAATTACAGACAGAGTCCCAGCAGTGATTACACTACTGGGTTTTCACCCCCCTTGTGGGACCTTAGTCCAAAATGCTATACCGATTTTACCTTTTGAACTCAATTGAACAGTACCACAATAATTTAGGATGCATGTGCTGAACAACCAAGTTTTTCCTATGTATTCCATTGGATCTATATTTGAAAAAAGTTGATATTGCTCAAATGCTGGGCCTTATCTTTCCTTCACAGAATAAATAGCACAACGTTCAACTCAACATAGTACACCCTGCTAGGAGCCCGATTCATTCCTAGAGGAGAAATTAAAATTCAGATTTGAAAAAAGAAACAAAGAAAACTGCTGGTTGTACTACTGTGATGTCACTGTTTCGGGATGGAATTGTGTTGCATGACACTGCGCAATAAAATTAGAAGTGAATATTTCAATTTTGGATGAGCAGTAACTTCGCGACCGGATGTTGTATGGAGATGAGGATTTTTAGCAACAGACCCAGGCTTCCCCTCTCTTAAATAAGAACAGATTCATACTCTTCCTTTTCGAAGTCTTTTAGGTAGTGAAGTTTGAATGATCGCAAGGCAGTCATGCCTCATGAACCCCGTGTAGTTCGTTGCATCATTGAACAAGAAGCACAGGAGGAAGTTCCAGCTGTGATATAACTGCCTTGGGCTGGGTCCCTCCGTGCTTTGTTGAACAGACCTTGGCCTTGTAGGCCAGACTTCGCTTGTGGGTTGTAGGTTAACTTTTCATACTCTGGCAACCGCATTAATATTTAAGGGGGGAATTTCTGAGGGCATACCTATATTTTTGGAATGAAGACTTTGGGCAGCTGTTCTGGCAAGCTAATCTGGTGTTTTCTTAGAACCACAAGGTGCATAGCTGTGCAGAACTCCTCCAGGTAAAGTGTGCCGTCCTTGTTAACATCAGAAAGTTGCCTGTGAACACAAAAAGTAGGAGAAATAGAACATCGTTCGGCATATGCTAAAATATACAGTGAAGTTACCACTCAGCATGGACAATGTGGGAGCAGGCGATTGGCGGTCAAACTCTTCTTTGCTCAGAGAAATGGCTTGAAACAGGATATCACTTTCAATGGCAAATGGAATAACAGTGTTGAGGAAATAATAAACTTGTGGAGAGACAGACAAGAGTAGGAAGATAAATGACCTTGTGCAAATGATATATTATATCATCAACAGCTGGAGTAACACAAACTACATGAAGCAACATGCACTACTAATATTGCCCCAGTGTTTCTGCTATGCAAAAATTAGTATATTTCAGAATATTAGTATGTTGCAGAAATATAAGGGAGAATAGGAGTTGCCAGTTGTGCAGTGCATGTTTCTGCCAAATTAGCTGGGGAAAATAGCTGGCATTATATGTACGGGTAAGGAGAAAGAAAGCAACTGCAGTGAGAAAATATATTACAGCTGGAGTAACACGAACCGTAGATGGGTGCCTCTTAGGCAACACACAAAATTATGATCGCGCCTCAGTTTGTGCCATAGGGTAAATGAATTTTTGTATTCAATTTCGGTGGCCTTGGCTGCCTCACCCCTATGTATACATGTACCAGTAACAGTAACATTACCTGCCTTCAGAAAACATTCATATTTACCAGCCTGCATTGACACAGTATACCTTGTACCGAGCAAAGTCTACCATTCGCAGCCTCCAGGGGCGAGCGATTTGGGAGCTTTATTAGATCACATAAATGAATAGAGCCAGACAGGAGGACAATCGTGTCAGCTTCACCCTTCTATGCCTGTACAACATTCTACTACTGCTCAACATGGACAGTAGAATTCTCAAGTCCAAGTCAAGGCAGTGATAATCAATTGTCACATGATGCAATTGGCTCCTACCAGACTGATTTCCATGGTATTCACCAGCAAACAGTGTTGTGACAGGTGAGACTGCGACCTTTCAGGGCGTCGTGGAGATGCTCCTTAATTAATGTCCCATGGCTGGCAGATGTTTGCCTTTCAACAGTTTGTCGTGACAGGCTCAGCAACGGTTTTTATGTACATGAGTAAATGTCGATATATTTATTTCAGCAAGAGTGGCTCTCCACCATGGTGCTATATATTAAAGGGAAAGTTCAGCCAAATTAATACTCTCTTTGAATCCAAAGCATTCAAATAGCACTTTTGTTTCAGGTTAGTTAGCTGTTCGGTTGGGAAGATATGGCTCCCTCAAATTTCATATGCTTTGGTGATTTGGGCAAACTGGCAACCTTTTTATGATGTCATATCTACCAATTATAAGGGAACTACATGTTTCTTAACCCTTTCTTCAAAATTGGTAGATATGACATCATCAAATGTTGCCAATTTGCAAAATTGCCAACTTAGCAGTGAAAAATTAATAATCTTCAAAATTCGTAACTTTATAACCGAACATGCTATGAACATGATAAAAAGTTTGATTGGCATTACTTCCATGCACAGTCCATATGACTTTTAAATATTTTTTGCTGGACCTTCCCTACAACTGGAGGGGCAATGGCAGGCAAATGCATTTAAATTCTTGATGAGGAAAAAATGTCCCAGTGTGGGCTACACTGAATGACAAGCAACCCAGGACGGGAGGAGAGGGAAGGGAAACCAAGGGGGTAAGGAGGAGGGAAGGGGGGCAGGCAGGGAAGCACCCTGACAACAAGTCCCAGCCCAGCTGAACCTAACACAATTCGGGTTCAAGTCACACACACATGAATGTTAGGCGGTAGGGAAGGTGTACAAGACTACTTTGTGAGGTGCAGCTTACGCTAAAAATAAGAACTTACGCAAATCGAGATGGAGAGAGAGAATAAATTTTTCCAAAAACACATAATCCGCAAGGATACTCGTTATGGAATAGGTGGAAATCAACTGTAGACAGCTTGATCCAAGTGATAGAATGATGATTAGAGTCATAAGACTAAGTCTAAAATTCTAAGCCAAGATGCTCAATTGTAGACAAAACGTCTGGCAAAATGAGAAGGGCGATGGGGTGGCCAACCCCGACTTTTGTGTTATTGCCAAATGTTCAATAGCCCAGAGGTGAGGTGCATGGTCCAATATAATATATTAACTGGAGAGGCAATGACAGGCAAATGCATTTAAATTCTTGATGAGGAAAATGTCCCAGTGGCAGTGCTACACCGAACGACGAGCCATTGCATAATTGTATATGTAACACTGTATCAGCGACATCCAGATCGAGTTACTCTAACTTGAAACTGTATGGGAGCTGCGAAAGACAAATTCTAGGTAGAGCAACATGGATGTGAAAAGTGTTAGTATGTGTGCATGTAATATCAATGTGAGGAGTGCAATCGCCTACCAGCACGGTGTGGGGGACATTTTATACTCTAGGTTATAGGTAAGGCAGCAGATTCTAAATGTCGGTCGTACATGCTTTGCACGTAAACATAGCAAGTTACAGAAACCTGACCTATTGTCAATCTCCCCATTCTAAACACTAGGTTTGATGCAGCATAGGAGCGTTACCGATCGATGCCGGGACCAGCTCTCCACTGGCACCACAATTCCCCAGGACGGTAATCCCTGTATTTAAAAGGGGAATCGTCTTCTGCTAGCAAGAGTAACCAGATCAGAGACAAAAAATGTCCTTATTGTGTTTACCATCCCGTGATCTTCAATACCCTACCATTTATTTCCCAATTGTTGTCAACTTCAACTTCCTCCAAGAGTAATGAATATCATCTTACCATATTTGGGATAACTCGTAAGTCGGGAGCTTTGATTCTCAAAAGAATGCCTTCGCAGCTGGACCTGACACAGAGAAAGAGGAAAAGAAGAGAATGCCACTTACTACCGTATGTCCATGAAGTAATACCCTTCTGACTGTCTGAACAGAATGACATTAGTGCCCAGCACCTAGCTAAGAAATATGCCAGATCCCAGGGCTAGTAGGTAGGCTAACTGAAAACATGAGTGGTGAAAGGTAAGCATAATTTGCACGATAAATTTGACCTACAATAGCTTAGATATGTTGGGCGGTATATTGTGGAACTGAGTGAAAAGAAATGACAAACGCCTTCATGATCCCACCAGCGGTCAGTCACCTAATTTAGACCAGAAAAGCACCAACCCCCCCCCCCCTTCTCTTCCACGATCCACTTCCTGCCATGTGTCCATGCAGTAATATCCTTCAAACTGACCTTTATAGCTTGGTTATGTTTGGCTGCATGTTGTCAAAACTGAGTGAAATTATTCACAAGTGCCTTTATGGTCCCCATCGAGGTCAGCCACTCTATGCAAACCAGATGAGTGAGTGCCCCCCCATTCCCTCTTTCACCACTCGTCTACCTCACTGACGATAATTGTGGACCATTGCAGTTAATCTCTTAACAGACTGACCTTTTATGGCTTGGGTGAAGTTCGGACTGTATATTCTGGAACTGTGTGGTGTAGTATTTCCTTTGTTCTTCGTGATCACCAGGGATAGTCCGTCTCTTCCTCCGTCCCCTTGACCTTCTCTTCCGTCTTCACCTCCTCTCTCAGTTTCCTCTGTTTTGACGTCCGTGTGTGATTCTGTCAGGGTATGCCTGGGGTGGCGGAACGTTCGCCCACGAGCTGTCAGCCTCGCTGGTATTGTGAGCAGCTACTTCGGAAAGAGAGAGATGCATAAGTGTGATTTGAAAAATTGAAATTGGAAATAAAAGTTTATAGTCAAAACAAGGATTAATCCCACAGGACAGCAGAAACGGTTTTTTGAACTGTGAACTACAATATTGAACCTCTTACCGGCAACCCTGCATATTCCCTCTATGCTGACAAGTATCTGACAATTACACAAATCGGGGCTGGCCACCCCCAGCCCTCCTTCTCAATTTGACACAGACCAAGTGTCTGTTTGACAAGTTTTTGGCTCTCAATTTCGTCAGTTTACTGGAACAAAACTCGCGAAATAGCTGAAATCAGCTGTAATACTTTGTAGAAGGATATTGCTGGGAAATGGACTATGTGAAGTGGAGTATACTTATGTGAGTTGAGATGATAGCAGCACAATATTTGTGGTAGACGGTCTCTTCGAGGAGACGAACGTAACAAGTGGGTTTTTTCTAGATGCTAGTCCCGCCTGTGCTAAGTCAGTAGTTGTCATCTGTTAAGGTAATTAGTTAGTTTCAACCATCTGACCGTAGGGCTGGAGAAAAAGAGGGTAGTTCACATAATAGCATTAAAATCTGGGAAACGCACCTATTCCAGAGGACATTTAAATGTTAGCGCTCTGTCTTTTATGTTGACTTTTCTGTTATTTGTAGAGTGCTACTGAATGTATTCTACAGTGATGAAGGCTATATAAGTTGTTGTAGATATAGCATCACTGAAAAGAGGATGTAGCTCACAATTTTCATTTTTAAATTATTTAAAAGAATTCCACTTTGAATTGAGACAGAATGTTGATCATGTTAATGTACAGAAAGTTTTGTGTAAAAGGAGCATAAATCATGCAAATTAGACACATGACATGACCTTCAGCGACCATGCCTTTTAAATATCTCAGGACAAAGGGTGGACTATATCACTATTTCGTGAAAATCAATAAACTTGGAAATTTGCATAAATCACGCAGCAAATTAGGCCTTAATGAGGGATGAAACATGCAAGAGGGTCTATCTACCGTGCGACCGGGTTCTTCTCAAACTCGGCCCATCCTTCCTACCCATGGTTGCTGCTGGGAAAGACATGTTTCTTGGGATTGGGATTGCCCCCCGGGCCATGGGGGTGCTGGCCGCAGGGAGGCTCTGCTGCCGGCCCAGGCCCGGACAGAGACGGGCGGAGAGCGGGTCCTCTGAGGGGGGCGATATCGGGACGGCGGATCATGGTGATTACTGGTCCGGAGAGGCAGGTGGTGACGATGAGGGGGAATCATCCTGATAAGGAGAAGAGACTCCTAACATATTGCAGAAAGAAAGAACACACTCAAATACCAGGAACCTGTCGCCACTTTAACCAGCATAGAGAAGCGGTTATTATTAAAATTGATTGCAATGCTGTTTTATGTTTGGTGGGCCAGGACCGTAGATGCGTTCTTTATCAATGGGCAAAGCTAATGAATGGGATGTCTCATTCCTGTTGGATACGCTATTGTTCTGGCAGGAATGCTCTTTGTGTGTGGAATAATAGATATTCGTGGTCAGTGTGGGGTCGTTGGCACTATGGGGAGTGGGTTTACCTGGAGCCTGTGATCTGTTAGTCAGTTATCATGTACTTACTGCCAGAGGCACGTCATTTTTCACACAGCCATGCTTACTTCATAGTAGTTGTACATAATTTGCACGAAGAGAAGAGAATTACCTCATTTTTCCTGTACTAATTTTCATTAAGTTATTATTGGTATATGAAAAGCTGTGAATGTTTCCATCACTCAGGCCCAGCCTCCCAGACAACTGTTATGGCGCGATGTGCCAGAGCAGTGTCAAACCATTATGGTATGATCCGGTTTAATATCGATTTTCTGATTATTGAATTCAAATCCGCCGATTCAGATTCCGTTATCTGGTGCCTTACATTTATCACATTTTCGGATTTCAATACCTCAACATTTACTTCTAAATTTGTTGACGAAACTGATTGAATAAACTATTCTTGCATCAACTCTTGTGGTTTGTCCATCCGAAACTATGATTGACAGATAATGTAGGACATGGAAAGGTGTTTTATGGTGAATTTTCAAATATGAATAATCTGTTAGCATAATCTGTATAATTTTTAACCTCTGCCGGTGGTTCCGCTGACATAATGATTGTGAAAAATCTGCCAAGATCCATGTCGTTTGACACTAGTGAAAGAAACAATGATTGGTTAAGGACATGCACTGATATGGTGGTATCGAAAGACTGAAAAGACCAGGACAGATTGCATCAAGGAGAAATTTTTCCCTCGCTGTTGTTTTTTTTTTTTTTTTACTCAGCACTTGCCGGGACAAAGGACCCTACCTAGACGAGGCCCGGCAAGGTGCGACCTGGATCGCACGAATTTGTCCAGCGGCGAACCTCACCAGTAACAACGGAACAAGGCGATGCCTCTTTTGCGGTACTTAATGTGAAGGGGGGTACTACACCCGCCGACGGCAGCTAATGTTCACAGATTGCCTACCCCACATTTTTGCCTGGCCTATCCCTCATGCTGAGCTGCCCACAAAGGCAACAGGTCCCCGATTTTTAAAGTCGTGGTATGACCCGACCGGGATTTGAACCCCGCCTACCGGGTGGAAAGCGAACGCTCTACCAACTGTGCTAACCAACATCGGTGACCCCATACTTAACATTCACATCACTCCAAGTCCATATTACAGAAAGTAATATTTTCTCTCCAGAGCTCTGTCCTGCAATTCGTCCCCATCAGGTTGGAGAATGTAACCTCCAAAAACCAGACCAAAGTTTCTAATTCACAGATTGAAGTATTACCAGATGAACCTGGAAAGAAAGTAGTATTGACCACGACTGAACCTGGACAGAACCCAGACTAGCAGTAACAACAGACAACCACATTACCAACATGAAGAAACCTCCTGGGCAAACCAGACCAGACCACCAAACAAACACTTCACTCACAGGGGTCCACATCATCCCCATGTAAATATTTATCCCCCAGGGGGCATTATGAGGTATAGTAATGGGAGTAATTTAGCCTCTCTGGTTGCATGACAGGGTGCAGAAGAGAGTTACTATAACTGTCTGAGGTTTCCTCATGACACTGAATCCTCGATCCTACAGAGCTTTGACAGGAGTTCCATAGCAGAATCTGTGAGCAGCAGTGGTGATCTTAGCTGGGAGCCAGGCTCTGTTTGGCACCTGTGCGCGCCCCCATGAGCTGTGTAAATGTCTGAAACATAATGGCAAAATGACACACTACTTTCTCTCATCTCCTGTCAAAGTGAGCCAAGGTCCATGTCAATGAAATCAACCCTTGGTAAGCAGATGAGGGGTTTGTTATCATGTGAGAGTGGCTGAGTAACTGTCTTACGATCAACGATTATGAATTATAGGCCATTATTGCTACAGCTTAGCACCACGTTACCACAATGGGTATGGTTGCAATAACCATACATGGATTGTGAACCTAATTCAGAATTGTTATAATTTGAATGATTTTCCTGGTCAGAAGTTTCTAATGTTACTGCTTCCATGTGGTATAAGAGAACTATTAGTGAAGTGAAAGTAAATATCTTATCTAATGAGGTGGACAGCTCCAGACCGAGAACCCGGAAATGAAATCCGCAAATCATTAGATGAGATGCTGAGTGGGGCCTGCCCCCCCCCATGGATCATCGCCGCCGGTGCACCTACCTGTGGGGGTAATCCATCATGTTCATCAATGCTCTGCAGGATTATATTACTAGTGATGCCAGCCCTTGTCGGTTGAGGGGGTGGGGGGAACCCACCTCCATTGACCCTGTGGAATAGGAAAACGAGTCCGGTTAACTCACAGCATATAGACGACAGTTAATGCAGTAGCCTGAAGGAGGAATATTTGATGCCAATTATTTTCGACAAATATTTGCGATTCCAGATGAATAGATTTGAGGCTATACTTGAAGGAATGACCTGCTCCCTGCTAGGACTTTCCAAATAGTTTTTGACTATTAAGTCAGTTAAGTGTTAAGCAACAACAATTTGAATAACACTGTACGACAAACAACCTTTATCGAAACTTACTCATGTCCAAAACGTGAACAATAAACATGTTTTTTCGAATTATTTGAGCGAATATTTAGGATTCTTCCAATGGGGATACTACAGTCCCTGCAAGTCAATGACTAGACTTGAGGAATATAATTTGTAGGAAATTACTTATTATGACTATGTATTGTATTATGTTTGCTAGCCAGTGACGTATTCAACAACAAACATTTGAATGTCCAAAATGTGAGCGATGAAAATGTTCTCAAGCTTTGTGAGTCCCTTCATTCAAGGGTCATGTGATAGCGAGCATAGGTTTAGGAACAAACAAGCTATAGTCATTGTGAAACCAATAGGAAGCAACTATCCGCAAGGGCGACCTAGCGCCCAAGTACAATACCAATCAGACCTTCTGGTGTCCACATATAGAATTCTTTAACATTTGGCGAGGAATCATATACAATATATTAAGCAATGGAGCGCCATAACCTATTATTAACACATATTTTAAACAGCACTTTATGACCAAAATACTACCTCAAAGTGCTTTGAAGGTGTTGTCGTGGTTAATCAGTTACTTGCTATTGACCGAGCTGGATACCAAATGCTGTTTACCTCAAACACACCATTTCATTAGTCACTTTGTTGTGTCCACCTAGAGATTTCACAATGGGGCTGTCACTTGGTAGCTCGCTAGCTTGAGACAACTAACAACACTGCCAGAAAACGCTCATTCTGATGTTTAGGAACATATACGGTCATCATATACTGTAAGCCAGTGAAAGTATAACACTCTACTCAAGTCATCTTTGGGTATACAGAATAATAAATACACCTCGTACGAGTACTGGGGCGCGTGGTCGATGAGCGGGTTAGTTGAGTCGTGAATAGATGAACCTATTACCACCTCGAGGGTGCCTTTGAAAAAAAAAAAACTTTCAGAGGGGGCGATAATGCGACCCCGACTCAACCGCATTTATGGTGTCACCGATATGCACGCACATCACACACACAGTAGGCCCTAACCTGTGTGGTCCTTATGTTAATGTCACGAACACAGACTGGAGGCCATATTTCAAACTAGAAAATGAAAAAAAAAACAAAGCTGTTATCATTTGAATACACTGCCAACAATATTTTATCTGGACAATATCTTGATGTTTTTGCCAGTAAATATTGCCAGATTTCGTGACGTTGAACAAGGATCTGACATGAAACTAGGGAAGTCACTCCAAAATTGATGTAACCAGCAGGGTCAGCGTTTCAGTACCATTCAGCAACTGGATCGACAGGAATTGTGTCATATTTTAGTCCTTTTTGGATCCTTTGGATGTACATGCCATGAAAATTTTGTGATGAAACTGCTAAAAAAAAGGTTTGTTGTGTCTATGACTATATGAAACCTTTTTTAGCACCGTCCCTGATAATCAAGGCTCAATTTTTGGTTGATTGATAGTAGAATCAATCAAAATCCAAACAAAACTTTGGTTCTGAACCAATGATTTACTTTTTACTGTGTTTCTATATCAAGACACACAAAATCAATCGATTAATTGTGGAGAAAATGAACGGAGGCTGCCCTATCAGAGCATGAAGCTTCATATTGAATGAATATAATAACAAAGAATATGTATAATATTTTTAATACAAGACAAACTACTGCCTTGTTACAGCTCGGTCATTCGCTATAGACTAATTATAAAAGCCAGAATGGCCTCTCCCAGTTCAAAGATACAACGGAAAGGACCTTGAAGCAACATTCCTACCTGTTTATCTCCGTCTCTTTATTACTGCCCATAAAGCCAGGGTTATCAATTCTGATCCCTGTCACGAAAGGACGAGAGGACAGATACGCAACGTGATGATGAGAATAAAATCATATAAACACTCACCAAATATTGACATTTGTCTGAAAGAAAAGCATGCGCTCCAATGTTCTAGATACAGTATTCCACATGATGGAGAGGGGAAAATATTATGGCACAATGTTGGGTCTCTGAGTAGTTGAATACAGGTGAAAAAATACCTCTGAAGCATTTGGAGCTTGTGCAAGTTTTAGCTGGCACAATTCCGATTGATGCGACGTGGCCACCTTTGGGCCCAGAATTAGGCACAGATCGAGCAAGCTAGAGGGTGGAAACAGGTCAAGTGGTGGAGGTTATTGCAATTTGCGCAATAAATCTGCAGTGCAATGCAATACAAATCTCTCTTGTGGTTAAATTGACCTATGTGATTGAAATAAAAATACGTTACTTGGCACGCCCATCACATTTCAAATCAACGAAGGATAAAAGTTGATAATTGATTTAACTGACAATTTTCAAAGCATATTTATACAAATAGACATGAGTACAAGGTCCTGAACTGTGAAAGACATTCATAGATATTCTACAAAAAATTGCAAAAGGCGAAAATATAACCGTGAAACGAAGTATTTTTGAAGAGCATTATCAGGAGAAAAAAAAAAAATTCACTGCCACTGGAAAACTGATAGGGGACCCAGAGCCATTATTATTCATTTGCAATCAGGAGTTAAATGGAGAACAGCGATTTATTCAGCATCACCAGGGGGCCTGCCAATGTTTTTCATTTATTGTACCATATAGTTTACTCTGAAAATTCTCTGAGACCTGCAGGGAATAAAATGTCACAAAAAATCCGATTCTCCGGACCCATTTAGAAAAGGACTTTTAAGGCAAGTTGAAACAGAAGACTAGCTGGTTTCGCTGTGCAATAATAGGAAGCAGGAGCACCTGGCTTTACTAAACGAAAGGACTACAGTTTGCTCAAGGGTCATATTCATACATCAAACAGCAATGCCACAGTTGTTATTTTCTGGGCAAACAAATAGTAATCTCATCAACATCATCATCCAGTTTGAGTTACGGTTCCACTTCTAGTAAGTGGTTGGGTCAGGGCTCTATACAACTACACTACGCCATCTATTACGCTCCGTGGGTGGATATCTGAGAGAATGAAAAGCTACATGACAAGGCTTATTGATGCAACTGCGCACGGTCCCTATGTCCTACCCTTCTCCCTCACCTAACATTGTACTCCTTTCCGCTATCCTTAATCTCAATTTTTAAGACAAATACAGGAAATGGTAGTACTTGTAGAGGGGATTAGACAATAGGATCAGATCGCTTTGCAATTAGGTTTTCTTTAAAACCATTCTCTCAATTGAGGCCGTGGTATATCCAGGCCGGAAAAAAAGGATAAGAGATATCTGAGGATTATTCCTTCAAGACTTGGAATTGGTATCAAAATTAAACGTTTGACCTTTCGATGATTGTGTGAGACCTTAGCCATCACAAAATCCAACTCAAGAGCTAGCACCCCCCTTAAGAAAGACGTGGAATTCAACTGCTACAACCGTGTTTTCTGTGAAAACCCCATTTGATTTAGACAGTGTGTCACAATAAATGGTTAAAGTTCAATTTTAGTATTTGGCACGGAGACGTTCACACCAACCAACACGGGCCCGGGTTGGTGGTAGCAGGTAAAAGCAAGCAACCTCAGTGAGACCTGGGATATTCAGGGAGGGGGGTGAAGACCACCCATGTGGGGAAGGAGAGGGTGAACCACTCCCCTCATTAAATGGCCAAAAGGGGCTCTTGATGGAAATATTTCAATTTTGCATGGGGCGCTCATGTTAGTAGCATATAGATTAGCACACACCATTTCACCTCCCCCAAAAGCATTTGCTTGCAGCCCCACTTTGAAGTCGTTGGTGTGCCACGATAGCAAAAATGCTGCCAGTTGATTCAGTTGAGACTCTTTGCTATTCAGATCTCGTTGGTTGAGTTTAGTTCAGTAGGAAATGATGGGGGAGAACGAGTCGTAATGACAACCCTGAACCACAACAACCCAAGAAGAAGAACAACAGAACTCCAAGAATTCTCCCACAATTCTGGAGAGCAGTCAACGCGTTCTTGAGCATTAACACTTAGCAAAAAAACAAACATCTGCAGGGAGGCTATTACACTATTCATTGATCGCACTTTGTGAAAGATAGTTTAATGATGTCTAACCTGGCAACGTTACCACACAGCTTGAGTCAATGGCCCTATTAGGAGGCGGCATACCGAGGGTTGTCTTGGGAGGCGTTTTGATGTCGGACCGAAGGAAGTGCGCCCTCATAACATGCCTCACTATCCCTAAAGTACAATTTATGGGCCCCTGACACATGCGTGGCAATATTTGTGGATAACAGCTGCAAACTCTGTGGCTGACTGCAAAAATCAGTTTTTTGTGTGGAAACAAAAATAGTGACCACTGGGTCATGGGGGGGGGGTTCCGACACCCCCCCCCCCCCGCCCCCGTGGGTTTACGGGTACTGCCTATTAGTGGTACTTTAGAAAATTGGGCAAGGTACTTTCCACACAGAACTCTCCACCAAAAAGGCTAATTTACTCCAAGAGATGAGGTACAGCAAAAAAAATTTAACCTGCGCACAAAGAAGCGATCCACACAAACTCCCACAAAAAGTTGGCTTGTGAATCTGCAAGCTACGATTGCAACATTGCACCCTAATTTACCACCAATCCTACTGTAGCAACCCTGTTAGGCTACCTTCCACACTACGATCATGACACAGCCCAAACAATATGATAAATCAGACAATTTCTACTCATGAAGGATACGGGTAGGGCTGCACCCACCGCCGAAGGATTCAGGAATGCTCTATGTCATCCTCTACAAAAATGTATGAATCTGTAGATATGTACTATTCCAGGGTTCCGGAATAGCATTAAGTCGAAAGACCAGGAATTTTGAAGAAGGATGGTGTGGTCAGAAGAGGCACTTCAAATTGGCCCGGGCTGCCTAGATTTGGTAAATATAGTTTTTGGGTACAATGTTGCCATTTGCATATGGGTATAAGTTGAGTATGCATAGTTAGATTACATGTATGTTTTGATACAGTGCCTAGGTCGCACAAAAGTCTTCATTCTGTCAGGGCCATGGTACACTAATAGAAACTTTAAATCTGTTCCAGAGCTGGATGAGATATTTAGCAGTTGTCATTCGCCTAATATTCACTGTGCTTCTACTGAGAGGTACAGTACCTTGTGGGAGGAAAGGGGGGAGGGGGGGAATACACTGAGGTGACACTCTAATGTCCATTAGTGTGTGGCCTGTGCTCTATCTGTTCTTAACAGTGATACATTGACAAAGTTCAACAGTTGGTTTCTTCTGGGAAAAAAGCCTCTGTCTTGGGGTAAGGACAAGATTTTCCCCATAGCCTCATCGTTACACCTATCTTCAAGCTGGCATCACTCAACCAAATCATCCATCTTTCAGATATTATTGATGATAACGTTTGGGGGGAATCTGTGAACATTATGTGTAGGTAATGGTGGTTTTGTCGGGGGGAATTCTCGAAAGATTGTTTTGCCCTGTTTGTGCTTGTCGAACATTCAGTGTGCCACCTAGACCTTTGGCACAATATTTAGCATTATTACCTCTGAGAGTAACTGTGTAACCAGCACATGGTATGCTCATAAAAGCAATTAGAACGATAAATCCCTAAACTATCTCAGGAGGTGATAAACGGAGAGTGGTTATGCAATTGCAGGAGATTGTGATCACTATGCCCCAAATTTAAATACCAGCTCCCAAGAACTTAAGGAAAACAGCACAAACCTGCCTGCCAGCCCGCATCATGGCAGCACAAAATCGAGATTATTCAACTCATTCCAATGCAATCAACTATACCATAAACAACGTTCTTCAAAGGCCAATCCCTAACGACAAATTATTCCGACATTTTACGGCCTGTTCTCAGACGTGAGAAGAGAGATACCACAGCCCTGCGCTTAGAACGATAAGAAATATTTGTAAAGATCGTAGTTGTGCATCAGCAGGCACATGAATATTTCTCAGCAAAGAAGTCTCCCAGAGGAGGTTGAGCATAGTATTGCTGCAATAAATGAAATGTACAGTAAAACATCAAGGCGAAGGTGTTATCGAATCCAAAAATACTGTCCCAGGAAGAGAAATATGAGTGCTGTCACCTGTCACTATGAGGGTATACACTGAAGTTACTCAAAAGGAATTCCAGCACTGTGGTTGTAATTATATCCGATAACAGTCTATCTAAAAGTTATGACAACACTACTTTCCCACAGATGTGGTCTGTGGCATGGTATCACAACAAGTGCTGCAATGCAGACCATATCACTACCAAATTTTGAAATTTGGGTCCGTGAAGTAAGTAAAAATAACATTAGATTGCCATAATTCTTTGGGTCCAATGACGTAATGAGGGGAAGGAACCAAATGAATGTCGCCCTTGAGTTCACACTTTACAAAGTAATTGATTATTTTTATTCATTTGATAAGTAAAAAGTGCTAGTTCTTTTCTTGTGAAAGTCAATGAATGGTTGCATCCATACATCCTTAGAACCAGATTTGAACCAGGGTGCACCATCTTCAGGTATGACAGCTTGATCAAGAGGCATTTGCATGGACTTCGAATTTAGGAAGGTTATTATCTTCCCTGGTGATGTCATGAAGGACAGTGCGTTCTACATAGGTTGGTCTCATTTTCATGTATCATTACTGAAACTCAGTGTGGGGTATTGGATTTTCTTCTCATTACTAATCAGAAGGAGTCCAATTTCAAAGTCAGTTTTGCCACTCCCCACTGGCCTTCGAAAAGTGTGAGTGTGACACAAACTTGTACATTTCATCTTTGTGGACTGTCTTCTAACGGAAGGTATTGGTTTTTCAGAGTAACACGGTTTTGGTGGATTTGAACACTATTCTGGAGATTGATTGAAGCTCCCAAGGCCTTTTGTCCTCAGTTCTGGGTGTAACACTTCATAATCCATCCGGGAATGAAAGCTTTGAATGCATTCTCCGCAGGAACCTTACACATTTATTAGGTTCCACCTTTGATGATTCCAGGCCATGGCCCACATTTACATTCCTGGTAAGGACATTCATACAGACTCAGGAAGTTAGTAGTATCAAATTATTGCTGATATCCAAAATGCGGAGTCCCAGACACTTACCTGGTTCTCCAGGACTTCAAGCGACAACAACAATGGCTAAAGGATTCAATACCTTACACTCCCCCCCCCCCCCCCTTCCCCTCATTCAGCCTACTCGTCCTATTCGATCAATTTTGATCTTCCAAGTGACCACCTCATCACCTCTCTGCCACCAAAATAATAATAATAATAATAAATTGCATTATAACGCGCACAATATCTGGGTTGGAGGCAGAATAGCGCCACCAACAAGTGTTATACTTGAGTACATGGGGCCATGCAACGATAATGTTAAGCCTTTTCATGGTTGGTGAAGAGATTATTACGTCATTATGTCAAAGGTCATTAGGAGTTACATGACCGCTGTGCGCATAACAATCTATCTAAACTCTGACGCAAACTACACAATACAAGCCCGAAACTTACAGATTACCTCCCATACTAGAATGTGTAGCGGGAAAACGCCAAAATGATAGGCCTAATCCCCGCTTTTGAGCAATATTGGGAGAAAGAAAGTAATCTAAACATCCTAAAGACCTCCATTTTGGTCAGAAACCAATTGCCTTCATCCACCAAGCTTTGTGGTAATCCATGGAGTTACAAAAAAATATGAGAATTGGACCCCACGCTGGCCTTGAAATAACCTTTACTTTGCAGAGAATTTCAGACCCATCCCATCCACCAAGTTTGTTCAAAATCCAAAGTTTGGAAAATGATTAAATATGCAAATTTGACCTCTGATGACTTGTGATGAAATGACTGACTGCATTTTTTGGAATCAAATATATCCTACCCACCAAGTTCCTCAAATCTGACTAACTTGAAAATTTTGCATATATTATGCAAGTTAGCGTCCCCACAGCATTGAAGTGATGCCCACCTTCGAACTAATCCGAGATTTCACTGGGGCGTGAAGGTGTACAAAGCTTTCAGATCAATCGGATTGATGAGCATTGAAGAGTTATTGCATAAGCATTAAAGTTATCGGCGGGTGGGGGTGGCGGCAGAGATGGGACGCGGCGGCAGCGGCTACACACCCAAAACTATAATATCTCCGGACACTTCCAACGCCGCAGGGATATAATTATCAAAAGTAACATCCAAAAAGATGGGATGAATTGGTTGCGTTCTCAGAGATTGGTGACCGTTTCAAAATACGGCCGTAGGCTGAATGATAGAGCTATTGCGGGAGGAATTTTGTCTACACCCCAGAGCTGTTTAGTGGTGAGCTGCCCGCAAACTACGTCACAAGCGCAAAAAAGCTAATACAGGCGGCCTCTTGCATGGGCAGCCCTATCAATTTCCTGATCACACTCTAAAAGGTCCTGATCAGAACAAAAGAGTATGTTGACCTACTCTTAGAGCAATTGCTAGAGAGTTCAAAAGGGGAAACAGGACACAGTTTAATTGGGATGTTGAAAGTGAAACATATAATATAATAACCCATCAAATACAGCTATAACCCTTCATGTTGCTAAAGGAAGTAAATCATATTTTTTCAACTGTTATCACTAATCGAAATGGTTGAGTTGTTTAATTGTGAGGAGGAGACCAAAAAGGTACGTTTTTCACAATGCTCAACAAGTAACTGATATGATTTTCAGGAAACAGATGTACAGTGTAGTTAGTCTTAACGATTCATTAAAGTGATGTTCACAGTTGTAAGGCACATGACTCAACACTGAACAGTTGCCACGCCATAGTTAGTATCATTACAGTTCAACAAGCCAGTTCGTGGTTGTAAGTGGCATGCTCACCACTGAACAGGTCGGGGGAATAGACGGGATCCCCCAAAACAATTCGTTAAAGCTTATTTTTAACTGTCACCACTATTTGAAAACACACCAATGCATACCATTTTTTCGGATGTTATTGACTTATTGTTGATAAGTAGGGGGAAAATATGGAAACAGAACAGCACACCTTGTAATGACAACGTTTGTGAACGGCCAGGTATCCCATGTGACCCTGAGATATCATTAACAGTTTCCTCGAATATTAGGCAGATTGGCATTACGATGGCACATTATGAATGCTGTATTACATGTATTATCATTACTCATTATGGGGAACTCACATACCAAGTATGAGCTTGATCCACTTAGGTGGGATTGGTTCTCATGTTCACCATCTAGGTTATAAATATATCCATAAATACACACATACACACACACATACTGGCATGACTGCATAGTCCATCACTGAAGTCAAGGAAATGAAAAATAAGGGTCATACACACACTCCATGAAAAATGGGTTTTGTAACACAGTGCGATAATGTCTTTTCTGTTGATTGAAAAGCAATGACAGTACACTTGAGGGTGCATTCTACAACCCAAGCTGTCTGTTATTGCAAATACAGGATTCTGATCGGCTAAGGTCAATCACCCGGCCATCCGTTATTTTTGCAATAACAGTCAGCTGGTCAGAGTAACTCACGCGCAGACCCGGCTCTCAGTATAGGCGCGCTTCAGAGGGCGTACTGCCTTAAGGGAATACCACGGTCAAACGACGCGTTGCCCCTTCATAGTGAACACAATGTTCACACGCGCAGAACCATCCAGTTTGGCACGCGCGGTTCGTATTGCGTCTCCATGGAAATATGCACAGCACGCTTTTGGGTATGCACGCAATGCAATATACATCAATCACATAAAGCCAATAGTGACCAAGCTGCTTATTATGTTGTATAGATACAAATATATAGATCTAGAGGTATAGATATCTTTATCGTTTGGGTAATGCTTAATTGGCGGATGTGTAGAATAGAATAAACTCAGCAAGGTCGACTTTTACTGGTCATAAACAGTCTCGACTGTAGATTCAGCTCAAAAACCAACTCGGCTGCACCTAAATTCATAGTCTTGACTGTGGATTCGCCAGTAAGTCTCCCAGTTGCAGTTTGTTCCTTTATTATTAAACATCTCCCCGTCATCAGGCAAATAATGGTCAGTGCACTTTCTGTGACTCCACAACACAAATGGTCTCACAGTATAACAGACTACTGCTTTTTATGACATGTTATTATGACAGCATGTCGTATTGATATCATATTGCACCGAAAGCAATTTCCATTGTGACATCATGAGCACAATTACAATTATTTCGTTATTTCGTCTGTAGGAATGTTGAGCCCTAAAAGATATGGAATTCACTCACATTAGCAAGCAACATAAACTAACTAGCAGATTATTTAGAAATAGTCTGGTAAGTGAATTCTGACCTATTAAAAAAAACATTGATTACTCTGATAAGACTTTTGTTTTATTTTTATGGATACAATATGAATTTGTTGTACTGTACAGCTTATCTGATAGTCACACTGAGTGTATAATTATTCTTTTCCACTTTTTTTTCCTTTCCCTTACAGGAGTCGCTGCTTTGTTTAAGCTATTATAAGCTTCTCGGGAGGCTTCCTCCACATTTCATATGTGCTTGCAAATGAATATACCAAAATACCAAATACCAACATCATCATCACATTTCTGACTGTTACTACCAGACAACGATGCCGCTTCTTCAATAGAATGCATGGCCTTCAAGCCTCACTTTTTTTTTTTCTTTCCCCCACGCCATGCTATCCTGGCATCCTGTATTTTACTTCCTTGTAATCCTCATTGATCCACCACCCCTCTATGGCCTTTTCCTGATCGATTTTGAAACAGTTCGGAGGAGTGGACCCCCCCCCCATTTGTGTTGTTAAACTGTGCATCAACATGAATGAACCAATTATTGCATGCTTCGCTGGCCAGTGGTTGCGTTTTGTGTTACGAAATGACTACTATAATCAGCCAATTTGGTTACTAATTGCACATGTATGTGAGAGCCCAGAAAGACAGCAATGCTGTGTGTACTGTTTTGAAAAAGTCATGTATGAAGGGTTGTATAATATAGACGGAAGAAAATCTGATTGGTCCGAAACCGATCTTCATATGACATTCCATTTCGAGTTATAAAAAATATAAAATAAAATATTATTCACTACACAAACAACCAACTAGTTCATGCGGACCATTGTCATGTCAAACGAACATCACATATTTTAACATATACCACATAAAATCCCAAAATAGCTGACAATAATTTTACTCCTTGTTCTTCTGTTCAGTGTTTTATTCTGACGGAAGTTATTATATGGAAATTTCAGTCGACATTCTGAACATCACACACATCAGATTAAGAAAAATGTTAACGGACCCATACCAAATGAGTTTGGCGAAATTCTTACCAAGTTGAAATTGGAATATATTAGCAAATTAGGCACATACAATGTAGCAATATAACCGCATAAATTGTCAGCACAGGAGCTATGTTTACTCTTTCCCCAGTGCTTTATTCTAACCCAAGCTATTATATGAGGGAATTTCAATCAATTCATAATACAATCAAACACCTCAGATCCAGAAAATTTTAACGCCAACTAATGAGTTTGGCGATTCTTACCAAGTTTGGAAATTGGAATATATTATGCAATTAAGAGGGCACATACAATGACCTCTACTGTCTCCAGCTGTACCTTCAAAAGGATCAAGATCAAGGTGGATCACATTACCAAATTTTGGGAAATCCAACAAACTTTCAAAAATGCATAAAATATCAATAGACACATTAAATGACCTCCATGACCCCACTTCACTTTAAATTTCTGGGATCCGATATAACCACATCTAACAATTTTGTGGAATCCGACAACCTTGCAAAATTCAGCATGAATTCTGCCAATTAGACCACTTATCACATATTTTGGCTGAATCCAATCTTCATCGACCTGTCATTCATCTACATGCCAACTACAATCACTGTAGCACCAACGGTTCTTGCGTAATCTTGCTAACGAACAATAAATTACATAAAATAAGCTAATTACCCCACTAATTACTGACTTTGCTGCCTGAAATCTATCAGATCTTGTACCACCCAACCCCGTGCTACATACAATATTTCATCATAATCGGCCCTAACTGTGTGGGAGAAATCCTGCTAACGAGAAAGTGTTGACAAACACATACATACCTGTGTAGGGCGCCAAACGGGGACGCACAAACGGGACATGATCTTTCACCTATGGAAATGGGGACATCAGTGCAAGACCTACATAGGGGTACCCCTACCACTACAAGTATCATTTTTAAGCATTTTTAAGGAAACACCGAACCGGGAATACCCCCATTCCGTGTTTTTGTGGGGCGTTTTCCAATGGAAACGGGGACAAACGGGGATATCCCCAGTTCGCGGCGTTTCCCCAGTTACTTGGAAAAGATCCCATGTGTTCCCCCGTGCTACTGGATCCACAAACGCACACACACACACGCACACACACACGCCATAGTGACCACTAAGCCCCTTCCTGAATTTCATTCGGGCGAGACAAAAACCTGTATGCGCTGTTCATTGTTTTGTGTACAAACTGACTGCTATGCACTTCCATTCATTGAGGTGCATATTGCGATGTGACACCAGCTCTTCAAACGCTGGTTAGAACCTTTGAATCATTGTTTTCAAGCCAGTTCACTAAACCGAGTTTACACAATAGTAAAGACATGTTTGCTTCAACATTGTGCAATATTTTGAATGTGTGTTTACGTACACAGTGTTTTGAGTAATGAATGTTGCAATTTTGCAGCCCATGTTATGGGTAATCGACCTGCATTGCAAAAAATGGGTGGGCGCTTACGGGAGATGGGCGCTTAGCGAAATTAGCGGAATGAATACGGTACCATAACTTTGCAATGGTTTGACATTTTATCAAGAGTCTGGACCAATGGATTCAGATTCAATTCGCCCTTCATTTCGCCCTCGAGTCAAGGGCCTTGACTCAATCCATCATCACCCTTCAAGCACTTGACCAATTTGTTCCATTCTTTGGTATCGTTCCAAGAAGTAGAGTGGTAGTAGCCTATCTGTCATTTCCTTCTCAGCTCAATAAAAGCAAAATCAACTCTTAAAACACAGTTACTATTCATGCAGGAGCATACTTTCAGGAAGTATTAGGGAGTCATCCCAGAGCCCCATCATTCACAAAACATGTTCAGAAGAATGTTCCGCATCACTTGGCTCCTCTGCCAAATTTGGAGCCATTTCATTGTGATTTTCCACGACAGATCTGTACCCCTATCTAATGAATGTTATAAGGATTTGCTCTTCTATGGAAGGAAGGGAAATTCATTAAATTTGCATTGACGGCAACCACGGCTTGTATCAAGATCACCAAAAATGCACACACGTGGGAAGATACAAGTATACCATCTAATAAATGCTCTCTAGTCTCTCCACTGGTGACCTTCAATGTCTCTCGAGATATTTCCTCCCCTCATCAAGAATACTTTCACCAAGGCATACAATTATGTTTATCACAAACCAGAACCTGTCTAGATACAAGGAGCCCAATACTAGAAGTGCACCCCTGGATTCCACTGCAGATATTCGACAACGACGATGGGGTCCATTGATTTTTCTTCAGCGATTTGATGTGAATGCGCATGGCATTCGTCCAGAGGCCACATTCATGCCGGTACGCATGAACACGACTCGAGAGGACATGGGATGAGGAATCAGTGGCTGGAGCTGTCGCATTTAACGACGAGGGGTATAAACACTGCTTACGTCAATGTAATAATTTCAATTTAATACAGCAGCCAGCGGGGCAGTTGACACAATTACTAGTACTGTAGGCAACATTTGGACGTATGCGTATTCACTGGATTATAAATTTTGTTCTCAGAGGCAGGCCGCATAGCCACCTCCCCAAGCCCATGGTAGGTAAACGTTTTATACCTTATTTGGTCATACTGCAATCTTCCAGTTTTCCTCGGGGTGGGGGTGTGGAAGGGAAGAAGGTTACCACTGACTATGAGGGTGTTAAGAAAGCAGACTTTCTTGTACCTCACCATACCCCCAGTACCCTCAATGCCATTTGTGTCCACTCATCCTTGCTATGCACTCCCAACTTTAACTGTATTTCTTCTCCACTATTTTCTCCAATTTTGCCAACTTCCCCTCCTTCATTCCCATTTTTTAATTCCCGATTTGCCCTCACAACCTTCGCAGGGAGGGGGCCAACTTGCCCCTGCCAACCAAAATTGCCAGCATGCTAGCTTACAGTATGTGGTTATGATGGACAAGTGAAAGGCTAGAGGGGGGGGGGGGATAAGGGGCGGGGTGAGAAGCCTCGTTCGTTAACAAGAACACCGATTTTGATTATTTTGAGAAAGTATAAATCAGTGACACACAGTTTTCATTAGGATCATTGTCCCTTTATATTCCAAAATCCACTATCAAGTGGTTCACTGTTACAACATGGCAATATAAGTTAAATTGCAGTATAACTTTTACCAGGCATTCACAACCTGTCAGAAATGAGTTGACTACAGTTGATACAGCGTAAGAGATGTACAACTGTGCAGGAAATGAAACCAAGGCTGCCCTCAGCCAGTCTTAATACACATAACACAGTCATCGGATGACAAAATCATGCATGACAAAAATTTGACTGTGCGAGCAACCCCTCTTCCCAGGCACCAGAAAAATACCCTGGGAAATTAAAAAATCAGCAGGGTCTCATGACCTTATCCTGACTGGTGTTTTCATAGCATAGGTTTATCATGCAGGTTGCTTACAGGAGGAAGAAACATATCAATAAAAGAATGCTTTTAGGCTTGGCCCAAAAAAGAGGAAGGGGGGGAGGGTCTTCAAGATATTATGGAAGCAGGTAGAGACCTGGGAATAGACAATCCTAAAACATTTCCTGTCATCATCCTTGATCCTTGTCAGCAATAATTAAAGTGGTAATCCACCAAATGTACAGTACCAAGTGCTCGACGTGAGTGTATGGAAATCCCATGCAGCCCTGACACATTCATCAGGTGGATGACAGCCTAGTCATAGAGTTGCACAGGAATCGTTAAAATTTTAGCTCATCAGTATTATAGCCCTGGCCTTACTCGCTACTGTTTGTTCACCTACAGGAGATTTCTAGCATCCTGAGGTGAGGGGCCCAATAATGGCAAATATAAGGAACTGTGAACTGCACACAGAGCAGTTGGCAGCACAGGCCTTTATGTATATAATTCCTAGAATGTACCATACCTGGTAGGTGAGGATCTACAAGGTTCAATAACCAACACTCCCAACAGGCTATATTCCACTTCACTCAATTAGCGTATTCCACATCTCTTACCATGATATGCCTGACTAGCACAACTCCAACTGACGGTTGAAAAAGTTGAGTGGTAAACAAAACAATGACGGCTGAAGGAATGAGGGGTCCAGCATGGGATCTAGTAGATTGGGTGGCCAGTTTGTGCAGGTTTACAAAGTTCTGTCACTTAGTCAAGTTTTAGCATAAGGTAAGAGATGTGGAAAATATTTCACGCCAACACATACCAGTTATGGACACCACAACCCCAATCCCATTCTGTTATTATGTTTTGGATCTTTCTTCTTTCTCCAGCTTCATTTGGGAACTCAATATCATGATTAATATTGAGAAGGTACATGAAGGGGAAGGGGTGCAGAGGAAAGGGCTCTGTGTAGGTAAGGGAGATATCAAACAGTAAAACCATTCACAAGGTCCAAAATTGATTCCTAACAGGGCTTCTGTTCAAGAGCCATCCAAACCCAATGGTTCCACAAAACAGGACGGGTTTGTGAATCTGTGGAACTGGGAATACTTACCCTGATTTGCAACCCTGCATCACCCCCCAATATTATGTCTACAAGACCTGGCACTTTATTTTACCACATGTCGGGTTGGCGACCCCAATCGCCCTCCTCATTTTTCCATCCCAAGCTAGGGCTGGTTTGCCAAGACTTGTGTTAAGAGAATTTAGGTTTTTTGGGCCAGGGGTGCCAGTAGGTAAGTTAAGTAACCGGTGAAGGGGTCCTTGGATGCTTGTGGTTACTTGTTCTGATGTCAAAGGTCAAGGGGTCTGGGCAGTTTTCAAGAGACCCCTGCAGGACCCTTAATATGAGGTAAACAGAGACTGCCTCTAAATCATCTCGGTGCCTCTGTGGAGACTTTGCTGGTTACAGAAACGTTCATTCAGTCCCTTTGATCCCTCTAACATGCATAACTATGTACCTTGACAACAAAAATAGAGTTTCTGTTGCCCTGTGAACTACCCAAAACTTACCAAGTACAAAGTGAAAGTGATACATCAAAACCAACCTGCTTCATACTATAAAGTAGCCCAACTATTCATGGTCTGGTGATGCCTGTACCTAAATTTAAAAAGCTAACCGGCAGTCTCCAAATAGATCCCGATTCCCAAGAGGTCATCGCCAGGTATATGTGATTGAGTAATCTAGTGATTTAACCAAGAGGCTGTGAAAAACGGACGAAAATTGCAATATTATATCATAGCACCGAGAAAAACATCTTAGACACACTCAGCAACAGAGGCTATTTGGATTGCCGATTGGAAATGTGGTTCACTTGTCAAAACAATAATGCCAAGTAGATAGGGGCAGTGGCACTATGTGAGTATGAGGTACAGGTAGGTGAAGGAGTGAATGCGATGCAGATACCAGGGGTTTACATATTGACAGTATACACTAACACCGATACAGTTGCACGTCTAGTGTACGACATAGAGACTAATGACACAGGCTTTATAACTAATGTGATTCATCAGAGAGGACCAAGGCTAATGGAGCAACATGGCTGCATGGAGTCTACCCCTCGCTGATCCCTCTCCAGAGAATGACAATTTGCATCAAGTGAAAGGAATTGTCTCACTTCTGATTCACTTTCTCTTTTTTTGTTTTTTTATCCTGAAACAGAGGCAATGTATGTTCAATCAATATTTGGGGGGGGGGGTATTTTTTTCAGAGGAGGGGGTCTAAAAAGAGGGATGTTCCTTTCCCCTTTTGCCAATTTCAGTTGTTGGAAGAGAACCAAGAGGCAGACTGTTGTTTTGTGTGACTGTTCCATGGTATATTTCATAGTGGGGGCAGTGGGGGAACCCCTGCTGTGCTTCCTCCAAACTGGATTAGGGGAGTGAATGGGAGCCAAAGCAGGCTTTAACACATCTATTCTCTTTAACAGAATCGTTACCACACATTACTTGTTCATACAAGAATATAAAATGTGGGACTGGAGGCGGGGAAGCTATTTTTCATCTCGTTCAAAGTCTTGTAATCAACCTTTTCCTCTCTGAGCTCCACGGATGACAAGAATTTTGGCAAGAACTAAATTTTGTGTGGTGGCCTACATGTAGTCTCTTGACTGCTGTCTCCAGGCTTGGGGCACAGTGAACTAGTGGTTAGTGTAGCTGGAGTGAAGTCAAACCATAGACAGCTGCCGTACCAGATGACAAAAGTGGTACAGGTAGTCGAATAGTAAATTACACATGCACCATTGCCAATTATCTTTCAGCACCGAGCAGCTAACACATGAGTAGTACTGTCTCAGGTCTCAGACTCTTAGTCAGGAAGTGTCTTCTTCGAGTGTCTGGGAATTACAGAACACTCAGAGGGGACAGCAAATGACAGCTACACTCCAGAAAATACTCCACAGGATGAACATGCAGTGTTTCAGGTACTGTACAGTGGTGAACCCTAGACTCGGCACAATCCACTGGAAGGCAAAGCACATAACAGTACCAATTGCAATTTTACCCCTGGGGTTCAGCCATAGACAGTGTTGGAGGGCTCGAGGCCGGCCTCGGCCTCGAGGCCAGTTTTGCGGCCCGGAGGCTGGGACGGGGCCCGGACCAAGATTTTTTTGCCTATGAAAATAAAGAACAAATGGAAAAATTTTGTCATGCCACCAAAATGAGCTCAGATGGGTTTGATTTAGCGACAATTTGAACTAACATAACATACTCGGTATCACCCAGAAGCTGCCGATAAAATACTGGCGATGCGCTTGGCCCGCAGTGTCCAGTACTCAGTGCAGTGCTAGAGGGCCGGCTGCCTATGCGAGCTCACTGGCCATAGACAACTTAACAGTACTGGATGCACTTGCACTGCAAAGTGCACACATTCGCATATGTATAGCTTTGTATACAAAGCAGCGAATCTACACGGCGCGGACACATGTGAACACTCACTCACACTATTCCCCCTTGAGTCATAGGGGAGTTGCGAGATGAAATTCTAGTCTCCAGTGCATAAAACTGTGCATAAGGCCTGGACCAATAAAATAAGAAGAATGTGGTGGTCTGAAGATCGTGAATGTATTTTTTAATCACTATAAATTTATATTACATATAACAGACGCGTAGTAGGTAGGGTGTACATGAGGGAAATCTCACGAAAATATATTTGATTCCTTCATGCATATCCCACATGGGGATATTATGGTTCTGTCTTCGCCGCCGCCGACGGAGATTGTCAGTTAGCGCGATAAATACAAATGCATTGTAGGTTCACTTGAAACTTTGCACACATGTTCATCGAATAAAAATCTCGGATGAGTTCAAGCAATGGGAATCGCCTCACTATCACGAGGGCGGGCATCCTGGATTTTTTACGTTACTTTTTTTAATCGCTGATTTGCCTGTTTTGGAACATGGCGATCGTTTCAAGACTAACTTTCGTGTTAGCCTCATGGGACCTCACCGATCTCAGTTGTTATCGAATGAGACGACATTGTCTCTCCCGGCCCAACTGATTGCTCAAATATTGGCTAAGTCTACCTTACTGGGGGTATATGGCGCTATACTTGGTGGCAAAGTATAGAGAAACTTGCCTGCTATACGACAAAAATATTAAATTCGGAAAAGTCGCTCATTCAAAACGTTATTAGGGGGCAAACCCTGAGATGGTCTGTTCCGACATGCGGTTGTGGGGTACTGGGCGATATAAACAGTAAAATATGCAATACGGCATGCCAGTATTTCTGGTATTGCACTTGTTCAGTCTCTTTTTTCGGAAACCGGATTGGCATATATATATATATACATATTTCAAGGCTGGTTAAATGCACCCGGCAAGTGCCTTTCCGGCCACCTGAAGGGTCGGGTCTTTAACATGACCGGCCAAAAGTTTACTTGGTTGCTCCGCGCCAACCAATACGCGGTGCGGCTGTTGTGTTGTGTGTGCGTCAGGTGTGTGACGCCGATTGATAACACGATAACTAGACTCCTCCACCTTGGATGAATCAAGTTATACTTGGTATGGGGGATCCCCATAATGGAGTATATGATCTCTATTGTTTTCGGTCAGGCTAAAGGTCATCTGAGGTCAACAAACTCTGGGCAGTCAAGGTATCACTAAGCTCTAGGCTCTTGGCTCTTTATGGCTTGGTTTTGTTGTTAGGTGTGAGCCACTGTACATTTAGGATGATATTGAGTGAATGTATTGCCTAGCCAAGATGGATTTTAAAATGTAACTTCCATAGATTAAAAAAAAATATGTCTCGTACACACATTGATTGGAGGCAGGTCATCTGCTGATTGAGATCCACAGCCTTTGGAGCCAGATGGTGCAGCCAGAATCAAGTACTCTGCTCTCTCCACAGATGATGGAATACTTGATGTTTTCAAAATGCAGTGCAGTGTCCTTAGCATCTAAGGCTAGTACCTGTCTGCTGTGCACTCATGAAGAGTCATATTGAAGAGTGTATTCAATGTGATGGTAATAAGTAGCATTCATATTTTTTCATTCTGAGTACTGACTCCAAGACTAAAATTGGTTGCATATCAGCTTTTGCTTGTTCAGTCCTCATTTTCGGGACATTCTTGTCACCATATATTAATCATAATGACTAGCTATAGCCATGGGGCAGACAAAACAGAATTACTCATGGATTCAAACACTGGTAATTAAAAATGTATGCTGTTATATTATTGCCCGGCCTCGGCCTCGGAAAGTGTGGCCTCGGCCTCGGAAAGTGTGGCCTCGGCCTCGGAAAGTGTGGCCTCGGCCTCGAGGGTGCGGCCTCGGCCTCGGAAAGTGTGGCCTCGGCCTCGAGGGTGCGGCCTCGGCCTCGGCCCGGATGCAGCGGCCTCGACTACAACACTGGCCATGGAGCACAATGTGAGGAAAATCCTGGACTCAAGGCAAAATATAATAACGAATAGGCTGCCAATTTTACAGGTATTACCAGAGATACTGTATATATATAACTGAGTAGTTGGCATAGTTTGGTATAAGCGTCCCGCCCTTCCACCCGTAAGACTGGGGTTCGATTCCCTGTCGTGGGGTGCGTGTCACCAAAGACTTCCAAAATGGTACCTGTTGCCTTCTCGCTGGACGTTCAGCACAAGGGATGCAGCAGGGACAAACGAGGGGTAGGCAATTTGATGTCTGCGTGTGATTACTCTAAACCCCCCCACATCAAGGTACTACCAAAGACGCATTGCCTTATTCCGTATACCTGGTGAGGAATTTGCAGCTGGCAATAGGTGCAGTATCCAGTTCTGACATCCTAGCTGGGCCGGTGAATAGGTTCAATCATCTGCCCGGCAAGTAAACATAAGGAAAAAGCCTCACAGCACTTGTTGTTGTGTGAGTCAGAGAATAGGGGACTATACAGGACATTTAAGGCAGGTCACACTGTAACAATAATCCCTCAGACACAACCCAATAGCGCCGGTCGAACATTGATCCATGAGCGACGACTAATCCAATGAACTTGAATGGATAACACTGTTGACCAATCGGAAGATGGTGGTTTACATACTGAATGACATGACAGCCTATTCAGCTTCCAGCCGATGCAAGCCGCTGGTTCCATTACCGATACAGTGAATGCTACAATGTGATCTTTACTGTCATAGTTATCGTTATGGTTACAGTGTGGCTGGGGCTTAAGCCCTGGTACACTTTCGCGATATAGGTTCGTGAATGACCCCAAATGCAGTACGTACTTAGGAATCACGGACATCCCCCATCATTCGTACTGGGTTCGTGTTGGTCTTGTTGGAGTCGCAATGCTTCGCAGTGGTTCTCCTCTATTTGTGGGCCGGCCGCGAATGTTTTGAGCTGTTTGAAACATTCACGGCCCATTCGCCGCTGATTGCGTAGTCGTACAGCATGCCTACTGTGTTCGTACTGGTTTCGTAGCAATTCGCGATGGTGACTGTCAATCATTTCCCATGCAACACAGAAGGAATGCAGTACACGGTTCCATAACCACTACGAATCCCATACGGACCCCGGTAAAAACAATAGCTACTCAGTATGAATCAGGAAGAACCGCAGTCCAATACATGACAAGAATCCGCTACGCATCAGTATGAACCACCGCGAATCCAGTAGGTATGTACCACAAATGCAACATGTGCACGTATTCACCATGCACTATGGCGAACCTCAAACGATTTCCTCGTTCTGTATATCCATACATTTTAGCCGATCGCACCATGCACCATGCTTGACTCATGGTAGCCTACAGCTCACAGTGATAAGAGTAGCACATAATTCTAGATCTATGTAAAATGGTGCTACACATGACAATCCAAGGTTGCCAGCAGATTGCCCAAATGTTCTTAAACTCCTTTGGACTGAGGCTGGAATATTTAATCAATATTTTTGTGGGGCTAGGGCTGTACACGGACAGCAAATTATGAGCATACACCAATCCATTACTTGAAATATCGTGAGGCATGGTTTGCAGGGTTCTCACTGCATTCTCAAATATTCTTACTGCATTCGTAGTGAATTCGTACTACTGTCTCACTGCATTTTCGTAGCATTCGTACCGATTTGTACAACGTGCGTAGAGCATTCGTGGAGAACCTAACTCGGGTTTGCGAATCATCGTGAATCATCGCACTTTTCAATATTCTTCATTCACCGACATTTGCGATCATTCATGAACCTTTAGTCGCTAAGGTGTGACCAGGCCTTTGGGACTAATTTCTACAATGGGCCTCTGCCGGCTGTGGATTCTTACCTGAACCGATACTATCTAATGTCTTGGGTAAAGGCTGTCCACTCTGGACAAGGCCGATAAGCTTCAAGGCGATAAAGAACTGGCTCCGCCCAAACTGGCCAACCCTTTCAGCACCACACAGATCTGCTATCTGAAAGAAAGTCAAGTACGTGATGTAGGCATCAAGGCCCTGATGTGGATAAAATTTCCACACGTGGTACATTTCTCAGGAAATTATTGTGGAAATGTTCTCAAACTGTATGCCTAGTCGTGGCACTATTCAACATTAGCAGTGAATGGCAACCACCCCAAGGCCTTAAGGTAATGGCCTCGAGGAAACACTCACGGTAGCTATGTCGTCCGGTCGTCCCCATAGTTATTATTATGTCTATGACTGACATCCCTGATTGAGATATAATAATTATTTTGTGTTTGTAGTCTTCCTAGCTCGCAAAGTTTCGTGGGCCTCACTCGCTTATTTTTTTTTTTTGCAAAATTTTACAATTTTTCAAATGTCTACTTCTCTTCCATGTGAGGACTGAACTGAATGGTTTTGAATTTTGGAACAAGACCTGTACAAAATACCTACTGTGACATACTAGTGCTTTTCATGATCAATTGCTGAATACCTTGCAAATCTCCAATACTGCATCTTCTCAATAGACTGTCATGCTTGAATGCCCGTCTGTGTGTGATTTTGAACTGAGTCTAAGGTTGCGGCCAGTGCTAGCCAAAAATTGAATTTCCCGGGAAGGAGAATGTATTTCCAAGTAATATGACAACGATATACCCACAAAATTGAAAATATCCTCCATATTGCAAGATTCCTCCAGATGGTCAAGATTTCCTGGAAGGAGCTTCCCAAATTCCCAATTTTTCCACCCATGGTTGCGGCCTGCGGGGTATTTTCACAAGACAGAACTCGTTCAATGACTATGACTATTGTAGGCCACATATTTAAACATCTCACATCTGTAAAATTCTAATTACATTTCCTTTTATGCATTACAAAATTATAGGCCATGGGCTGAAGTTAGTGGCTGACTCGCGATTAGGCCAAGTAAAATAAACAATGTTTAGCGTCCCACTTTTTCGAAAATGAGAAGGCAGCCCCCCCTTTTTTTTTGGCGACCCGACCATTGCTTATCAAGATGTTTATATACCCTATGGGGTCCACATTTAGGCCTAGCTCAAACTAATACTTATAGCCTCGCATAACCAGAAATTGCATAATGCCCATTTCTGAATAAAATGCAACATGATAAATACCAGACTCAGACAGGTTTAAAAGAGGAAAAGAAGCGGGTCGAAGCAGGGTTTTGCCACTTGAACTTTCTCAGAGGAGGCGGCCTCTTTCATTCCTTTTTATTTTATGGTTCTACAGGGTCTACTAACCTCAGGCTAAACACATGCTTCAAATTGTTCTTTTGACAAGAGCAAACTGATTCAAAAAAAGTTAATGGCCTGATGAAGAAAAAACATCAGAGATCTCCCAAAATTGAGAGCGGGGACTCTCAACAGAAATTATTTTTATTTTGCCAAAACAGTTATGTATACATACATTCCGGTACATTTTCACTGCACTAATCAGACATAAGTTTTATGTGGCGAAATATAGCATAACAGTCATGGTCAACTTAGGCCGCCTACGGCCTAGCCTACTACCTAAAACCGAAATGAACATCCAAATTTCATCACATTCACAACAGTGCCATTGTAAGCAAACTGGGAAAAACAACCCGATTAATCATTATTCAACCAAACTGACCCGTGAGGACTCACCGTCATAAGTGTGTTGGTTGGTACATGAGATGACAAAAACAGCACCATAGCCTGGTCGGTAGTCAATTTCCCTGTCTTCTCAACATCGTACCTCGTAAAAAGTTCTGAATAGTACTCCTGTTCTTGCGGGCTGAATGATAGAACCTCCATCCTGGTATGTCCCCCCCACACAACCGTTCCCCTCAAAATATTAATTGTCAGGCTGATTGAACAACTTAAAATCAGCAAACAAAATTGGGAAACATGACAGCAAACTGGACAATATTTTCACTACAAAGCGGCCATTTTCGACAAATGACGTTGGAAACGCCCGTATGCAAAAGCATGTAGAGGGTGAAGGCAACTCTGAGGAATCCCATTCGCCCACTGCGAGGGTCAATGAACATTGGTTTATACTGTTCGTGGCTGGCCGTTCCATGCGGCTGGCCATACCAGACAGGTCTGCTAACCGCCCACGTGAGTAGGATTCCATAGGTGCGGATGCGATGTGCGGCATAAATGTAAAAAAAAAATCGAATTATTACTCTTGTTGAAGGAGCGAATTCCGCCAAAATAAACTGCGTGATTAACTGATAATCAGGGGCGTACATACACAATTTCAAGGGGGGGTGAAATTTTGGGACCGACAAGATGTTCTGTCTGAGACCAACTTTTTATTGACTATTTTGTAATTTTCGTTCACGAACATTCATCGTCGGGAGTGTATTCATTACTATTCAAGGTTCCTTAACAATCGACTCTGGCCGCTCAGGGACCGACTTTTTTTTCGCTACGGGACCGCCTTTTCCGAGTATCTCAGGGGTTATAACACCCCCCCCCCCACCCCACCCCATATTTACGCCCCTGCTGATAATGCCGAAAACCATGCAGCAGCTTTATCTCTACGACTTTATTGACTTTCTGAGGAAGATATTGCCGATATTCGAATCCATAGCAGTGATGCGGTATCAACGCCGCATTGATAATTCGTACCTGTGTATTTACGCGTGCTCGTTCCATTCTATTTGGAATAAATTCTGCCCCAATGGAAACCATCTCCATTGTCGCAAATCGCACTACAACATGCATATAAGAACACTTTCGTGGTCCATGCTCACGAGAATTTGACATAAAGTAATGGCCCACAATAATTTCATCGCCGTCGGCAAATTTCCGGTCTGTCGGCAAAAAAGGGAAGAGGGAAGGAACAGAGGAGGAAAAGAGGAGCGGATGAGGAGAAGAGGAGAGGAGGAGAGGAAGAAAGAGGGGAAGGGAAAGGAAAAGGTGAAGTAAGGAGTGAGGGGGAAGACAGGGAATGGAAGTGGACTAGGAAGATTTCCCCGACGGGGGGTTCGAGTTTTACTCGACGGGCTCCATTCCCCGAAGAGCCTCACCCTACCCCCAGGTCCGACCTGCATTTTTTATGATTCCAATTTTTGAACTTTTTTATCAGAGAAAAAATGAATAAATAAAACACACATTGTGGAAGGCATTGTTTACTCAGTCCTCAGTGGCATTCCACTCATTCAGGCACCTCAGTAAAATAACCGATAGACAATGCCTGATAACTGTAATTATTTGCGTCGTGTGAGCACACCAATTAACACAAGGCAAAAACAGTATAGACAGCAGGACGGCCATCCTCCCCAACAGAATGTAACATTTTGCTCCTGCCAGTGACATCATTGACTATATTCATACGATTGTGCTGCCTATGCCACGATTGCATAGTCTGTAGGAATATGGATACGCTGATCTTTCAACTTAAGCGAGAACACTGCGATAAGAACACATATATGCCTCGCAAAGCTAATGTAGGATTTCTTGTTATAAAGAAGGTTGGGAAAATTTGTACTGTCGGGGCATAGGCCCTCGTCGGGGTGTTTTTAGCGTTTTTTTTTTGCGTACACCCATCAGGCGGCTCCGACGAACTAAATGGGAAAAATTCCCCGACGGGGGGAGGGGGGGGGGGGCAGGCTTTCCCGACAGGGGGCATGGCCCCCCTGCCCCTCCCCTGGCGCCACCCTTGGCACATCAGCAAAAATTAGATAATGTGACCGCCCGTCGCCGTTGGTTTGATTGGAAAATACATATCATTTTTTCAAGCCATTTGGCTGGAACCCTGAAAAAGAATTTCCCATAACTTAAACAACGAAACAGTCGGTTTCTAGGCGAGCGCATAGCCCGAGTACAAGGCGGAGATAGAGGGCAACCCCCCCCCATTTTTTAGATCGAAGATTCGGGCAGGCAACTACCAAACTTGGCACAGAATAAGTTAAATCTGGTTAAGATATTGATGCAAAAGTGGAAGATTGTCTGAATTTGTACTACATGGCGAAAAGTGATCAATTTCCCATTGAAGTGTCAATTTTTGGCGCGCTCGCTGCAGTATGTATTGAGGTCTCTTCATACTCATCACTGCTGCAGTAAAAATCGGGCATAGTTCAGGATTTGGCAAATTTTTTTCGGCGAAAGGGTTCGCGTTACGTGTAGCGGGGTGAGCAATTACTGAACGCCAATTTCACTGAAAATATGCACCAGGTTGCATCTGAGCACGTTTCAATATGGGAGGGGGCACACCCCTCCCCTTAGACCACTCCCCCATATCAGTCGTCATTGCCAGATCCATCGCAAACATAATCACTCTACCCCCCAATTATCAACCCTTTCGCTGCGCCCTGATAAAGGGACCCTGTCGCCCCTGCACGTACCTGGATGAAGATTGTACAGCTAGACTCTGCAACTGGACCATCCATCTTCGCAATGCACGTAGCTCCACTGGGAGAACCAATCGTCTCATCTCATGCTGTGAGTGCAGTCATACGCTGGCGATACCCATCTTTAAGGGCTGTTCCCACTGTGGCGAAACTAATACGATACGATAAATTTATCGGGACGTTAAGTTGAGTTTTTTTATTGTCCATCTTTTACGAGGGTAGCCTATCAGTGGCGGAAGCACTAATACTTTTCATAGGGGCCTCAACATTCAACAAAAAAACAAAATTTATACCACCACTGACAAAAACGACAGAACTAGAAAATACACAAAAATAGCATGGCGCGGCGACCCCTTAGTGGTCTCCTACAAATATATACTGTTTCAATTTGCGTTCAAATGAATTGCAATTTGGCAAGAAGTTAAGATGTGATGGCAACTGTTCCACGATCTCGCTCCAGAGAAATTCCAATTATCTTTTTCCCGGTCAGTCTGAGGAGGTCCAGTGTGATATTGTTTGGAGCAACTCCGACCTCGTACGATTATATAGCCCTTCTCGTCTCTGAGTTTCGTGTTAGTTCAAGTATCTGGAACCAGACCTTGGACGCAGTTATACAAAGTAATTTCTGAATCACTATCGTTAGCCGCGACGGACAGTTGCCAATGTATTCTTTTAAATATAGCAACTGATATTTGCATATCCCCGACCCCACAACCGACTACCCTAGCCTCCCTGGTTTGGGCAGAATCTGAACACGATGATTATTTGTTGGATTTCTGTTGACCATGCCACACTGGGGAACAATAGTAATCTGGGGTAGAATTTGTATTATACAACTCTTGCGTGTGTGACGGTCAAGACACTAAGTCTGTCGATGATGTCAAGGTTTTTTGACGTTTTGAAGTGATTTTGTTTATGTGTTCATCCCATTTAATATATGGGTCAAACCACATTTCCAGGTACATTAACTGGTACATTAGCGAGAATATTGTCGCCAATCTAATTTTAATCAAGTCCCCGCCACCACCCGCCCGAGAAGAGCCAAACAGCAATGACCTTACTTTTGGGTACCTTTACAGCAACATGTTGTTTGTTACATCCATTTGGCGAATAGCCTTCAAATCTGTGTTAATGACTCTCTCAATTTCAGTTTCACTATCTCCGCTGTACCTGATGGCAGTGTCATCAGCCATAAGGAAAACCTTTCAGTCTGACAACAACATTTGGTGGTCATTATAAATATAGTGATTCGGGTCCCAGTATGGATCACTGGGGTACCCCGACCAGTGACCGAATTGAAATCTGATTTCACACCATGAATGATCGTAGTTTGCTCTCTGCCTCGAAAGATAATTAGCTGAACCAATCCAGCTCGATGTTATTTATGCATAACGGACAATTTGCTAATCAGAATTCCATTACTAACGTTGTCGAATCCTTTACCAGTCTAGAACACAGCCCCGTGTTTGCCTCCTCCTATACCAAGAATATAGTCAGCAACGCCAGTAACAGCGGTAACAGTAGAGTATGTTGTCTTAGCCAGACAAGTGGTACTTAAAGAGGCGTTTTCGTCTGGTAGGCAACTGGCTAAAAGCGACGGCGACGTTTGCATACGTCAGGAATTGTTCCCAGTGTAATCCGATAGTGAGCCGCATATTGTTATTAACGATCTAAAAAAGTATAGTTCAACTATTCCCTAGAGACAGTTTTTTGTCGGGGTTTCATCAGACATCTCTGTTGATTTTGGGCAATTAAGAACAACGACAACGCCTCTTCAACATGCTAATTATAATAGCTGGATAAAAACTGAATGCGCATCCAACCATAAGTTCATAGGACTTTCCGTTACGGTATTATAGCTTTGAAGTTTTGTTTTGTTTGTGAACATGTGTATTGCGCAAGATCGAAATGCATCCCTGTCAATAATAAGTGAGGTCATATCTTGCACAACTCTGCAACATTCGTTGCACTTTTCTATTGAATTCAAACAGTAATCACTTCTAAAAGCAATTAATTCATGGGAGAAGATTGCTGTAGTGGTGGTAGGTGTGATGGTTACTTTGGTGAGAGCAAGACAACAGACGCCTTTAAACTGTTGACTTATTCAACAAATGAAACAATCAACATAACATAATGTCTTGTGTTTGTCTATGTGTGACATCATACGTTATTGCGGGGCATTGGAATTCTCCCCACTTTCTGCTTATGCCAACTTGAAGGCCAATACTCCACATAGGAATCATCTGTATTGACATGGGGTTTGGACCTATAGATACAGTTTCCATTCTCACAATTTTGTGTGTCCAGCCTGCAGTTTGCCCTTAAGATCATCCTTAAAAGCAGGAGGCCATTTGCCCTTTTTCAGTTGCTAGGAATAGATGCGTACGCAGAGTCCCGATTATATACAAAGTTAAGGCTGATGCTCATTCCTGCTTTAAGGAGTCTAGCACTAATCCCGTCAATGCCAATAGCTTCCCCATCCTGAAGCTACTGATATCTTTCCTTACAGACTCCTCACTGATTATCCCAAAATGTAGAACTCGTCATCCCTGTGCAATCCTCACAGGTCTTCTTGCCTCCATCACCAACATATTAGATGCCAATTTCTCCCTCTCACCAATGCTAAGTAAAGACACATTGAATGTTTAGTCCTCCGTGGAGTTTCAAACAGCGATGTCAGCATCAATACTCGATTGCCAACATCGTTGCCCGTTGTTCGGAAGCAGAGCTACCAAAACCTTCCACTTTCCTTGCTAATGCCTTTGTTTTGCGCCATGACATTAATGTAGTATGTCCATTTGGCTTGTTAATCACGTTATTAGTCTTTATTTCTCTATGCCCGGTATTAAGTTATCCAGTCAGCACAATATCCGCTATCTGGGCAACCTGTTAACATCTGTCCTCGGTCCTATAGTAGAAAGGAACGTCAGCAATTAAACGCATTGTTGCTTACCTTTAGTCTACTTTCACAGAATGAAGCATGATGATCGGATTACCAGTGAATATAGTGTCCCCAGGCAGTTTCAGGGTCGTTAGAAGACTTGCACTTTTATAAGCTGATTATCGGATGCGATAAATTACGCAAGGAAGTGATAAGAATTGCGCAACTGATCGAAGAGTATAGAACGCCAAGATTGTTATTGGGGGACATCTGGCATGCTAAGTGGGTTTTGACGATTAAATAGGGGTTTAGCGGATGTATCGGGTGGTGATGTATGAGGGAAGGCACGACTAGACTGCTGATAGACCGCTCGGTCATACTTTGTATACATATAACGCTTGCAACCGCATACAAAACCAAGATTAAAGCTGAATTCGAAATACCGTTCTCAGTATACGAATATAGTTCACGGTGACAGTATATGGGGGCGTGGTGCTTTGGCCTCCACCAGATAATGAGAGGAAGACAAATGAGCTCTAGAGTGAAGACGGAATGGTGCAACCCGGGAAACTAGTGGGTACCTGGCTATTATGTCTTGAGGTAAATTATATCGAGCCAACGCCCAAACAAGAATGGCTTGTAGGTCCGTTAGGATATAGTAGTAGCGTTGGCAGGTAGGTGGAGCATTATAGCCATACATAACTTTTCACAGGCATGATTTTGGCAAATTGGATCGTTGGAAAATTCATGTATGGTATCAGGTTGGTGTTCCATACTCAGTAGTGGAAAGTAGGCCTACCGACCGCCTCTCTGGGTTGAATTGGGTGCCCTAAGCTGCATTTCATGCTCTGTTGAAATATTAGCAGCTCATAGGAGGGCAACACAATGCTCCACGATTCGGGAAAAAAAAATAGTTGTAAGTGTGTTGATTCCTTCAAAATGGCGAAATAAACCCTTTCTGACGCACCCCACAAGTCCTGAAAGAAGGCAAAGGCTTCCAATTGCTTTGGAATTGCAATTCTTGATATTCCAAAACATCATCCGATAACCAAGCTATTCCACTGCTCGAGATGTCAAAAAAGGAAAACTTAGTTTTTCCACTCAACTCCAACCACTTCGCCATTATGTCGAGCGCCGACACACCGTAAAATATCGTAACGACGTTTTTCTCACACGTTGTGAACACTCCATCCGATAATTTATCGTATCGAATCGTATTCGTATGGTATCGTATGGCACAAGTATGAACAGCTCTTTACTTACCCTCACTTTGAGTCCTACGGATCGAGAGCAATTCTAATCACGCCAAGAATCTTACATACGCGACATCAAATCGTGGAGTATATAAATGAACTTATGTTCAACGACTGCCAACAGAAGCCGTCCATTTTTCGTCCTAATTCTCCAAATGTCCTGCATTCCCGAAATCGGAATGAGGACATTTCAGTTGACATTGCAATTTAAAGCAAAGAGTCTAGGTGTTACTGTTGACAGTAACTTGGACTAAAAAAGCATGTAAAGAACATTGGATCTGCAGCTCCATTCGCTTTATACAAAATTGGACATTTTTCATTCAAAATGATTAAAATGAACTTTTGCCAACAGTATGTTGGGACATTATATCCTATGAAAGGCAGATCGGCACCATTGGTTGCCGTGAAGCTCGCGAAAACTTCAAACTATGGTCTTCTCAGATAGACGGTGAACCCCAGATGACAATTTTTCATGTAGTACTTGAAATAAACTTCGCAAATCTTTCATCTTAGCCACCGTATGTTCAAGCAGCTTCAAATAATTGAAACGGCACCGATTGTTTCGAAATGAGGTCTTCTCAAATGCCAGATTGCTATTTTCATGCACTAATTCAATATGACTTGAAAGCATTAGTATGAATTTCACCTTATCCATGCTATGTTCTTGCGATTTCAAGGCCAAGCAAAGCGGCACCATTGGTTGCCGCGCAGCGTAGCGATTTTTAAAAATTATCATTATTAAATGCCAATTGGTGATTTCCAGATGGCCATTCTCAATAAATAAATTAAAAGTACCTTTAAAATTAGAATGAATTTCACCTTAGCCTATCTATCTTTCTATGTTCATGCGAATTTGGCCTATAACTGCGACGCCATGATTGGTTTCCGCGCAGCGTAGCAAATTCATTAAGGTATTTACAGATGCCAAATGTGAGTGCCAGATAGCCATTTTATCTGAAAAATAAAAATAAATGAACTTCACAAATGAACGATGAATTTCACCTCAGCCGTGCGATCTCCAAATTTTCCATTGAGGTTTTTGACCCGAATGTTGCGGGCCAGACGATTTTTTTCATATTAATGAATTAAAATAAAACTTCACTCATTAAAAAGAATATCACTTTAGCAGTTCATGCGATTTTGCTGGAATTAAGGGAAGTGGCAAGTGGTACCATGATTTGTCAAGTTTGTCAAGCAGCGAAGCACAAAATTGTCAAAATGGGATTTGTGTCGCAAATGTTACTTCTCGATGAGCATTAATATCCATTCAAACAACAAAATATTCCTAGCTCGGGAAATATATATTGGTCACACTATTATTTGTCTGAAAAATTTTTGTCTATTGATACTGACATTTTAATACATGAATCGACATTTCCCAGCGTTTATGAACGTTCGTAATTCCTAGCTTTTCTTGTCTGAAAAAGCCTACATATTTTTCCTAACTTGGTATTAATGGTGTGCTCGATTGCACAATCTGGCGGGCCGCCATTTGGGAACCTCGCGAGAGGCTGTTTCTATGTGTTTGATCATATTTCCATGAATGGAACAAAAACACTGACAATATCAGCTTGTAAATTTACGCAATTTTTTAGGCATTAGCTCGCATTTCTCGGCCGGTAGAAGTCTTGAGCTGCAATGACCTCAGGTTCGTTACTTGGTGATGCTATGTATATTTGGTATCAAATATCAAGCCCGAGCTTAGGGCCGACATATTCGAAGGCAATGACATTATATTACTTATCTCGATATATGTTTATTTGAGGTGTGTGGGGGGGGGGGGGCATCGCACGATGAGAAAGAACAATTGTCTATATAGCCTACTTTTCGATTTCGAGATTACCTTTTTTTTATTTTCAATTATGACAAATTTTAAAACACCTATGACAAAAAAAAAAAATTGGGGGGGGGGCCCGGGCCGCCCGGGCCTCAATGGGCACGTAGGGAAGACAGGTGCTTCAGTTCTGCAGCTCCAGAAGTGTGGAATAACTTGCCAGTGGACATCTGAACACCTGATCTTAGCCGAGTCGAGTATTGAAAGTCGGACCTACTGATTTTAAGCTGTTTTTAATTGTATTTTTACTGTGTTTCACTAGTCTCTTTGATTTTTATATTTTTTTGCTGGTTAATATCGTCTTACTGTCGTCGTTTACTAATTGCATAAACTTACTATTGTCCCCCCAGGAAGGAAAGAAAAACGGCCGAGAGTTCATTATTTTGGATGGAACTAAACGGTCGATAATGTAGAAGGGCTAGCCTATAAGTGTCTACAGCAATTCATGGATGGGATATGGGGAGGTTAAAATGCCTCTAATTAGTAAGAAAATTCCAAAAGAATCAATTTGCCATGGGCGGAATTTTCGCCGCATCCGTATACACGATAATTTTGCCTACTCAGCTGTGTTCGTTCCGATTTATTTGCATGGATGATATTTCGTCGCTATGGAACTTGTCTCTATCTCTGCAAACTATTTGCAGATGATTTATATATTTTCCATGTTGACTCGCGATGATAATAGATGGTGCTTGTAAAGCGAAAACTTAGAGCACACAAGAAAAGGACAGAGACGAATGGCGGCTATAAATCGAGAGATGTCTCCGACTCGATTCTAAATTAATTTATTGCAGGAATATCATAAATGTAGGCATACTTCGGAAGCGAATTCCATACCACCGGAGCTGTGAATCTAAAAGAACACTCTCCGGCAGACTTAAGATAAACTTTTGGAACTTTCAGCAACTTTTCGCAGGATGATCAGAGAACGCGTGCAGTGGGTAGTCCAATGATAACAAGCCGCAATTCGCAACGTCTTGATAGACCTGTGGACGGCAAAATTCCTTGACGAATACATTGCATGTTCTTCACCAATCCACATTTATTGTTTGTTCACATTTAATTGACCTTTACTGACATCTGTCTTAACCTTGAATGGCTTGGAACATGTCTACCACATACCACATTAGCCTAATATTTGCTATCAGTGCCCAGCACAAGTACCCCAACTGAATAATTCCTAGGCCTGTATATTAGCTATATCCCCAACAAAAGTTTATGTGTACCCAGCACAACTCCTAGGCCTGTAGCAGTGAACAGTGGAAAACACACTTGGATCCACAAGGACGTCTAGGCCAACACTACATAATGAGAAGGCGATGACAGATCTTCCATTACAGCTCGAGGAGTAACTCAGCCTATCTAGTGCCATGCTTCATCCCGACCCACCAAGTTTCAACCTGATTGCATGTACCGTTCAGAAGTAACGAATGAAGACTTATTGGGTTAATTAATTGGATTTAAATATCAATTCATCACACTATGGGCAAACAGAAGTGTAAACTTCCAGCCTAGCCATTGGCATGCTCCATCCACCCTCCAAGTTTCAACCTGATCGCATGTACGGGTCAGAAGTTACGAACGAACGTGACAACAGAACGTAAAAAGTGAACGCACTAACGGACGAACGAACGATCGGAGGAATACATAGGACTTTCAGAGCTGCTTACCCGCAGCTAAACACAGGCGACATGTTCAGGAAGAGTACCCTCAAAAGTAAGCGAAACACAGAAGAGTCCAATTAAATCGGTGGCGGAATGCCATGGGCACAAGTGAAGTCCGCAAAATGGTTGTAATATGTTCATGCATTTTCTTCTTGCAACACGGAACGGGCGCAAAATTTTTGGAACGTTGGTAAGGCGATTTATTGCTCAGAAGTCAACAGTAATATCACGTGAAGCAGCATTGCCGAAATCATGAAGGCGGGAGGTAACAACAGGATAACGAGACAATTTCAGTCACGCCTCATGTCACTACTGGCGTGTGTGAGCACGCACACGAGACTGTTCGTGTGGCTCTTCTCTTACACGAATATCTGGAAACCGCAAGCGTTATAATTAGGCATATGGGTCGATTGCAACGGGCAGAATCGACCTGGACTTACTACAAATTGCATTTTCGGCCAAACAGCCGCTTCAGCACACCCCATACCACCAAAAAGCTCAAGTGCAGAGCCGTGTATCGAACCCAGCTGTAACTAGCTGTGGCGCTGTACTGGGTCTGTACATCATTCTAAATTCGTTCTCAACGCCACGGCTTACTCATAGCTCCATACGGTCCCACGAGTAAATATTGATATACAACTCTCTATCCTTTGCTATATACCATGGATCATTCATTCACCTCAAAGCTGACACATAGGTCTCTTCTACATCAGAGAATTGCCTGGGGAAGGGGGGGGGGGGTCGGAACGTGGCAAGGGGAGTGCGCACTCATAATGGCCCACCCTTCCTATTGGCAAATAAGTATACTTTATTTGCCCCTAACACATGCTGCTCTGTATACTAAATAACAGTCTGCGAACCTCTACTGCAAAAACAGTGTTCGTGGCAAAAATTCATTGATCACTCTGGGTCAGGGGGGGGGGGGGGTTCTGACGCCCCATGTGGGTACGCCACTGTCTACCTCTCAGAAGACCCATGATTGGAATTTCTCCTCTTGAGTTCTTCTTGATTGTTAAAGGATTAATACCTAGAAGCATAAACAATGGGGGCGAAAAGACAGTATTCCCCCGACGAGCATTTAAACATGAGAATGGTTGTGTAGTTGAGAAAAGCATGCAAAACCGTATTCAACCAACACTAAATTGACTAAGGCTGATTTGAGTGATGGGCAATTATTTTCAACTCCGTATTGATTCGACCTATTTATCAACATTCTGTGAGTTCTCTGCGCGAATGTGGTGTATGCTGGGATTGTCCCATGGCTGTTGTTTTTTACGACTGCGGCATGGAGAAGTCATTGACGGTCGTGAATGTTATGTGTGAATCCGTACACATAACCATACCAGTTGTTGTTTCAATTCACGCATGCAGTGACTAATAGCCACCACCAACTTTTAAACGATTTGGCGGTAAATGGGATATTCAATCAACTCCAGAAGGAATAACCTACTAACTGACCCTAGCCCCAAATCGCATCTGGGCCCAGGTAAAAAGCAAAATTATTTTTCCAGATATACTTAGTGTGAAAGTGTGCTATATTGCACTCCAATTGCCTCTAAGGCACACCTTGGAAAAAAGAAACATTTAGAATCCTCCCACACTGACCCAGCATCTCCACCCCCATAAAAACACCAAGCCCCCCCGCCCCCTCCCACTAAAAAAATTCTGGCTACGCCCACTGGGTTTGTATCCCCCTTTCCAAATCCTGCTCATCCCCAGAGCAGGCTCGCCTGCGTACCCATTGTTCACTCACGGCCGAATGGGTATTTACCCTTTAATACCGATTGTGTAAAATATAAGAGGCCTAAGTGTAGTCGCTGTGGTGTGTGATTAAAGCTTATATAGCCTCGTGGATGCTTATCCACTCGAACTTCATATTTTTGCACCCGGGGTCCTATAAAGACTGAGGCGATGAAACATGAAGCAGTGGACGACCTCGCGGGCGAGTGTGCAGTTTCGAGGATTCAACACTGAAAGTCATACAGGGGCGGGATCATGATTTCTCAAAGGAGGGTCCAACTTGGCTCCATCTCAAAATGAACAGTCCAACTTTTTTCACCTCAACCATACCCTCGACGACGTCTATAACCATTTTCACTTCACTTATTTTCATATTTTCAACTGTCTTGCGAAGTCTTTTTTCCTGGATTCCTTAAATCTGGATTTGAAATAACTTTCCATCACTCAATCATCTCAGTCATCAATTGTTGAATACTGTTTTGCATGTTTTCTCAACTATCCAACGATTCTCACGGAATCTCCGGGGAATTACTGTCAACCCCTATCATGTTTATCCACATAGGTATTAACCCTTTACCAATGAAGAAAAAACTCAAGAGAGAATTCAACCAAGGGTCTTCTAGATATAGACAGGCCTTGGTGTCGCTCTGAGGTAATGAAGATACCGGGACCGAGCTATTATCAACTGTTGGATGCGTGTATACGCACATATTCGCTCCGTGCATGGGACCATAGGCGGCGCAAGCGGGATTGGTGGGACGTGAGCGCGTTCCCCCAATTTAGAGTGGGGGGGCCGTCCCCCCTGAAAATTTTGACCAAATGAAATTTGAAAATTAACACCACAATCGGACAATTACACTATCATATCGATCTGCGGAACATGATGGAATATATATCGACAAGAGATTATAACAGGCGATAATAAATGTGAACCTAGTATCCTTTCTAAGTTCAACAATTGTTGCCGTACCGAATCGTTGCCGCCTGGTCTGCGATATTTCGCAGCTTGTATCGAAAATTCTGGTAATCGAATGGGAATATTTACCTCCGCTAGAAAATGTGAAAAAACTAGAACAAGCATCGGAAACACGAGTCATCCACTTTTATGCAATACAAGTGATGACCGAGACTGACTGAATGCTAGTCTCTTGACTAGGCCTACTAGATTATTCAAGATGGACAATAATCACAGCTAGTAAGGCCACAATACTGGGCAACAAAAGTGGGATATTTGGAGAAAAAAAAATAGTCCTTATATTAAAAACACGAAAGTGATGCTTTGCTTGCATTTCGTTCAGCTTATTGATGAACTGAAGAATTACCCAAATGAATGTCTGTGAATGACTTTATCATTATATCTTGCATAATGGCGTAGGTGTACGTTACGGTAAAAAAAAAGACACATGGACAGCGGATTTATGTATCAAACTGTCTGTAAAATTGCCTATTATAATTGCTTACAGATATGTTGTGATACAACAATACAGATTTGAAAACGTGATGCTCTCTTGTTGTGTTGTTTACGTACAAATCATCAAGAGTGGAAAAGGGTGTTAGGTACGTTTCAAAGACACCATTTTGGTGTCTTTAAACTGTACCGTATTAATTTTTCACTTCGTTGGTTAATTTGGTTGAAATGCGAGGAAAATTTTCAAAAACATGTTAATTTCCAGTTCGTGTTTGGTTAGTCCCACCTCGGGAGTCGACTAAACCCCTAAAGACTGCAAGTCCGATACGCTAACCACGTGAACACAGTGAGATGGCCAACTGGGGCGGGAAAGGGGCTACCTGGGTGGCATAAATACTCAATCTCCGATCATGTACTGGAACTTCACCGTAATGAAAAAGAAACCAGCGATTTTCTCGATGAGAGGGGGTGGGGGGGGGGCGGGGTGGGAAGGGCGACATCCCTATCCCGGGCTCTCCCTTCCAAAAGGCGGGAATTGGCTGTCTCCAAACCATCTGATATGCATCATCAGTCTTCATACAAAAAACACTCCCCTTTAATAACAAACGCCATTTGTAGGACATGACCCTCTTTTATGAGTGGGTATCATATAGCCACAAACGGCCTCAGGAAGTGTCGTTTCCAGCCATTTGGAGGGTTTGTACAACCCATTAATTTTAGGGCACGCTCCGCGCCAACCAATGGTGCGCTCTGCCTTAGATAGTAACACACATCATCATCATCAAAATGTTTGGTCGCGTCCACCCTAAATTTGTTAGGCTTCCGCCGCCACTGCGTGGGACCAGTGTAAGGTGGATAAGTACAATTAGTTAAAGAGAGCCGGCCAACGCGCGCGAAGCGCGCCAAATTTCGGAGGTTCACACGGAAGATCCCCATATGGGACAGATAACTGTATCACAATACACTTATCCCATCATAGTGTAACACCTCACCCCACCTCCTCCAAAATACACATGTCTTAAAACGTTATTACACAAGTTTTATTTGGGGGATAGTATTCCATAGGCGGCAAATGCCTGCCCTGCCTTCTCTGTGGTGAGAAAACCCTGCATTATAGTACACAAGTACACCACAACCACTAAAAATTTCACAGAGAGCAAACAATAGTGCGCGCGAAGCGCGCAAAGTTTTTTAGGGCCATTTACATCTTGTAAAGAGTATGCTTATGGTAGATGATACATTCAGCACAGATGGACATCACATAACGGGGAACGTGGGGAGGGGGGGTCCGACTCACCAGAAGCCACTAGCTAGATCCACATTGGTAGAATGCATTAGTGGTTCGAAAAAGATCCGAACCAAACCCAGCCTGCAAGGAGGTTTCACGAATCAATCAACCGCCAAATAACATTCAATTTACCCAATAACAACTACCCAAGTCCCTGGCCTTCGAGCAACTCGTCGGAAACAGAACACGGGGGATGAGGGTAAAACCCATTAGTGACATACAGTCACAACTTTTTCTTCTCGCTTTGTGCGTGATTGGGACCCCCGGACCTCCCGAGCAAGGCATCGGAGCGCGTCGGCTAATGAAGCCTCAACGGCAGTGAATCGGAGAGAGGGGTCCCAACAAATAGTGGATTTACACTCGGTAAGAGTGCTTGTTGTGACATGCTTTGACGAGTAGTCAGTCTATTGGCATACTAAGAAGTGGAAGAACAACCTTCAAGCCTTCACGTATTCTGACTTGGATGGGACAAATAAGCGTAGTGTGGAACTTTCGCAACGTTCGTAATCGAATCGCCAAAACCGCTACCAATACAAATGTAACAGAAGTATATCGATCAAGCGGGTGTGGAGGTTGCCAGTGACAACCGTGAACATCCAGTTAACTTCCAGCCTCTGCAGGAAACTTACATCGGAAATGGGCAAATCTCGCGTAGGAAGTGGAAGAACAAAAGAAAGAAGCCTATCCACGGAGCAAAGGTTGTTCTTGAAATAAATATTCACTCAAAATTCAACCCGGTGTTACTGAAGCATGTTTCCAATTTTGTACTAGGCCTAGCCTACCGAATACTACGTGTATAGGCACTTGCGAAACTCATGTCATAGAGAACTTGTGGTAGCAGTACGGAGCAAGCCAGGAAAAAAATACACAATATTTCACTCATTTGGGTGGGTGTATCGCCACCAAATCCCCTGTTTTGTTTTTGTTATTTTACTTCACATAAAATGATGATTAGAATCGATTTTTCCAACTCAAATCCAGCTATGATTTTGGTTTTGGCTCAATGTGCGTTCTCAAGGCGTAGGCCTTGGACGGTTTCTCATGGTAGGCTTATGTTTCGGAGATTAAAAAAAGGCCTAGTGAGTTAGATTTTTCTAACTTTCCGATCTCCCAAACACAGCCCAGCTACCATATGAACGAAGTGGTTCACCATGTCAGTAATGCCGGGATCGGTGTGGAGAGAAGAACAATCCTTGGCACACCAGCACAGTCCCACCACAAGAACAAAACCGTAGGGGTCTTCTTCTCCTCTGGACTTGTGTTCTCGAGGTTTTGACTAGTCACGTATCAAAGAAATTTTACTGTAGCACACTTACCATTGAAGTTGACGAAATCCGTCACCTATTGCCTCTAACTTCTCCCTACGATTACACAGCCCTCCATAACTTCAAAAATCAGTACAAGGAACATTTCTATCCACTACAATGTGAAATTTCATTGTATGAAGTGTACTTAACAGCTAAATATTGACCGTAATAATTGGTGAAAATCACCACTTGGTTTTTCCCAGGGTGTCTTGTTGTGAAGGTTGCCACTAAGGGCTAAATTTTGGCGATTCCTATTATTAATAATGGGCACTTGCAGAGACATTACTAAGAAAATCGAATGATGATTCATAACTTGAGAGTGGCAATGCAAATAACAACTTGTGAAGTGGCTTGATCAACAGTGAACTTGTGGTAAGTGAAGAGATTCTGGACGATTTGGGGGCATGTTTGGTAATTCTACCTGCCAAAGACCAATACGGAATGAATGAGTTCTGAAATTTCTTAACAAATATTTGGTCTTATGGGTATATTAATGGGATGAAGCTGTAGAAGCTGAAGTTGAAACAGAAATTCGGCCAACTCAGCGCGGGCCTAAATAACAGTAGGCCTTGAGTGGAACGCAGGCTTTAGTACAGGTACTAAAGCCAGTGAGCGCAGGCTAGTTTGGACCCAAACAATTATTCGGCCGGCTGCTCACAGTGGGCAGTAGCGCGTTGAATCCCCATGGCAAGGCGGAGGGAGTGCCAGATAGAGAGAAATTCCCGTGCCTAGGTTATCTCTTCTTCAATTAATATAAACAAGTTACCGGAAAAAGAACAGTGACTATTGGATTCCCACATGTGTTAGACCTGAATAGTCCTTAAGTTTAACTTTAGGTAGAAGCAGACAAACGCTCTTACAGCAGTGGTTTTGAGGTCAAAGGCCTTCATCTTTGATTATTTCTCCTCAGAGTGTGAAAGCCACACAGACGTTCATATCAGAGGTTCACCGGCTGAATCAGGAAGTAGAAAAGCTCCGATGTAATTACCGCTGACTGCACTGAGAGAGAAGCAAGAATACACATTTTGTCGAGGAAAATTGAAAAGGTATCATTGGAAACTATTAGCATGAAACTCTAAATTGAGGTTAAAGGAAGATCATCAAGATAGTTTCATCAAAATTAGCATTTGAATAGTTTTTGTATGAATCAGATTTCAGACCTCAATACCTTAGCTGCCTGTGTGTCATGCAGTTATGGTATATTTGATGAATATGATAAAATATTGTAGGAATACATGGCCATAGCTTGTAGAATGAATAAAGTCCTCCTCAAGAAGGACCCCAGATGATAAAAATTGGGGGTATGATGCAGGCCAACCTGAAAGTAACAAATAAATCCCTGACCATATAAACCATAACTCTAGATCCTGAATTATTAATTTCCTATTGTTGAGAAAAAATATGCAATATTCAGGTCCCCTACTTGGAGTATTACTAAATAACTTCAGGTGATGGTATTGGCTGGAATTACTGTAGAAGGCAGCCGGAGGAGAACGTCAGAATCAAGCTGGACATCAAAAAGGTGTATATATGTGTAGCAATAATGATAATCCATAGCACTAGAGAATTACAAACACTGGGACAATATTCATTGCTGTTGTTATTATCTGTGCAGTGTGCCCAATATGCCTTAGCTAATTTTTTACTAGTCCGAGAAGAATGAGCAGTGTAACAGAAAAAGCCCACTTGTCAATTCCAACAATTGATTATACCGACACAGTTTTTACTTCTTCGTAGGATAGATTGCCCTTCCAACCTGCAGCCTTGGTAACAACCCTGAAACTTGTATCTCGACCTCTGAAACATTGGTTACTCAACTGTTCATGAGATTACCAAGCCAAATATCCCAGTCCAAGCATTTAAGCTTATGAAAAATTGAGGGAAACCTGAATGTTCATGTTGGGTGGTTGCATTTGGTAATTTTTCGCACACATATTTCATATATCAATCCTTGGCAAGTTCTACACTGTCCTAAATGCCAGCTCGAGGTTTGACAGGCCCCACATGCTTCCAAGAAGGGCGAGGAACACCATGGGAACTTCAACTCTGCCAAGTGGGTCATCAGTGCTCTGACGGAAGCAAGAGCTGAGGATACAAAGTCAAAGAAGGTACATGTGTAGAACGAATGTCATAGATAGGGTGTTCCCACCTGTTCCTGTCCTACAACATAACAATCTTATATATAAGTCTGTCAATTCCACATAGGCTACATCTTGACTGGTGCAATATGTCTTTGATGAGATCTAATTTTGAACTGAAAGTACCAAACAGAAGCTGAAGTGGATAGCAGTTGGAAGTTTACATTTCAATTTGAGGTCGAAAGAGCTAGTCAGGTCTTCAAAGGTGTGAGATAGAGAGAGGTCTTTGCCAGACTCCTGAATATGATGTTAAGGTGAACTTGAACTTAGTGATTGATAACTGAGTAGTCGTATTCCCAAGGTGAATACCTTTTGCAGGATGGGGATGTTCAATTGTGGTCCCAGGAGCAGGAATCTGACATGAATGCAGCATCGGCACGGACACTATTGAGAAAAGGAGGACAACATTTGCCATTGTCCATCTATGCCCATACACTGCACAAGGATCCAGCAACTCTCCAGATAATTATAATTTGGGGTGACTAAACTCATCTAAATCTAATTCTCCACTTGTACATGAAATATTGTACAAGGTGTGCCTAAGACTTCTTTCTTTGTCTCTTTGAAGAAGGGAAGTTTGATCTCCTTGATGTTGGGGCAGTGAGCCTAAACTATCAGAAGCAGGAGTCTGGATCACTGTACAGCCATCGATCTGAACCCACAAGAGGCAGGGATCATTGAATGCGACTTTTTTCCAGTTCAAGGTAAGATTGCAGCAGGATTAGATTCAGCGCGGATGCTTCGGCAGTGAGCCAGACAGCCAGCCAGGTGTTGTGACCTGGAGCCAGCTTGTTTGAAGCCTTCAGGCTTCTTAGGCTGGGATCCCATAGATGCCTATGCGGGTCGGTTAAGCATGTGTGGAAAAAGCGCAAAAATTACGTGTCTCCTTATGTCCTATTTAGTTTACAAGGATGGATGTTGGTTATACAGAGACATGAAAAAATAATAAATGAAGGCAAACCAATACTGGATAGGTGAAATAAGCACACATACCAATGCGTATACAGATGGGTATCACCACAAATTTAATGGTACATCTCCTTAAAAAGTCAAGCAACGACAATTGCCATGGGCTGCTGCATTTTATGGTCTTTTCGCAAAAACTTGCAGTTTTTTGTTTCTGGAACCAAAGTTCGTTTTTGTAAATATGTGACTTTCACATCCCGCATACGGACCCGCATACGCATCTATGGAATCCACACCTTAGTGGTTAGCAAGTTTTATCCTATGTCGGTAGCGTGCTACCAGATTGTTTTAAAAGTTATCCTAGATGAGGCTAACCACTATCCCACACTGCAGGACAAGTTGTTTGGGCTGCAATTCCTGGATTTCAGGGAAGAAATTAATGTTCAAATCAGTACTCTCTCCTAAATAGTTCCAACCCCACCTTGTGGCACGGAAGCATCAATTAGATGAAAAGTGATTTATTCAAGTTTGGGTTTTGAACGGCTATTGAGTTCTTGACTGTGTTCACAATCAGTAGATGTTCTGTTTGAGCAGATTTAGTTCCCCGTATTCGATTTCAGTTTCTGCTGAGATATTCAGTTCCTGTTGAGATATTCAGTTGTTTCAACCATCCTGATCCAAGAGGTGGAAGAGAAAGGAACGATGTGTCATTCATTAGTGATGAAACTTGAATTCTCAAACGGAAGCTTATTGAGAAGAATGAAGAGGACATTATTCAGGGAGTGGCAAAATACCAAATATCTGATATTCATTTGATTATCACCGACTCCGAATACCTAAACCTCCCTTGCCAATTTTTGCAAATCGCCACAATAGCAGGTCATGAAATTGGGTCATTGTAGGCACCAGGATTTTGCACGATTTTGAATGGCAAAATGTGCTCTCCCTTTTCCCAAATGCGCGAAAATGACAGAAAAAGGCAAAATGTGCGATCGGTTGCGATTCGGAATTCAAGTACATTATTTAACAAACACTCAAACACATAACAAACGGAATGCTTTCTTAGAGAAAGGAAGAATCGCAGTAGTGCTCTGCCAAATTGGCTAAGTAACAAAAATACTATCTGGAAGTTGCACAAAGTTGCTAATATTAGCGTATGCCGCTAAAACACAAGTCACGTACCACCGCAGGCTAGGCCAGCTCTGTGTCCAATTCTTGTCACTAAAAAAGTAGGCATTCTGGCTAATCAGAAGCAACTCTTGTCTAAAGCGGGGGTGATTAAACTGAGTACTGACCAATGAAACATTGCCGCGCCGGGGATATCACCAATGTATTCATAGTGCACTGTATACGGAAAGTTTCAGGTGTAAACTACAGTGAAGGAATTCAACAGGAGTAACACGCCAAACTTTTCAGAATGACTCAGTGCATGCAATAACTATACAGAGACAACAATATTATAGTCCTCACTCACAGTGTCGGTTCACCTTGTGATCGTTCCCGCTCACAAAATCCCGAGGGCTGGTGACCAGTCTGGCTAATTGTAGCACACAAAATTATCGGACGGACCATAGATCTATTGAGATGAGTATTTGCGTTGTGTGTACGAAGGGGCAATCAAGTATGTTAACTGCACGGTTTACCCCACCCCCACCCCCCCAGTGCAGGGCTGGCGGTGGAGTGAGGATTGATGTGCGGATATGCAGTTGCTTATGAAACTTTAACACGGAAATTTGGAAAACTGTTTGCACCGCATCTACCCAGGGGAAGGTGAGAGTAGAGTAATGAAGTTTTCTGTGACTACTAGGCCGCACTGTAATTTTAGGTTCTTTAGCACTAGCATTCTTGGTGATTTTTGGAATAGTAATGGGTAGTTTGTTTTAGGTATTTTTTTAAAATGGACAAATCTTGGTATTCACAAAAAAACACCATAAATGTGCGATGGATTGTAAAATGAGCGACGAACCAAAAACTGAAATGCGTGGATTTCTTGCACGATCACGCAAAATCCCAGTGCCCTAGTCATTGTGATCAGCCAACGAAAAGTCCATTCATCGGCGACTGCTTATAATCGATACGTAACCAATACAAGAGATAACCAATGTCGCCGTTCTATAAAACCAACTTGGATTTCGTATTCAGTACATTGGATTAGGAGTGCCCCATTGTTGTGTCAAGAAAGTTTTTTTCTTCAAGCATGCCATAATTGTAGAGGGAATTCTCGAATGTAACAGTTCATTCGGGAAGCCTATGTTTAGCGTTACCAGGTCGGAGCTGCGCACTGACTCAGTTTATTGATACAACAATCACGATTCAGCTAATTGTCCAGCTCAGGTCTAATTTTAGCCATATCTATTGGTGTGTGGTGCGGTACTATTTCAAGGGTTTCAATCAATCTGTTTACCAAATTGTGGTCAAGAGAAGCTAAAACCTGGACAAGAGCTTGGTTCAACAGCATGCACCACTGATTAGCCTAATACCCAGGGGGGCCAGGCTTAGGTACACCAGTGACGACCAAACAATAACTTTATTCCAACGCGAATCTTTCAAGTCAATCGGTATTTCACCAGGCAAGTTTTGTCAGAAGAAAGGGCACGATTAAGATTAAAAAAATGCCGGACTAGAGAAGAAAGTGGAGAAATATTGGATGATTAAGGGATATCAGTCACTGCAAGTATATCTAAAACAGTTCACTATGTTACCGGAAATTTGTTACACTTATAATTTAGATAAGTTACGTCTCTAGTCGAAAATATTATATTTCAATATGGGACATAAGTGTAGTCCAATGTGGAAGTGGTGACATGGAGGGTGAATGTTGCCATGTGACATATTATGAGACGAGATTAGTATGTGCAGCAATTCTACAACGAGCATTGATGACCCATATTTCGTAGCAAGCACCCAACTCAACACGACATAAAAGGAGGACAGCAGAAGCTATCCGCATTTGTGCCGCATAAGTGTGAGTGTGCCAAAAAGGGGAACACAACAGTTATTTGATTTAGCTAGGTGTAGCCAAGGACGCGTTGCCTGTGAGTGTTGTGGATGGAGAAGAATTCTGCAAACCTTCTCCAACTACGTGAACCAGATTTCAGATGCAGGACGTGCAAAAATTTTGTCTAGTGTAGTCCTGTCTGGAAGACATTCGACATGTGGGCGGGAATGGGCCACGTGCTGTAATACGGGAGGACAAGATAAAGTAAGTGCAGAAATCTACAACGAGCATGATGAACAGATTCGCTAGCAAGCACCCAACTGGACAAGACATTGAAAGGAGGACAGCGAAGAAACTGTCGCATTTGTGCCGCGTGAGTGTGAGGCCAAAAAAGGGAGGAAAACACATCCGCTATTTGAAGCTAGGATGGTAGCCACAGACTCGTTGCCTTTGGATGGAGAAGGATTCGGCGACCTTTTCAAATCCGGTGAAACGGATTTCAGGGCGTGCAATTGAATTTCGTTCTAGATTGAACACGCTCTGCAAATGAATGAGAAAGCCAAGTTGCGGAAACATTGCCGTGGACGATCGAGGAACTGTGACACTAACACTGATTGTGATCATGGTGTACCATGGTTTATATGGACCGGCACAGGCACATTTCCTGAGGAAATTCCATGAACTTTAAAGCTTTTGGGTGTGAACCTGGTTTGACTGCCAATCGACAGAGCAGATTACTTAAAAACTTAGGCCGGGTTGCAAGTCTTTCATCGATCATTCCCAGGAGTACACTGTCTACGAATGCACTTGAGGCGATCATTATCTGATAGCTACTGACAAGAACCAACATTTACCTGACATAAGGATAAGGAAAAGTCAAGCAATTCCTTAGATGCGGAATATCAATGATGAGAGTCGATACAAGGTAAATATCGGTAGGAAGGTTTCTAGTTGGGATTGTACACAAAAGGTGGCACCGTCCATTTTGTTCCTGACGAAAAAGTCAGGAGGAATCTAATGCAGTCACGTCGTGGTGTTGTGTGTGTGTTGTGGTGTTGTGTGTGGTGTGTGGTATGTGTGTGTTGTGTGACGCCCAGCTTTGTAAACACGATAACATGGGCAGGTCTGGGTTAGGATCAGGCTCAAATGGTATTGTGTGTTCCCCATGATGAGTTGGAATGAACCTATTGTTTTTGGGAGTCAGGTCGAAGGTCATCTTGAGGTTCCCAGAGGTTAAGTCTGAAAACCTTGAAACCGATAAGTCCAGAATGCGTTGGTCTATCAAGTGAAATTAGAGTGTATAGGTTTCTTATGGGGGGGTAACAGGAACCCTATTGTGTTTTGGTTCAGGGGGAGTGAATTTTGGTCGGTGTAGAAAATGGAAAATTCGTGGAAAAGTCGTATTTTTGGCCAATTTTGGCTTGTAAACACGATAACTCGACCCCACCCGGATGGATGAGGCTCATATTTTGGTAGGTGTGATTCCCCATGTGAGTTCAGAACCCTATTGTTTTGGGTCGGTCAGAACGGTCAGATCGAGGTCACCAGAGGTAATAAGTCTGAAAACCTTGTAAACACGAAGTCCAGAATGGTGTGTCTGATCAAAGTTGTGAATTAGTTGTAAGCTTTCTCCGGGGAGTAGGTACGGCACCTTATTTTTTTGGTATAGGTTAGGGGGTGTGTGAGATTTTGGTAAAAATAGAAAATTTGTGAGAAAATTGATTTTGTTTTGGCCATTTTGGCTTGTAAAACACGGATAACTAGACACCGCCCACTAAATGGATGAAGCTCATACTTGGTATGTGTGTTCCCCATGATGAGTACATGAACCCTATGGTTTTTGGGTCAGGTCAGAGGTCATCTGAGGGTCACCGAGGTCAAAGTCTGAAAACCTTGTAACACGATAAGCCAGAATGAGTTGGTCTGATGAAGTTGGAATTAGGGTTGTATAGCTTTCTTATGGGGAGTACAGGAACCCTATCGTTTTTGGTTCAGGTCGGGCGTGGAATTTGGTTTTTCGAAAAAGAAAAATTTGTGAAAATTCGAAAATTTTCGGCCAATGAATTTGGCCTTGTAAACACGATAATCGACCCCACCCGGATTGATGAGGCTCAGCTTAGTATGTGTGTTCCCATGAAAGATGAGACTGAACCCTATTGTTTGGAGTCAGGTCAGAGGTAATCTGAGGTCACCAGAGGTCAAAGTCTGAAAACATGTCAACAGATAAGTCCAGAAGGTCGGTTTCTATGAAGTGAAATCAGGGTATAGCTTCTTAGGGAAGACAGGAACCCTAGGTTTCTGGTCAGTCGGGTGAATTTGGTGAAAAAGAAAATTTTGTTGAAAAATTGATATTTGTACACTTCTGGTTGTAAACACGATAACTCGACCCAACGCGGATGGATGAAGATCAACTTGGTATTGTGTGTTCCCAGATGAGTACATGAACCTATTGTTTTGGGGCAGGTCAGAGGTCATCTGAGGTCACCAGAGGTCAAGTCTGGAAACCTTGTAAACACGATATTAAAGTCTATAATGTTGTATGATCAAGTTGAAATTAGGTGTATAGCTTCTTATGGGGAGTACAGGAACCCTAGTGTTTTTGGTTCGGGTCAGGAGTGAATTTGATCGAAAAAATAAGGGAATTTGTGAAAATTGGATATTCTAGCCAATTTGGGCTTTTTGAAACACGATAACTTGACCCCACCGGATGGATGAAGCTCATACTTGGTATGTGTGTTATACATGTGAGTTCATGGAACTATTGTTTTTGTTGTCCAGGGTCAGAGGTCATATGGAGGTCACCAGAGGTCAAAGTCTGCTGGTGACAACCGGTAAAACACATACCCAGAACGGTTGTTCTGATAGCGTTTGAATTTATTTAGGTCTGGTATCTCTCTTATGAGGGAGTACATTGAACCCTATGTTTTTGGTTAAAGGGCAGGGTGAAGAGGCTCATGACTTGTCTGTATATTCCCAGGATGAGGACATGAACCCTATTGTTTGGGGGTCAGGTCAGAGGTATATGAGGTCACGAGGAGGTCAAAAAGTTGAAACCTTGGAAATTTAGTGTGTAGCTTCGTACCAGGGTACAGGAACCTATTAGTGGTTGGTAAGATAGGAAATGTCTCAGACGTTATGTTGCCCCTAAGAGCTCGGTATCTCCCAGGGTCGTTGGTTGGCTCTGGCTATGGGTTGACAGAAACAGTCAAGGAATAACTAAGCTTTTGCTTTCTGGTTGCCAGGTAATATTGCCCCTTTATTATACAGACATGGTTCATTCTGAAAGCCGAGTGGAAAGGCATGGCAGAGTGGTATCGTGACGCTTGCAAGCCAAACATCCGGGGGTTCGGAATCAGAAGCAGTCACCACAACGTTTGGCCTAGGTGGCTGTTGCTTGTAGTTGCGATGGGTGAGGGGGTCTTGAACTTCACTTTGGTTACTGGGGTCTTGCTACAGCGATATTTGCAATAAGTCCCTGCTGTGAGCAGTCACATTCCTCAGGTTCCAAGAAAGTGTTTTGGATCTTGGAGAGCCACTGATTCTTTTTCGAAGGAAGTGAAATAGCGGTCACACTTCCACCCCGCCTCGATATCATCTGAGCACTAGCGGAGAGGGTGAGTTATCGCCAGTGTTCATCAACAATTGATATAGCCTAGGAATCCTGATGCGCCGCTCACTAGCTTCAGAACAAGTGATTCGAATCAAATCAACAAATAATTTCTTTGTATTTCAGCAGAGAAATGTGAGGTGTACATTGTCATCGTCCTTAGCCTGGTCCTGAACTTTGGTATCATCAGAAGAGGCAAGATGCTAAGCCACGCAGCAGCCAACTCGTAAAGCCAAGGTTACCTCTTCGTAAGTAAGTATATATAGACCACATACCTCACTATTCTACAGGATGGTCACTGGAACGAGGGGGGGGGCATAGGTCACAAGTTCCTCAAATAAATCACAAACCTGTATGGAAAGGTGCTGTCAAGGACACTCAGGACATTATTGTCACAGAAAAAGCATTTCCATTTCATGGGTCATAGTTGCATCGTAATGATATGGTGTCGAAAGTCGACTTGGGTCTGCACTCACAAACAAGATCTGTGGAAAATCCTATGGGAAAAAACTAGAAAATCTCGGGCGGGTAAACCGCCAGACGTCTAGATCCCCGCATCTCTTATTTTTTTCAAGAAATTTGGGGACATGGAAACCGGACATATTCGTGGAAAAAGAAGACATTTATTAGACTGTTGAAGCGACAACGTTGTATGGTAAAGGGTCCTTCCAAATGCCCTTGTAATTGTATGAGGCACCCCCTACAGCCCCGGACAAGGTCCGTCCCTAATAAGCACATTTATTCAAGATTCGACCTTTAACACATGGCAAACCCGACCAGAGGTCAAACCAGGTCAATGGTCACACACATGCAGGGTAACAATATACGCACAATGGTGACCATCCAGCCTTCGCAGTATCAATTCTCCGAGTATAAGCCAAAAAACAGTTTTTGACCCCTACGTGACCTCGAATGACCTTAAGATGACAGTTTTTTGATGTGAAAATTGTTTACTCTCCAGTGATACATCCACTCCCTAGGAGCATTTTGCATTCTGATGAACACACCCAGTGCTATTGCAGGAAAAGTACTAATATCATTTTGACCCCTAAGTGACCTTAATCGACCTTCAATGGACATGCGTTTTTATGAAAAAGGTTACCAACTCATGTGATGCCATCCACTACTAAGATATTGCATTCCAATGAACATGTCCAATGTGATTGCGAAAAAGGTATAAATTGAACTTTGACCCTTGAACTACCAAAGTAAGGTGGTCCGAATCGAAGCGGGAGTTGTTCCTCCATAGCACACGAAGCTCATAAATATCCAAAAATACCAGTTCTACTTTTTGGCCCGTAAATCCTTAAATAAGCACATTTACATTATTCAAAGATTCGACCTTTAACACATGACAACCCAGCAGAGGTCAAAAAAAAATTCAGTCAGAGTTCAAACCATGGAGAGTCAACAATTATAATCCACACTGGGAAGGACCTGCCAGCCTTCGCAGATATTTTCAATTATCCGATTATAGCAAAAAACAGTTTTTGACCCCTAAGGACCCGGAATGACCTTTAATGCTATGAGAGTTTTTATGAGAATGTTTACTCTTCCATGTGATACATCCACTTCTAGGAGAGCATTTTGCATTCTGATGAACCACCAGTGCTATTGCCGAAAAAGTACTAAAAATCAGTTTTTGACCACCTAGTGACCTTAAGACCTTCAATGAATGGCGGTTTTTATGAAAATTGTTACACGCCATGTGATGCATCCACTACTGGAAGCATATGCTTCCAATGAATCATGTCCGAGTTTATGCGAAAAAGTATTAAAACTCATCATTTTGACTGATCAGGATAACTAATAGGCAAATTAGACCCACAAAATTACCCTCAATGATCTTGATACTATTGAATAACTTTATCAGGGAGGTAGTAGGTCCGATTCACAAGTTTCGTCCAAAACATCCTAAAAGTTGAGAAAATAATTGCATTATTATTCTAATTATGCGGGGGGATATAACGGAAATGTAAATTAAAACACATAATGACCTTCAGTGATTTCAATTGCAATGAATAAATTTATAGGGACTGTTAGAAAGGGTCCTACTCAACCAAGTTTCGTGAGAATCCACAAAGTCTAAATTTGCCTACTTGATTAATTGGAGAAACTATTATGGCCAAATTGTCATGCAAGATGAACTCCACTGACCTCGGCCACATTAGGAAAATTCATCGGCACTGGTAGTTGGCCCTAGTCACCACGTTTCATGAAAATCAATGAAGTTTGAATATCACATACTTCTGCTTAATTAGGCTTACTTGCCAAAACAGAATGCAAAACTTGACCTCGGATGACCTTGATGAAATGGTCGCCATGTTTTCGGCTCCAACAACTACCAACAACCACCACGTTTCGTTGTTGTGTAAAAGCGCACGACTTGAAAATTTGCGAAAAACCTGCGAAATAGAGGGCAACAAATTACGATATAGCCCACTTTCGAACTTATCCGGAGGATTTATCATTACGGACATGTGTACCCAGTTTTGGCGTCATCGGCATTAAAGTGGTTTAAAGAATGAGAGCGCTAACGCCTAAAGTTCCGGCGGCGGCGGAGCCGGCGGCGCCGCGGAGACGGCGGGGGCACACGGCCCAAAACCTAATATCCCGACACTTAGCAGATGTTGCGCGGGGATATAATTAGGTAGATTACTTGCACAGAACCTGGACAAGAGTTCTCCACACCTCCAAAGCAACCAAAGTATACACCACAACGATAGCGCTATAAGGATACTCAATGAGGTCTTCTTGGGGTGGCTGTTTGTTGAGCTTGCACGGTTTGTCAAATAGTGAACTGGCTCACTGGGTGATCTGGCTTATAGTAACAAGTACTGTCCACTTGGGTTACAGATTTGACAGGTCACAAATAGACAGACCTGTAGTGTTATTCTTAACATTGTGAACTGAATTCTGTATCAAGTGTGATGACACATTAGTGCAATATTAATATGCATTTCTAGTCGGTCATATGAATGAGGTGAGTAAAAGTAAATTGTCTTTACTAGCTAGTCAGTAGAGGGTGGACTAATCCAGTAAAAGGTTCACAAGGGCATCAAGCTATCTCATTCTGCCCATGGTGAGACAAATGATTTGGTGACAGTCTTGATTGACAAGATCGTCAAAAAAGTGGGTAACTCGCACATCTTCATTTTGCTGATGTGCAGCCGCAATCCACCGGGGCCCATACCAACAGGAACAGCGATGATGAAAGCATAATCCTAATCTGCATCATAGCAACATAATGTATGTCAAACTTGAGACCACTTTTAATCACCGGGGAGGGAACGTGGTTGGTGTGTGGTTCAGTATTGATGTGTATTGACCCACCCCCAGTCATTGACAGGCAGTTTAATTGAGATGAGGCACTTCCATGGTCACAGCAGTGGCTCACATTGAACTGACCACCTGAACATTCAAACGTAGCGAATCACCCAAGAGCCACTTGGGAATGATGTTACTGTTCAGACTTCTAAAAACACGTTGCAACAAAGTCCAGAAGGCTCGGCACAATCTTAGCTAAAAATTTGGTTGTGCAGATTTCCCATGGGGAGTATAGTATAAGGAGAAACCCTTTTCTTGGTCTAGATTGGGGTAGGGTGGTAATTTTTAGTGAAAAATTGGGGAAGAGGAAAAAATGGTGGAAGGAAAAAAAAAAATAAGTATTTTAGCCATTTTGGGCTTGCGAACAAGAAAACTGTACCCCTCCTGGATATTCAAGCTCATACTGGATATCTGCGGTTTCCTATAATGAGTACATGATCCCTATTACCTGAATCAGGCAACGGTAAAAAAAAGCTGAGCTTGAAAAACTTCAAGTGAAGGTCATGCAGGCAGTCAATGAATCATAAGCTATTGGCTTCTGGTTTTCTTCCAGCCGCTGATTGCCCCTGTCCTGTCTGGAGAACTTTCCGGTACATTGAAACCATGAGCTCCTGAACCAAATCATGGAGAGTCTGGCCTTTAACTCATCAAGGAAAAAAAGAGCAGGAGAGAAAATGCCTTTCAAGAGTACAGAAGGCAGGAAAGAAACAGCACAAGGAGTTCAAGAAGAAGAAGGTTTTCGACGGACTGAAGTGCAAACAATTTCAGATCGTTCTGCTGAGAGAAGACCAGTGATAACAGAATCTGGCTGCGCTGGAGTTCAACCTACATCCAGCTGGAACATTCGCTTAATGAAAATGTGTGTTGTCTTAGAGGCAAAACATCAAATCTCTGAGCACCCATAGTCTGATTGTTTAGCCACAAGTATGGTGTTGTTACTAATGTTAGTGGGCCACATATTCAGGAATAACTGTATGGACTTGTGCTAATGAAAATAGCAAGGGTGTAGCATCAGTGGATCAGGCGGGAGGTGAGGTCAGCAGGGGTGTTGATTATGATTTTTGAGAACTTCTGAATCCACAAAATAACTGCTTCCTAACTTGTTGTAGTAGCTAGTTGCGGTTTATGGTTTGCGGTTTTTCGAAAGTGTGATTACAGAATTACCAGTAGAAAGGACATCAATGTTACACCCATGCCCTGATTATACAAAAGGCAGCTAGAGTATGTGAAATACGTAAAATTGAAATAGTCACAACCAAGATGAAAATCTCAGGGAACTGAAAAGAAAATCTCAAAAAAAGGTTTGGACCTGAAGAAATCCCTGATCGAGAGGTTGAACTTAGGTTTTTCCTTCCTGTGACATTGTAAACTGGCTGAAGCAGGATTCTATAGAGACCGAGAAAACAGAGGGCGGCCGAACCTTGGTCGACTGCTGGAGGCTATATACAAATAGAGTTAGTATTGGCCCCCACATAACGGCGAGTTGGTGTATCTACTTCACTGCCTGTTTAATTATTGTGGCCTAGTAAACAATGCTTATTTGGGAATTTACAAACTAGATACATGCCTGCCTCATTCAATTCATTCTCTGAGCTCTTGACAATGAATGCAGGGGCCCATTCACAATACGGGTCTATCCATGATTTCTTGTTAGGGTTCTAAAATTTAGGCTTGAACATACTTGAACCCTCACTGCTGAAGAAGTCTTGGCAAATTCAGAGCACTGATACTCTTGGTAAAATTACGAAGATAAAGTTAAAGAGTCAGGGTAAAAAAAGTAAGCTTGCAAGTTGTGGAATAATATTGTGATCGGCTAATACTCTTATGAATAAAAACCGATGATGCATTCTGTGCTCCATTAAGCTAGGGCTATACGATCAAAAATAGTAGGATATGATTGATCGCTCACTTGACATAGCTAACTTCAAGGGAAGATTTCTATTATCACCACCAGTTCTTAGGCAGCAAGTAGTATACATGATCTGTTTACATTCAGGGTTTGCATACGTTTTTGTGTGCCATTTTAGCAGGAAAAGTGAAGTATCTCTTAGAGAATTGATGAGCAGATAGGGTTACAACAACAAAATTGCAACCACTTCAAGCTTTGATCTCGCATCTAAAGATTAAAAGATCTGTTATTATGAAAGTTTCAGGTCGGAGAAAAAGGTTGCACAAAGCGTATTCCCCTATCGCAAGACGGGAGTGATTATAGGGTGGGTGGGATGGGCATGTTGTGTCCTGTCCTAGAGGGGCATGTCAAGTTCCCGGGGTCGATGTTCCCAGGGTTTGATGTTCTGAGGTTCGATGCCTCCCGTTTCTTATGGTTAATATTCTTAAAATTATGAAGGCCGTCGATGATCTCCGTTTTCGTGTTATGCCCGTGCACACAGGAACATCGTTTCGCGTTCTTGCTTGTTCTGCAAAGGACAGAGAAAATGGTGATGTTATTGAAATGCAATGGAAAAGTACAAATGATGACTCTTTCTGGATAATTATTATGTTCCTAGTGTCTGCAAGCAGTGGGAGGTTGGGGATCAGTGGGGGGTTTATACTGATTGTGTTAGGCATTTTTTCATATGTTTTGGTTGGCACTGCTGCAATGCAATTTTTATTAACATGGCTATTGTTATGAATTCCTCCATGATGACTCAAACTCTAAAACGAGTACGGAGCAACCCAAAATTTTGCATTGGGATGAATATGCAACTTACAATATACTCTGTTTGTGGAGATGATGCAACAACTATTTTGCAATAACTTGCTTTTCTTTAACCTAATACCATATACTTCTGCTAAAATGCCAAGTTGTAATAAGAACTTATGACTCGGACGGTGGACTTGGACCTTGTGAGGATACGTCAGTGACTCGGACTGGCTGACTCGACTCCCACACTGTTTATCAGCAATAACATTCGAAAGAATGAGATGAATTAGTTGCGTTCTCACCGAGTAGTGACAGTTTGAAATAGGCTGTAATGATAGAGCCATGGGGAAGCATCTCGCCTCTACCCCCGAACTGCGTAGTGGTGAGCATCGCACTTACAACCTTGTGAAGGTAGCCTCTGGGTTAGCCAGCGACCAGGCCTGCCCCAACTCTCCTAAAGGACCCAAGAAAATGAATTCCAAGAAAATTGGGGCTGGTCCCTGAATCTCATAAAGGATCCTGTTCTGTAGGCAGTCATTCACAGAACAGTTATCTGCTTGAAGGGTTTCAAATGCCCAAAGAGACGTGTTGTTTCTGGTAGAAAAACAAGCGCAAGTCGAACCGTCTCGACGCTGCGGACGGCACAATTCCTGTGGTGAATACACGGCATGTTTTCATCTTCACCAATCCACATTTATTGTTTGTCCACATTTAACGACCTTTGGGAAATCTGTCATTACACCATGGAATGGCTTGGAACATGCCCAAAACATTGGCTTAATATTTGATATCAGTGCCCAGAACAAAGTACCCAACTGAATAATTGCTAGTCCTGTATATTGCTGATTGTATGCAACAAAACCCAACATGTGGAAACAACTCTTTCTGGCTCCACCCAGCAACATCTAGGCGGGTGATTGGGCAAACACAATCATTTTCCTGGACAATAGGTTTTATTGTCAACCAGGGCTGCAAACCTGGACCTCCTGACAGATAAGATAAACACTGCTCTGGGGAGGGATGGAGTAAAGTAAAAAAACCACTCTCACAGTCAGATAGCTGAATGGAAGTTGGAAATGGAGTAATTATTTGGAATTAATTAAAATCTCATCACACTATGCAACATAAATGTAGCTAGCCAGTAGCCCGTAGCGAGCTTCCTCACCACCTACCAAATTTCAACCTTATCCGACGTACGGTTTAGAAGTTAATGAATGACGTACAACCGATGGACGGACTACCGAACGAACGAACCACGGAGAGCATGATGACTTGTAGAGCTGCTCTCCGCAGCTAAAAATATTATATAATACATGACCACAGGGCTGTTGAAAAGTAACTAGAGGGAATTACTGGATCCGTATGCTTTTGCTGTAGGCTGGAATATTGACAGAGGAGTTACCCCTCCCCCATCATGGAGCAAAGTGGAGAAATGTTGAGGAACTAAACTAAATATAAGTTACTGATTCTAGAATATCTAGCTCAATAATACCATTTTGCTTCTGAGGGGTTTCATGAAATGACAAAAGGGTGGCGACATCGTCTCCCCCAAATCATCAATTTCGACTCCAAGTCATGAGGTGGCGCCCCTCTGTAGTTTAGTGATTCATGACATGAATTTTTTCAATTCAATTTTCTACCTAAGAACTAGCTTCAATGTGTAAATGAAGTAGCTGTCCTATTCCACGCCTTATTAAATTGTTTATTATTTAGGGAATAATGAACAGAATTAAACCTTGATGAAGTCATAACAGGAGGGTGGAATATCAGCCTGAGGTGTAGCCCGTGAGATTCTGGCCTCCTATCATGACGCCAAACGGGTTATAATTCGAAAACAAAGGCCAGAGTAACTGTTTATTACTCCCATCCATAATTATTTAGTCATTTTTTGCAAAAAAGGACAGGGAAAAGGCTTTCGTTATTTCAGCATATTAAGTCTCCCAAGACTGTTCAATCATTAAACAATGTCAAAATGTAAACATGGTCCTGTTGCCAAACATTAGGAATATCACTCCGTCAGATTGACTTTTCCCTTTTAAGTACTTATTTATATTTATGACATTTCCATTACTTAGAATACTTCTAACTACCGTTCATTAGTTTAGTCACATTGAACGAGACTATAGCTAATTGAAAACTATGATAATAATATTGGAGTCGTCCCCTGCGCTTAGTAGTACTTGGTATAATTATAAAACCAGTTATAATTAACTTTCGCACATTAAACTTGAATATTTAGTTCCAGGGTATTTATGAATATTTATATCTAACAATCAGAGTAGAAGTATTTGCTTCTCTCGGGACGAAAAAGTCAGGAATGTTAAAATGCTCCAGAAGAACAACTGATTCAAAACAACTGAGAGATAAGACTTCAGGAGAATTTTGGTCATTATTTAATTCCTAATTCCAGTAGTGTTTCAGTACCCGTAACCAACACATGCTGTACATTCGGCATTGTTCCTTTTAACAGTATTTCTCCTACTTTGTCAGGATGGATGGATGCACTTTTATGACATTGCCCAATATACTTTCGATGGGGAAATGCAACAATCATATAGGCTAACCTATTTGATTGACTGTCCTGTATTGATTCATAATGCCATCACCTATGATCACATGCATGTATGACCACAATAGTATCTATGAGGACTACCAGATTCATTGAGTGCTTTTGTTGTAGCAAATTAAATTATTTCCTCCCGATCAAATTATACACAACACTCATCTGTAGTGATTGGAATTGGTTCTTTCCAGAAACTGATGATTGAAATTATTCAAAATTCAGTATTGCCCAGCAGCTTGTTCAGAGCGGATGCCATTTGTGAGAATCGTAAGGCTTAAATAACGCAGTGAATAATCTCCTATGAATCATGACCCAACACTCGGATATATTCAGTATCAACATATCTCAATATGTCCGGCATTCAACTGACAGTAGGCCGTGTACCAATCAGTCACCTGAGTGTGACCACAGGACCATATTTACTAATCGTAAGAAGAAGCCCGGCCTACAGTATTGAGGCATTGTGACAGCAGCAGCTAAGCTGTTATCCTATGGAATATTTCAACATGATTAACTAAGGTGAGTCCCCACTTCAAGACAATAAAATGTGCCTATTGATCGGAATTGAACTGCTCACTTCGGGGACCATGATGAATATTCCTCTCCATTCCCTAATATTCAGTATTTCCAGCCAAATCATAGAAAGAAGCTCCCTCCAGAAGTCAGCTAACTGACCTAAGACCAGCGATTGGCGTTCCTGATGAAAAATTTTTCCATTACTTTGCCATTATCTGCTTATTACTTAAAATCATAGGCATGATAAGTATTTCACTCCATCTTTCCTGGACTTATAAAAGGCACTGTTGACTTATTTAAGACAATAGATGACAATGACTTCCTCCGAGTTTGTTTCTGGTCCCATTTTGGAGTTGGTATCAGGATCAATTGCTCCAGCCACCGCTCAACTTTGATCCTTCCGTACCGGGATGAAACTTAGAACTGTTGAAACAAAAACGACAAGAGGGATATAAGAAGAGCCTTAGCTAAGAAACACACAAAAACATAACAATTTATAAACTCAGCTCAGTTTAGTGATTTAGCATCAAAAAATAGAGCATTTGAATTCGAATGTCCTTGGGTTATCGTTCAAGGAATTGAAAGCGTTTGTTCTCAAATTCCATGAGTTCGCCATGACTTGAAGCATATTTCCAAATCCATGACTTTTCCCAGGTTTTTTCCGGCTGGAACTCTGACATGCAGAGGATACAACAGCACCTCCAGCCTATCTTGGAAGATATGGACTGTCGTGACATTCCAATTATGAAGGCAAATACTGATACCCTGACCTTTAGTTGACCCCATTAGAGCTCTTCACTTCCTTAACTAATTAAACTCTAGCCCTGGATATAATGATATACTATGTTCATTTCATTCCCAAGTTTATGATTTATCTGTCAAATACAAAATTAACATTACATTCTCCTTGCCTCCTTTCTCTAAATAACGGCAAAACAATGAATATTTCATGCCTTACTGGAGGGTTAAATTTTCACAGTATTAATCTATTGAATGTTTTTAATATTTCTAAGGGCAAAATATTATACTACTCGACATAGATCGTTCATTTTGATTCCAAATTCCATACGCAAGGTTTTTGTTATACGGTGAACTTGTCACACATGGAGATTTTGTTGGAGTAGATTTGCTGATTTGTGGTACAACAAACCTCCTTTCCACCTATGTGGGTGTCCTAACACGAACCAACTGGCAAACCTGGGTAGAGACTCTTGGCAGCTTTAAACAAGGAGTTGCTATATACCTGATCTTGATTTTCACTTAGTCAGGGCATCGGGTACTTCACTTTTTTTCAATTGGATCGAAAATACAAACATAAATGAATTACACCATCATCTGAAGCTAGAAAGACTGCTGCTTTTCTACTTCCTCTTAGTCCCAGACACCGCAGGCTGCCTAGCCAGGAAGGTGGCAGGCCTTGGGTGGGAAACACATAAACCCTGGGGATAGAGTGGGGAAGTCTATGTGCGCAGGTAAATTCATGTTAACAAATTAAGAGATGAATAATGGTTGCGAGGGGCCAATTTCATGAAGCTCATATCCAAGCACTTCTCACGTGACCATAAACTCCACCTTGACAATGTCGTAACCCTGCACGAGCAACATGAGCAGGCTTTTAAGGCACATACACCCCACGTCGTAGGCAGCCACCCCAAGTACCCCCCCCCCACGAACACGCACTTCAACTGCCGCATGGAATCCGACTGTCCGTTGCGGGGAAATGGGTTATCCAAGCCTCTTGTGTACGGAGCCCAGTACACTGCAAGGGTGAATCAATGGCTAACATCTGATTGGTGGGGGGTGAGTTCAAGGCAAAGTATAACAGCCACACCAAACCTTTCAGGCACAGAAGGTATTCAAACGACACCAACGTTATCCGTGGACGTGTGGGAACTGAACAACAGGGGGGCCGCCTACAACATTCAATCATAAAGCAGCCAACATACAAGCGAACATCGGGCCTGTGCAATCTGTGTATGGATGAAAAGCTAATCATTCTACTTGACCTATCTCTAATGGATGAACGGACAGAGCTTATATCGACCTCCCTTAGTGGAGAAAACTCCCAGATAGATCCAAGTGTGCCACTCGCCTGAACGATCGTACTATAGCACGGCGTGAAACACCGTGTAGCGGGGAACGTGTAATGTTTGCTGTAAGCCCCTGGTCTCACTCTTAGGATACATGATGATAATGATAATTTTTGCGAAGACACACTATGCGATCAAAGGCAAACTATAACATCAGCTCTGAGTGGCTGGAAGCTGAATGGCTGTGATGTCGCGTACTTTAAGTAGAATCCTGATTAGATAACAATCTTATCATTCAGTTTTACTGATCCGTTCATTGCTCATGGATTGGTCGGTATTCATCATTATCACTCATTTGTGTGACCACCGCTTTGGGGTTTGCATGTGAGCGCTAATTTACAATTGTTATCGTCACAGTATGACCGCGCCTTTGATGTCTGACGATAGGCCCGCGCTGGCCTGGACAAGTGTTACCCTAGCCCTGGGCAGGAGTTTAACCCAAACCTGCGGGAACACCAGTCACCCATCACAGCTGAGTAGACTGGGGGATGCACCCTCAGCGAGAAATACCTGGTGCAATGAAGGTAACTTGAAGTTTGGGCCTCAACAAACAGTCTGATTACTCGGGCCAACCACTCGACTTTTCCTAACACTGCGAAGAAACCGACAGGCCTTCCCAGATCCAACCCACGACCTTGGGCTCCAGCATAATCATTGGACCACTAGACTGCATTGCCCGAGAGAGAAGCAGGATTCCCTAATCTGGAGATTTTTGCAGGACAGAGCTGAAAACTAGGTTGGAAAGTGGCAGATCTCTAGAGTTCGTTTTTAATTGTATGAGGAATGAGAGCCCTAAAAAGAGTTTGTCAGTTTTTGTGTTGATAGATCACTACAGAAGGGTATCAGTCATGACTTTGCAAGACACAGGTGTCTCAGAAGAGAGATCTGCTCATAATGCGAATGCATCTGACGCATATCATCATAGATAAGGGACATAGAACAAATACGCTGATGAAGTAGATTCCTCACCGCCTCAATGGTCCCCCGTCGCTCCATTCTTTCCACGCAGTGATGGGGTGTCATGGTCCCGGGGCAGAGGCAGTTGAAGCGGATACCAGTCTTGATGAGTACGCTGCCTGGAGACTTTGTGAGGCCGATGACCGCGGCCTTAGTAGCCAACGAGACGCTCGGTTCACAACACCTCTATTGGTTGATGTATTGAATGAAAAGATTTCATTTTTGAGGTCACTGGGCATAAGGAGCAAGAATCAAGAAAACTGCTATGGGTCCAGGTAGATTGAACAATTGCAACTGAAACTATAAATATGCAGACTCTGGGCCCCAAAAAATTCTCAGAGAGTTTTGAAAGGGTCTCACGTCATGAAAAAGCCTAAATATAGAGAAAGAGAAGAGATAAAAAAATCTGGATCTATTGGTTGAAACCCATCTTCATTTCTTTGTTCCACCTAAACATCTGAACTTTAATTTCACCCTGGAGAACCGATAGGTTCCAAGCAGTTCACTATGCTAAGTTGATATTAGGGCTGTCACTTTCGGTTTGAAAAACGGACACAATTGAATCAACTTGAATGCGTGCCATTTGTCCTTAAATGGGAGAAAGAACTGTTCAAAATTCTTGAGCGTCAAGGCTTTTCAACATGAAAAAACAATGAGATACAAAGGAACTTAGTACATACAAATGTACATTAGTGTTATGCATGAGTCCCCATTTCCCCAACTTTGAAGTACAACAATTTACAACAGAAGAAATTTTATATCAAGACAGGGTTGGAAATGGGATTTCAGTTGACCCTCCCATAACAGTGGTTCCCAACAAGGGGGGAGGGGGATTTCCCCAGGGGGGGAACGTTTCAAGATTTCAGGGTGAGAAAAAAATGTATCCAAAGGTAATATTTTTGCAGTATTTTTCGAGTGGTGAATTCTTCTTGTTACCAAACACAATTACATGGCAAGTTTAACCTTTTCCGCATCTCCCCACCTATCAACTTTCTCATTACCTGTATTTCATAAGGAATGGCTCTGAGCGCAAGGCAAAAGGGGGAAATGGCAGTGTTGGAGTCGAGTCCAGCCAATCCGAGTCGACCAGCTCAAGACGGTCCTCAGCATCAGGTCGAGTCCTTTTGTCCAAGTCCGAGTCCGAGGCCCTCGCGTCCCTATTGAAAACTGGCTTTCAGCAAAGATTAATAGGCCTAGTATTGGATCCAAAATGCAAGTTATTACAGTTAGATGATGCATCCCAAAACTGTAATGAATTATTGCAAAAGAACAATCGGCCCAATCAAAATTCATATTGAAGCTTCCAACTTCCCATTCAGGAGTGGAGGTCGTCAAGGAAAGTATAGCAATGGCCATGTAAAGTTGCAACGTAATAATGCTGAAACTAACAAAATAAATGACCTAAACATTCATATAATCCGACTTGACACTCTGATGCATACCTACCATTTGGGACCATAATAATTTCCAGGCAGTAGTATGGCAGTAAAGGATTCGTCCATTGCATTTCAAGAACATCAAAATTTCAGATTTCTGCCGTCTTCTTTGCGGTTGAATGCGGCATGCTGATGTTCTCCCGTGCTGTGCATGTGACACCTTTGCGGACGGCCGTTCCAACAGGCACACTGAGCTATTATGTAGACTAGTCCAAATTTGATATGAGGCGAATTAGGAACATTGACAACAAATACATCACAGTAGTTCACCATGTTTTTGATTTTATAATGATAATTTTGCAGTCTTATTCCTCATAATTTTCAGGGGGTTCTGCCAAGATTTTTTTGATTGTTTGAGCGATCTTGAACCTGGAGCATCGGACGAGTTCCGAGTCACAGCGCCGAGTCCGAGACCGAGTCATTGAATCCCGAGACGGACTCGAGTCCCAAAACTGGACATGGGGAGAGAAAAAGGTTTGGAACGACTGCTCTATATATAAGATCCTTTTACAGGACCCCCACAAAACCCATGGGCTATAGGCTACAAACAACACTGGGACAGGGTCGCCCAGAAACTCCAAGAGCAAAAATTTAATGATATTTACATGATGAAATTTCAGGCGGAACGTGCTTCTCCTTTGGCTTTTAAGTGCGAGATGCTTTAGTTCATGGACCACAAAACACCTCAGCACATAAAGAGCCACCATAGCAACAATTCTCCGGTTGTCTGTCTTTGGCCAATCACTTCCATTACTTTACCGGATGTCGAGGCATCATTTTCAAATTCCATGATTTTCCAGTTTCTCCGGTAATGAGGGAACCCTGACTGGGAGCAGTATCTATTCATAGAGGATTATGGCAATGTGGGTTATATTGAGCCAAGCATGTCAGACATCAGTCCCAAAAATATAGAATTTGCTCAACCTCGCTACCAGACCTAGCTGCAAAAAGTATATCAAAGAAACTACAGTGTAAGGTAAAATGGATTTATGATAGTATGAAATTCAAAGACACATCCCAACAAATGCCATTACACGTGTAGTCGTCCAAGATCAAAATATGGTGAAGGTGAATTACCTCTTATGCAGGAGGCAAACACTAGATAGATAGAATCATTCTGGTGAAAATTTAAACCCTAACTCAACGTGGCAACCCAATGTACTCTCTCATCCAGAAATGCGGCATAAGTATGAGATAGGTGAGATGAAGTAGAACCATTGATGCTTACCCTTGTAACTGGAAGCGGATGGAAGGAATGAGTGATAACACTGCCCTTTTGGCGCAACCATCTGCAAGGAAGCAATTCATAAATGGAATAATAAATTATGCTATTGAGAATGATGTAGTGGTCAAATCGGACCACAGCACATTCATCCTACAACGTAGGACACCAGGAATATATACCCCCTCAAATATTTGAGGCAAAATCTTTTCAAAATCACGGTACAAGTTTTGATATTGCTGAATGGGAGGCAATGGCGGTCTATTCCAGGGTCGCTGTTTTCGTCCAATGTCTCAACAAAAACAACCAAATGGTCGACAAAAAGCAAGCATGCTCCTCGATAAAGAATATGAGATGAAATTGAATTATCTATACATATTCTACAAAGTTATAGGAGTTTACTTACTTGGGGTTCAATACAACCCTGGAGGTTTCAATTGTTGTCAGCTATGAGTCCGTAATAATATACATCAATGCATCTGCATGATAACATCGCAAGAGAGTGCTAGATTTTGCTAGTCAGAAACCGCTAAAGGACCGGAGGAAACTAGTACTAGAATCTTAGCGAATTGATTAGGGGGCGTGGATTTGAAATAGAAAGAAAGGCCAAACGTGTGAAAATCGGTGAAGCATAGCATCTTGGCGACCAATACTTCGTTCAAATCATGATAATGGGAACAAACGGGGTACAAGAGGACATACCAAGAAGAAGTTTATTCAGCAACGTTGTAGCAAATTTAGCTTTGTCAACATTTTTTTTCTGGCTACAATACGTGATTGGAATTGTTAACGTAAGGTTGTTAAAAAAAAGCAGCAAAACTCTAACTATGAGTGTAAATGTGAACTAAGAAGCTTCTATCCATCCAGACCCCAACATAAATCAGCTCTCTGACTATCAATTTTTCGGCGTGTTGCTGCAGTACCAAGTGGGATTTTTGCCGACTACAAGATCCAGACATATGAGAAGGTACATGTATGGGTGGGTAACTTGACACTCGTTAGCAACATGCAAAATGCCTACGGCTCATTTTTCCCGTTCCAGTCGCTGATTGCGAACACCGCAAAGGTTGGTCTGTGTTAGACGTCAATTATTCCCGATTTTTCCTGCTGCCTTTATACGGCGTACCAGTCTGCTGAAAAACCCAGTAAGTCTTCTGTTATCAACGTCTTGTTCGGAATTGAAAAGATCTTTGTAAAGAATGATTTTCAGCCAAGTTTTAAATGTCAATTGCTACGGTAGTAGATTTCGATGTGTAATTGTAACACGTAACCTGAGGTTTCATCAAAAAAATCTAAATATTTAAAGCAGGGGGTTCTTGTCAGTGGTGTAGTGTGTGGTCGCTTCCAATATTGAAGCGAAATCACAATTTGAATAAGACAGGACTAAAGAAATGATGGCGCACAGAAAGGTTTAAATGAATAGCTGTTGCGTGCCGGATAAAAGCTAGCAAGAAATCAGGGATGTCATCAAGTCTTAAACAAGACTACGATACGAGCCAGGCGGCAAGAGGTTGATTTCAGAGTTGTGGTACGATCTGACTGATATTCAAACTCTTCTTTTCGGGAAAGCAGGTGAGAGCCAAACCTTAAGCTAAATGTGTTAACCCATGGTAATGTTGCGATACATCAACGATATCGCCACTTGGTAGGACTGCCTTAGTATATGATATTCACCCGAACATGGCTGAATTATCAAAGAAAATTCAATAGTCAAAGTTGTTGTGAATTACAATAGCCAAGCATCAAATAACAGACGTAATAGATTATTTTACTCATTTTATATTTTTTCATTACTCCCTTGGGAAGGAATGCTTCATGGTTCGTACATCGACTTGACGTTGATGTCAAATGCAAAGTCATATCCTTTTCTTCTGTGTCAAGCACACTTCCATTCGGGCACCCACAAATCTGAAGGGTAAGAATAGGATGCTAAGCTAGGGTTGTGATTTCACTTGCATCCAAAAATGGATAATAGGCTGTCCCTCCTATGATCGTTGACGATTAGCAAAAAAAATGTATGTCAGTAGGTGAACAAAAAGGGAATAAGCTTCTATACCAAAAAAATGGGCTTAGGGACTGACTGAGCAAGATGATGAAGAATTTTGACCCCATATTTGGATCACTGGAAATGTGACATAAATCCTTAACACCAAATAGATTGTACCACGATCAAGATTGAGAACATAACCAAGTATCATGATAAATTCCAACCTAATCGGAAGGAGATGCATTTGGTGATTTTCCTCACATCAGTAAACAAATGCTTCTTCATGATGTTCCCCTAAATTTCAAAATTCCCACATAGCCATACCACTAGTCAGTTGGAAACCCATTGACCAAATATCCAATTTAATCCCTAAGAGAAGAGAATCCATATTGCAATTCTCCACATAATAGTGATGATTCTTGAACATCCCATAGGTACCAGTGGACCAATGAACAAATTAAATCTACCCAGCTGTAGGCACATTCTATTTACCCGGGGGGCACATTTGTGAAGAGAAGAGAATAATACGATCGTCCAATCCTGCACAATGCCATTACTCGCTGTGCATCGGACGTCCAGCTTCCGCATTTCGATACCTGCACCACAAGAAAAAAAAAAAGGGATGGTGGTCAGAGGGCCAACCCAGTGCCGAGTAGTTAAGTGATCCCTGAGAGCGAGTAGACCATAATCCAAAGCGCGTTTTGATATAGACCTGTACCGTAACAGTAGAGCCTCCCCAAGTCTTCTCAACACAAGCAACGACACCCCCAAACAACACATCTGCCGACTCGCATCTCTATCGTTAAATTGTGGTATGAGAGAATGTTTAATAGGAGATGTTGTGGTTGGTGTACGGAGTGACAAATTATTCAGTAGATCTAAAGATCTCCCTCTACTAAAGACTATTGCTCAACAGTCAACTTGCACAGACGGTCACAGTACCTTGATCATCAGAACTGGTATTCTCTCTGACAAACTGGAAGAAGAGTCTAGAATATTCAGATTATCAGTGCCTCAATTAATGCTGCCTAGGTGGGTGGGAAATATATAGACAAAGTGCCTGCCCGAGGGCACATAGTAAAGTCAAAATTCGTTTGATATGCAGTCCAAAGTCTGCCAATGAGCTAATCCAATCTCAGAGGCAAGGAATCCCACAGCTGTAATTGCACATAATTAGAAATTTTGCATTCAGTGCGGTTGTACGGGGTAAAAGGTCCTAGGCTATCACCTGGGTCTAGGGATGATAGAACGTCATCAACGACCAAAGTCTCCGCCCACCACAAAGCTAGTTTTTCCGGAACCTTGGCTGGATTGAAGTACTAGTCATCTTGTTCAAGATGCTTTGACTATTGTTTCTATCACTTGGCTCAGAGGCCCGAGCGCCTATACACTTATTGTATGTGATAGATATACTCTCTAGCCGGCAGTGTTGTGAGCGTTGCTGGGCAGTCATCAGAATGAGTCTTTCGTAAGGACTCTCGGATGGTCATGGTCTAAAGGAATATGCATATTTTACCACATGTACAAGTATGAAGGCTGATCGAATGCACCTTTGCATGACTACAGACAAGGGTTATAACCAAGGATTTTCCCACCCGGGGACACAGGCTCGGATGGCAGGCCATACTAGGGGAGGCGTGTGCCCCTCTCCTTCAATATTTGGCTTTTCAAAGAAGAATAAAGCTTGAGAAAATGGGCAATTGAATGACATGTTATTCAAGACAATTAGTACATATACTTAATGCTCAAATTTCTCTTTCTCATGATTGCCGGAAGTGGGAGATGAGAGAGCCTGCGTGGCCCCCCTTTGAATCTGGCCCCCCCCACATTAGTTGACCTTTTTGAACTAACTAGGGGATTATTCACTTGCTCTGTGCCAATGAGAGGGCATCATCACAACATTACACAATGATTGCAAGCCAAACTTACGTCATTTTCCAAAAACTCCATGCGGGACCATGATTGCGAACTTGTTGTAACAAGTGATAGTACAACACTGAATATTCAAAGGAACATTTAAATACACAATCTGTTGGTGCAAAGTGCAACATATTTGATTACATTCAATCAAGCCCCACCTGAACATTACGGTAAGTGTGTTATTGCTCAGCAATTTTCCACTGACTATTAGACATGTGCATGACACATCCATTCGAATACAAAACATCTTAACAAAAGACGAGCCTGGACATGAGGGTCAGTGACTGAGGGTAAGAATTTGGCATGGCCTTTAAAACTCCTAGGAAGCCAGGTTTCTCAGAAAACATGAACTTCCCCTCGGCTCATATATCAGCCTCTGTAAATGATTTTGCGTTGGCCTCACTGTCTGGAACGGAGGGTTTGAGAATTCTATCGTGAATTTTGATGATATCTTTAACTGAGAACTGGTCAGCTTTATACCTCTGTGACATAGCTTTTGGGGCAATGATGGTCTCTGGAATATCTGTGCCTGACTAAAACACACTTTGCCATGTAAGTATATCACTGGTACGGTAGACCAGATGAAGAAAAGGTGCTGGATACAATGGCCAGTTTCACACTTGACCTAAATTAATTTCTAAGACATTCATTTTTTGTCTCGCCTGAACTTTGTTCAAGCAATACATAAGTGGTCACCTTTGTTGTGTGTGTGTGTCTGTCTGTCTGTCTGTCTGTCCGTCTGTCTGCCGTATGTGCGGTTAGATAAATCTCTCCTGAACCTGGGGGAAGGCCTCAGCTGGACCGTTTTGTGGAGGTGGCGCGGGAAGAGGTTGCCGATGTGCTCACTTTTTCTTCCCAAAAACCAACTCATTTGCATAAATTTTGCATATTTATTTTTTATGAAAATTGGCCCGAAGCTTGTGTACAAGATAATCTCTTGATCGGTAAGATGCAATTGGTGATGCCGTTCGGGGTCTTAAAAACGAGAAGTTTACCACGAACATTAGATTCCTGCCATTATATATGCTAATTAGTGAGTCTATTTTGCATAACTTTTGTGATATTTTGTAAGTTCTATGGCTTTTGGACGAAACTTGGTGTAGAGGGTTTATCTTATATAGTCCCAATAAATTTCACATTACATACAGTAGGCACGAGGTCACCAAAGGTCATTTCATGTTACTAATTCGCATTAACCTAGTCTAATTTGCATAATTTATGCAGATTTTAAAGTGGGTTTGAATCCTGCGGAAACTTGGTTGAGATGGGACAGCGTTTGGATCCCTGATAAATATACACGTGCAGAGGTCAACTTAAGGTCCTTTAATTTGAATAATTTGCATAAATTCCGCAATTTTTCGAAGTTTTGTTAAAATGGCCAGTAACAATTGAAAGAAGAAGCAGTCAGGGTGCTTCGTAGAGGATTTGTCATGGTTAAATTTTTGGGGTTCATTGAATCAAACAACATCTAAACACAAGGTCAACAGGTCAAAGGTCAAGTTTTTAAGAAAATAGGCTTATTTTAGGAGTTAACAGGCCAAAGAATCTAAAAAACTGTCAATTTTGGGGTATGTGATAGAGCTAATGTGTGCTTCATAGCGAAACGACTCCCGCTTCGATCTACAACCTGTCTTCAAGTTATCCATGGGTCCAAAGGTCGATTTGAATAACTTTTGGGCGATAGCATAGGGCGTGTGTAATCTGGATTACTAATGCTTCTTTGGGGCTTGGGTGCATCACTCGAGCAAGCATTTTTTTCATAAAAAACCGTCATGGTCATCAAAGGTCATTTAAGGTTCCTCATAGGACGCAAGACTGCCAAATAATAACATTTCCTTTCCTGCAACAGCTTCTAATGACTGTGTCTGATATGGGCCTGGAATTTTGGGGACATGTGGGCAGCATATTATCGAATGGAACATGTTTTCATAAACTGACTGTCAATTTAAAGGTCATTCAGGTCCCTTATGGACCCAAATAATACCAAATAATAACATTCTCTGCAATAGCCTCCAAAGACTGTATGTGATATGGCGATGTTTTGAGACAAGGTTGCTCCTTTATGATGGGAATAGATGTTCATAAAACTGTTATGTATCAAAGGCCATTCAATTTAATTATCCAAATCTTAATTGTGTGAAGTATTGAAATTAGTAAAATACCCTAACAAACTCCATACTTTTTGATTATTATTTTCCCCTCGTCGGGCTACCATTTAGAATGGTATAGTCCTAGCTCAGCATCACTATCAATTAGCAGACTATCTATTTGAATTTTTACTCTTCAATTCCACCTCTCAGTATGGGTATTTTCCATCATCTGAACTAGTAATTCCTATCGTAACAGACAGAGATTTATTTAATTGTCTCATTTAACTTCAATGGCTACCGGTGACAAATGTAAGTACCATGGTGTTGCCCAATTGATTGGCATCTGAGTACGTGGAATCCCCCTCTGTATATCACCTATATATATCCATAGTCCAGCAATACATTAGGGCCATGTCAACACTCCTGAGGTGTCAGTTTAACATCACCACAGAGAAATGCTGCAGTAGCGTGTGAGGGCGTGGGGTGTGAATCCTATCGGGAGGTACTGGAAGTAGTAGATGAATATATAAAAGTGCATACTCTTTATGATAGATGCTATTGCTATATTTCATTTTTTTTCATTCCCTCACCACTCATTGCTATAATTAGATTATTAACTTATTATTTACATACACTCAGTTGTGTCACTTTGCATTGCTCATTCATTCCAATTCAAAGTTCGTTTGATTTTCAATGACGCTTTCGACAGTATTTGAAATATTTGAAGTCAGAAACTGGGTCAATGGAATTTCGTTGGCTATTGTGTCTAATTTTTACCTTGTCTTGTTTGCATGGTGACTAAAAAGACCAATCACTGATCCGTGCAAACCATTCGAGACAACTGGGGGGCGATCGCCTTGGTCTTCATTTTTTGCTTGTTATATAAAACATGTAAAACCCCTCACGGCCCAGGGAACATTGAGATTATTGACCTCCCCCTGCATAAAATTCATACCTACAACAGTCCATGCTGAAGGACTTGAG